>JAOXJK010000001.1:53438762-53464804 GCA_025774025.1 Xenus cinereus | reverse complement strand
GGCGGCTTCGGCTCCGGGGAGCGGAGCGGCGCGAAGGGGAGGGGAGAGGAGAAAGGGAGGGGAGGAAACCCCCCAAGTGTTTCTTTTCCGAGGAAGGAGCCACGGGGGAGGGGAAGGGGAGGGGTTTCTCCCTCCTCCACCACCCCGTCTTTCCACGGCGTGCCTCTTGCAAGGGGGGGGAAAAAAAAAAAAAGTGAAGAAAAAAGTTTTTGTAAAAAGAGAAAAGTTGGACGGATTGGGGGGGGAGAGAGAGAGGGAGGAAAAAAAAAAAAAAAAAATGCTGTGAAAGCCCCTCCGCTTCACACTGGCAGAGGATCCCCACCGGGACGGCACCGCAGCATCCACCGCCCCCCGGGACCTGCCGGAGCCACGCGTCGCCCCCGGGAGCGGGGGCGGGCCCCGACGGAGGCAGCGGGGGACCGGGGCTCTGCCCCTCCTCCCGGTTACCGTCTGCTGCCCTCCCGCACCGGGCCGGGCATCGCAGCTCGCGGGCACCGGGGAAGGGGTGCTATGGCCCAGTCTGGGGTTAACGGAACCGTGAAACACCGGGGCGGGGGGCTACGGAAGGGGCCGGGGCGGCAGAGCCGGCAAACGAGGGTCCTTTGCGCCAGCGGAAAACGGGGAGGCTGTCCCGGCCTTCCCCTTCCCGGCCAGAGCTCTCCCAGCTCCTCTCCGGGCACTGCAGGAGCCCCCAGAGGGGCAGCGGGCACCCCGGCACCGTAACGTGCCTTGGAGGAGGGTGCCTAAAAACGCACACTGTTGCCTTGGTGGGCCGAATGAAAATACTGGAAATCACGTAAAAACTGGGAAAACGCCCACAAATTTTGTGATGTAAAATGTAAATAGTGCACCACAGGGTGTGTGCCGTAAGCATATGACTGCTGAAGGAGACTAGATGCAACAGGAGAAAAGATAAACTTGGGAATTCAGTCCAAACCCCACAATTGTTAAAAGGCCGAGCCTGCAATTAGGCTATGGCTCGATTGCACCACTCACCTGTAGGCTTTCTCCAGGTCCCGCTGAGACGGCTGCGCGCGTTCCCGGCTGCCTGCACGCCAGGTGAATCGCCCTGCTGAAAAATCTGTGTGCAAACAGGGGACACAGGACACGGCTCTGGCCGCGCTGCACCACTCTGGTGATGCAAAGCAGCTGTAGCTGCGGGTCGAGCAGCTGACACTGAAAGAGCTTTACAGCTGCTTTGCATTGCTAGGGAGCACGAAGCAGTCAGGAACACACCACCGAATCTCATCTGCAGCCTTGCCAGAAGTTCCGCTGAGTATTGAGACATCAGTCCGTGTTTTTTTTTTTCTGTCAACCAAGCATGAAGATGCTGCTGACCACAGAAGAATTTCTGAACTTCCATAAGAGTCTGGGCAAAGCGCTTCATTCTTTGTCAGGGAGGCTTCAGTGGGAGGACCTGCCACTGGAGCCCTAAATCACAGCAAAGACGAAGTGCTCATCTGTTCCATTTTTGGTTTTTAAGTAGGCTTGTCACGCTTTTCTTTGTATTTTTGGATGACAGCTTCAAAAATATCCCATGGTTTGCTTTACAGTTGCCTAGTAGGGAGTCCATTTCCCTCTCTGGATATTTATAGCATTTATTGGCTGACTTCATAGATTCTACCAGCCACCTTGCCTTAACGTTAAATGGACTAGTCTAATCCTGCCTTTTATTCTTCCTCTTCATCTTTGCCTGCAAAAAGTAACAATCAGCCTCACTGCTCGGAGATTGCTTGCGGGTCTCGCTCTTCTCTCTCTCATCCACTTGAAACTGTGGCCTTGCAGCAGTTACAGCTGGAGCGTATTGCAGCAATCCTCTTCAGCAATAAAAGCTGGTGAGACGTGTGTCAGGATGGCACCATTGACCACAATTTTCCAAAGCTCAGATTTGACTCACAGGACCCAAAATGTGTTCAGGATCGAGGTACCTCTGAGGTGGCTTCATTATAGGTGGAAAATACAAGGATGCTGAAGTAGTTTTGCGTCCTGCGACACAAAGGAGGAGATGGCAACCAAACCATGCTCAAGCACTGGCTTTGCTAGTGCTGCATTTCTTCCCCGCTAGCCTGAAACCAAGCCTGGATGTGTTTAAGGTGAAAAACAAACCCTGCCTTTCAGTGAGTTTTCTTAGGAAAAGAAGAATATGAGTAAATTCCCTAGAACCAAGAGACTCAACTCTGGATTGATGCTTTTTTCCCCCAACTGCTCTCAGCGCACAGATGCCCATCTGAAAGGCTCTGTGTAATGACAGTGAGGATGCAGGCAGGCTGATGGTCCTGCCATGAGCAACTTGCTTTGAACACTGCCCCTTGGTGCATCACTGGAGAAAGCTGGATCGATCCTAAAGACAGGGTTTCTGAGATGACCAGGATGCTGATGACAGTGTGGAGAGGAATAGCTCCCAAGAAGAGTTTTATCCTACTCCTCATTTTTGCCTCTGCCTAATGATACGTACACCCTCACTATCCCTAATACTAAAACGTTAAAAAACATTAAACATGAAAGCACTAATTGGTAGTGCTGCTGATGGAATGAACCATTTCCAGAGAGTTTTGTCTGAAGTCCAGCCGCTGAGGGCTGTAGGTCTGATTTCATCCTACCTTTGGATCGTAGATTTCCTTTGTGGCATTTGTCTGCTTGTTCCTCACCAACCCCCAAGTCTATGGTAAGTTCAAAGATGTTGATATTCAGCAACCCAAGAGCCAGTAACACCCTAACAGCTCCGCTCCTTCTCAGCGCAGAGATTTCTTACGGCCTGCACAAGGTAGAAAGAACCATAAGCTGCCTATTTGCCCCTGTCCATTTGGGAGGTGTGGGAAGCAGAAAGGTATTTTGGGGCACGTCACTGCAAACTGCTGAATAAATATGGGTTTCTGGGAAAGCACAAGGCATGCAGTGCCGCAGAAGAAGGAAGAAGGTAATATGGTGAGGAGAGCACTGAGGTGGAGAGAATAAGGCACTAAAAATCTGCAGAAGAAAGGAAGAGAGGTACAAAAGAGTGAAAGGAGAAGAACATAGAGAGCACAGGGGTGTGAACATGTTAGGTGTGTCAGTACTGCTTTGTCCTTCAGCCAGCAAAACTGAGTGGAGGCTGAGCTGGACCTGGAGCATCATCTCCAGAGGATGAGTGACCAATTACTTAGGACCTTACTGGGCTCCCAGCTGGAGCCAAACATGCTGTGGCCCACCAGCGTGCACACTGGCTTTGTGTGCACAAGGGAGGTGAAACTGCCCTGGCGATGGAGCGATCCGAGTGGCCCAGACTTAACCTGGAGTGTTCCTTCCAGGTGGTCAAACATGAAAGAAAGGGAGAGAAGAAAGCATGGGGGCAGGCCTGGCTACTCTGGCATGAGAGGTGATGCAGGCAGTGCATGAGATTTTGTAAAGAGAGGAGGATAGAAAGATGGTTGGGGAGTGGGTAGGAAATGACTGCCACAATCTCCTGATGTGCTGCAGGTCCAGCCTGCAAACAGTACAAAATGTACTGTTTCTGCATATGGTCTTAGGTGGTTTTCCCCTTTTGACCCTTCCTCCCTTTTCTGGGTGGTCCCTCATAACTTTCTAAAAGCCTCCTTTTAGGAGATGCTAACAGCAAAGCATTAAGAAGAAGGAAAAAAAAAAAAGAAACCAACAACAACATAAAAAGAGAAAAAGAGAAAGCCAGGAGGACAAAACCAACACACAAAAATCCCCCAGCCCCCTTCCTCTGCTCCCCTCAGAAAAAAACCCCAAACAAAAACACCTTTCTGTGGTTTAGAGTGGAGGATGTATTAGTTCGACTCTTATGAGAAAAATTAGCACAAGTAGTGGCCCCTTTGCATGAAGCGGTGGCCAAGCCCCTCCTTCCCCTCCGAGAGCAGGGCTCTTCTCAGTAATGAAGAGAAACTGCTTTCCAGGAAAGCGAAGGTACAGGGGCTGCCCAGAGCGGAGTGACCTAGGGCGGCTGCGGGGAGCCGTGCGCCGCTGCTTGCAGGCTGCCAGCCTCCGGCACCGAGCTGGTGTGCTCCCATACCCAGCCACGCTGCAGGGCCCAGAGGGCTGGAGGGTGGGGAGCCACAGCCAGCCCTGCCGGGAGCACCCCACATGCTGCCGCCGGTGCGCCTTCATTCCAGCCTGCAACACCCTCTGCTGTGCTGGCTTTCCCCCATGTCCTGGTCTGAGCGACACAGGATTCATTGCTCTTTCAGTAATTTTACTTTTCGGTAAGGTCTCTTCTAATGCTTGGGACGACTGCATTTTTAGAAGACTCTAGTGTCTGAATTTGTGAAAATATTTGCTTTGCAGCCGCCTATGGCATGCGGGTTTCAAGGTCTTAGTGTTATCAAGCTAGCCAGGTGCAGGGACAAGGAGGAGTGAGACCCAGGTACTTGACCAAAGCCGGCCAACAGGATTATTTCATACCATGAACGTCACATTCAATATAAATTAGAAAGTTTGCTGAGGAATTTCTCTCTTCCTTGATGGCTGTGATCCTGAGAACTTCTTGCCCTGGTGCCAGACCCCTGAGGACTTCCTTTCCTCCTGAAGCCGTAGAGCTTGCAGTGTCAGACACTTGCTGTCCACTGCTGGGAGTGCACAGCTTCCTGCTGATGTAAGTGGCTAAGTATAATCCTTGTATATTTTATATCGGTATCCAGATCAATATTGATTCTTTAGTATTATGATTTCATTAAATCTGTTTATATTCCAGCCCTCGGGTTTCCTTGTTTTTTTCCCTATTCCCCTTTCTGGGTGGGGAGGGGTTATTGGGTGATAGAATAATTGTCTACATGACAATAAATTGTTGTGGGTTCCTCAAACCCCCAACAACCGCAGCAGACACCATGCTCACGTGCTTCAGCCTGCCTGCCAGCCTGGCACGGGGTTCCTGCACGTTCCTCAGCTGGACCTGAGGTTGACGGAGCAGCGGGGAACATGGGACCATTCTCCCAGCACCATCAGGCAACCCGAGGTTCCTGCAGGCAGGAAGGGTGGGAGGTGAAGCTGGGGAGCAGAGTGAGCCCTCACGCTGCTGAGTCCCGGCACGGTGGTTGCCACCAGGAGGCTGGGCTTCACAGGGTGGCTGCGGTGGCTGCAGCACTGGGCAGAGGCAGCCCTGTGGGATGGAGGGATGCTTTCTTGGTGGCTGTTGTGTCAAGGAAGGGGCTTCCCTCTGCAAAGCAGGGCAGGTGGGCACAACCAGCTCCTTTCCCTACAATCACATAGGCCCAAAAAGCTGAGATTAAAATGTGCCCAATCTTATGCTTTGGGTTTTTATAATATGCACGGTTATTTCTGTGAGGACATAAGTCTAGTGGTTCCTTGTATGTTTATTATAGCCAAATTATAAAAAAAAAAGAAGAGGAGGGGGGAAAAGGGAGGGCAGTTCTCACTTGTTGCCAGTGCAGTTATGGCTCCGTATTTGCCCCTGGTTTATTTGAGGGAGGAAGACCTAGCAGTCAGTGACCTTCTAGGTTTTCAAAGAAAGCAGCAGGCTGCATAGCCTGGAAGGTATTTAGGTCAGATTTAAGCAGCCGCAGAGAAAACAAACAGCCTTTTATAACTGTATAGCAAACCGCTCCCTCGCCTCTCAATCTGGCCTATACATCAGACACCCTAGAGCAGTAACGGAGGATGATCCGGGACAGGGGAAAGGAGGTACCAGCCCACTGCATCAAGGGACTCAGGTGTGAGCTCCCCGGGGCTCTGTGGCCACCTCAGCTAACTCCTCCTAACATCACTGCCTACCAGACACAGAGGGAGAAGCTCAGTTAAGGATTTCATTGTGCCCCTGAGGCCTATTGCTTCTCCCTGTGAGCCCACATTTTCAGGATGTGTTCCTGGAGTGCTGTCCAAGAGTGGTGGACCTTGTCTGGAGCCCTCCACTGAGAGTTCTTCACCTGGAACATATAGCCTCAGCCCTGCCCAGGTTTCCCCAGATTTGTTCCCCTACGCTGAGACGGGAGGTGATGCTGAACCCTGCTCACAGGTGACAGGCACTGAGTTCTGACCTATACCCACCTGCTTCAGTGGTTTCCCCAAAGCAAACAAAAAAAGCCACAAGAGGCCACCCCGAAGGACAGCAGGGAGTGATTCAAGACACAGACCCCATAGCAGAAAGGTCCTAAGTAACTGCTGGACCTAGAAGCAGGGCCTTCCTCAGCTGAGGAAGCTGAGCCTCTAAATGAAGAAAAACAACACAGAAAGCAAGAAGGACTATAGCTATGGACTATAATTTTGGGAGCATTTGTAGCAGAAGCATTGCAGGCTGGTACTATCTGACAGTGATTGCACTAGACTAATTTCCAGACTGGTGTCCTTTCCCAGTGATCACAGGACAAAAGACTCTGTCACATTAATCACTGTTGCTTTGTTAAACATCTTATCTTGATTCAAAAACTGCTGATGTTTGGGAAGCTGCCACCACCCTAAGTAAACTGCTCAAGTACTTAACTCCTTTCTCAACTATAAAATGTATACCTCATCTCTAGACTGTTCTTTCTTGTGCTGTTGTTGGGCAGAGCAGCTACTAGAGAAGCAAAAATTTCATCCTGCATAGGTATATTTAGGTTTTAATTGTATCAGTCCTAAGCTCTCCTCTTCCATAAGGTGTCTTTATAGCCCTTTACAGTCCTTAGAGGTCTTGCAGGAAGCCTCTCCAACTTGTTAACTTCCTCCTTGAATTGTAGATGTCAAAATCGGTAATTCTTTCACATCATGGAATCACATTCATGGAATTAGCAGACGCAATATAAGCTCCTGCAATATAATCTCATTACACCTGCTCCGCATTCCCTGCTTATACATCCAAGGATGGAATTAGCCTTTCTCACTGCAGCATTGCGCTGGGAGCTCACATTCAGCTGCTCCTACATTGTGAGTCAAGCCTTTGCCGGAGTCATTTCTTCCACGGACAGAGCTGCCAGACAAGAAGCGTGGCTCGCGTTGAGTAACTTACCATTGGGCTGTTTCAAAAACACACGTTATGTGCTTGTACCAACTTTAACGTTGTGACACTTGCTAACTAGTCAGTTTTCAGTCCAATTACTACAAAATTTGTTAATTTGGTATCATTCCATTTTTAAAAAAATCAAAACACAATGTAAGACTGTATCACATTCCTTGCTAGAGCCATATTATGCCAACAGTTTTTACATCTATCAGCCAAATCCATAACCCAAGCCTATAATTTGCATCTCCAAAAGTTACCAACTCAGTTTCACGGATTCTTTTCCATAAACAGATGAGACTTGGCATTTACTAGAACTCTTCTCTTGTTTTTACATCATCCTTGTATGTGCTGTTTCCCTATTCTGTCTGAGGTCAATAAGGAGCTGGTAGGCCTGTAATTACAAGTGTCAGATTACTTCTGGTTTTCACTATTATTTTGTCTCAGCCTATGGGGAATCTGCCAGATTTTGAAAGTGAAGGAAGGTTAAGTCTAGACAAGAGCTGGGGAGAAACTCCTCTCCTTTCCCTGCCGCTTCTCAATTAAATACATTAAAATAAGTGATTACTCTAACAGTATGTACGGGTTCTGCAGAGACCTGGAGAGCAGCTTGCCTCACTTGTTAACCAAAACAGGCCCAGGGGATGGGAACCAGCAGAGACTCCTGAATCTGTCCAAAATAGAAAAGACTTGCTGATTAAGAAGGAAGTGGAAAGCTGAGACAGGAAAGAGTTTATTTGTATGATGGGTGCTCATATATAATTTATATGCAATAAATATTTCTGGCTATTTCATTAGTTGCAAATAAAGTGATACAAATGGGCACCACTTGCAGCTGATGCATGGTGTGTGCCTGGGGCTGCTTCCAGCTGAATGGCGGTGGTTCACGTTGGGATGATTTAACACTCCTGCAGCCCCACTATCCAAATTCTGCTGCAGGTTAATCCCTGGAGCAGATGCACGCCACTTTTTCAACCATTCATTGGTTGGCTTGTTAACTTAAAGTGCCAAAGATTTCCATTTAAACTGTCACATTGGCCCCAGACTGTGGTGGGTAAAGAGCCAGAATCTATTTGTCTTTCCCCACCTGGCTGGGCTGGAGAGCTCTGGGACAAGCAGCACAACAGGCACGTGCCTGGAGCAAGGGGAGAGAAACCAACTTAAACCATCACAGCAATTTTTGAGCTTAATATGTCAGCGGCTATTTGAGGCATCAGAAGCTCATTCACATCAGTGAAATTCAACAGGAAATTAGGGAAAACCCAAAGAAAAATACACCACAAAAGATACTTGGATGGGTCTGCAGCTGTTGAGCAGAGCCTGGGATGACAAGACCTCCAGAGCTGCAGGACATTCATATCCTGCCTCAACTCTTCGCACGTGGGCAGCTCATTTAAACCCTTGTGACTCCCTGAGACCAGCTCTGAGGCTAGAAAGGTTTGTGGATTGAGCTCAAGGTGGGGAAATGTCCCACGAGAAATGTCTGCAGAGTGCAGATCTGTGGTTCAGACCCTCACTGAGGCCTCTCCTTCTCATAAATCCCGTTCTCCTTCCAGAACAAGTCATATTAGGAGATTATGTCCTCACCTCCACAACCTTGTGCAGAGGGCAGGGATGAGAGGACAGCTTTCCTCAGGCAGGGGGACACCAAACAGTGTGCATGACAAAGGGCAGACAACCTGTTAGAGATCTGCACTGGGGAGGCATGGGCTTCCCTCTGGTCTTTAAGTGCCTCTCTGCTCCCGCCAACCCCACTGTGGGCTGCCCAAGCAGTGCCCGCACCCAACACCAACAGCTTTGCACTCACCAGATTCCCCTTGTCTCCTCGCAGGGATCCTTCCCCTGCTCTGGGCTGCTGGAGCAGGGAAGGAGCTGCTCTGCAGCACCCCAGACCTGCCTGCTGCCCGTAAACCCAAAGCCTGGGGGGCACCACGCTGGAGCTGGTTGTGGGATACATTTTGCCCTGTGATCACTTTTATATTCCTGTCCACTGTAGATTGCAGCATATGCTCATAAGGTGGGGCTTCATGTAGTGGTATATCCTCTATATATTCTCTGGAAGAAATCAGTTAAGCTAGCAATAGCACGCTTTTTTACTTGTATAACTGCACAAGAGAGTTTGGGGTACAGGACTAATACTAATAAATCACCATAAATAGATCAATATGTCAGTGCTTCAGTGCTTGAATCCAACCAGCTATGGGGAATTTGTCCCTTGGTAGCAATCAATCTGCTGTACTTAAAGTTTCCTCACCAGATCTGCAGCTAGCACAAACTGATCAATGCTGTTCCAAGTCAGCAGAGCGTAACAGCTTTGCATGTCCCAATGTTCACCATTGCAAGTCTACTTCTCCTTTGCAAGGACACAGAGGTTAAATTATCCTTTGCTAAGTATATGGGATATCTCTAACTCCCAGTTCTTAAGGAAAACCAGCCTTTCTTACTACCAGGCCAGTGCAGCTCAGCCAACACCCCCAGCACCTTGCCAGGTGGAGTCTAATTTGGTCCTCTACAGGCAGCAATTCCACTGCAGTAGTCTGCAGTACTTCTTAGAAGCAGATGCGGCAAAACTAATTTTGTGAGCCATTCAAATTTTGCCATGCATCCTGCATTGGGCCCTCCTTCTGGGGGGTGGTGGGGGTGGTTTGCCAGGTGGTGCGGGGGGAGATATGCAGCTTTGTAAGATGCTGGGCTGCTCGTTCAGAGGGATAAGTAGCATTTCTAGAGAAGGCATGAGGGACCTGGAGAAGATTTCAACCATCTGACTTTGGCTTATAGGATGACAGTCCTGCCGCTGAGGGAGGGTCCAAGGCTGCATCCCAGTGCCACCTTCTCCACTTGGAGCTCTATCCCACATCACCTATCGTTGATGATTTCTGTGAGGAATTTTTCCTTTCCATGAGGTCCCTGCTGATGGAGGCTCCTACCAGAAGTGACTTGCGATGCAAGTCACAAGAGTCAGAATGCACTAGAGAACACATCCTTCCCACCCAAGACCCAGAGGTCATCTGTATGATACAAAGCAAAGACAGCCGAGATCCTGCTGGCTGCTGGAGTGGGCGAGAGGGTCCAAGGTGATGGGGAAGAGGGTCTAAGACCTGTGAGTGGTGATACACATACTACCAGGGTAAGCATTTACAGTGAAATCTCAGGGTTATCCCAAACAAGGCTCATGCCTGAAAACTAGTATTAAGCAAATATCAGGAGTACCAAATACATTTGGTAACTACCATCTACCTACAAGCCCTGTCCAGAGCTCTAGGCTGTTAACAAGGTCCCTGGGACAAGCTCTCAGCATGTAGCACTCAGAGAATGTTGCTTGTGGGTACAAGTTCTCAGAGGTGAAGTTCCCCATGCCCTGGGGGCACATGGCAGCCAAGGCTTGAGGACCCTGGAGTGATACCCTGTGCTGTGCTTGCATGGCTGGCTGGACAATGCCACCACCTTTGATGGGTTCATTACACTGCTCCCCAGAGGTAGGTCTGGCTTGCAAGGATGGGCTGTGTGTCGTGCTTCAGGTCTGCATGCCTGATGCTCTTTCCTTTTCAGATTACGGTCAAGTGGCAATGGATTTTCCTGGCCATGGCCCACTGTCCCACCAACTGCAGAGGTTTGTGCAAGGGATCCACATCACTCCTGCTCCTGACTCCCCTTCCTCAAGAGCCACACCATAGACAGAACGGCAATCTTTGCAGCCCCTGACTAACAATTATACTGCTTTCTGGTGGCTTGCCATGAAGAAATCCCAGCAATTCACAGGAAGACCCTGCCCTCCATAACAGCAGCAGCAGCGATCGATTATTGAGAGCATTTTACAAATCTGTGTTCTGCCAAAAAAAGGCTGTCTTGCTTTTCACCTTTTGTAATCAGACACCCACCTCTGACAGTCGTAGGAAAGAAGCTGTAGATGGTACTGTGGCCTCCCTCCCTCTGCGCAGTTCCCCGGTGCTCGTGGTCTGCTTTCCTGCACCTCCTTCATGGAAGCCTAAGAAAAAGCAATACACTGGACTTTCCAAGCCTATAAGAATTCATGGTCTGATTTCCTTTCTAATGGCTCACCTGGAGGGGAGGTTGTGAGCTGCATAGCTCTCTTATTTCTTCTCTGTGATGGGTCCCCAAGGTTACCTTTCAACTGCTGTGGTGCAGAGACTATTTTGCCAGGATGAGTTTGAGCTAAGCAGGAGAAACGGGGCTATAAGCTTCTACCCTGGTTTCTTTCAAGTTTGCAGGCTGTTCTGAAAATGTATTGTGTAATTTAGGAGACGGATGTGCTGAACCGAGCAGAGAGTTTTCAATTACCAATATAAAAATGACTCCCTAAGAACAGACATTCATTCTGCTCTCTCCAACTGTTCCAGCAAGGCATCCCACTGCTCGCAGCGAGGTTTGACTTTGCTTCATTTGACTGCTGAGTCCTTGACTGAAGGGGAATGGCTGTGGTCTGCGTTAGGCCTGGTAGACTCTAACTGCTGGAGGGAATGCGAGGCACCAGCAAGTGGTATTCCCAGCCATATCCTGGTATTGACTTTCTCAAAGCCTAGTCTATACAGCTACCCCCTTTCTGGGCAACTAATGAAGAAAACTGTGCAGAAACCTCTCTGGCTGAGAGGGGTCTGCTTTTGCAGAAGGGTGGAGCGACTAAGGCAGTGCTGTCCGCTGTTTATCTGCTGCAACTTGGCCTCACGGTAGAGTCGGTTCACTGCGATGGGTCACAGCATGGGAGAGTGACTCTCTCCCCTGGAGCCACACGATTCCAGCAAGCGTTGAGAGTTCAGAAGAGTTTCTCCATCAGAGAGCGACAGAAGCTCAGCACTGGTGTCAAGCACTGAGCCTGTTTGATGTCGCTGCGGTGCTCCTGGGTCACAGTTAAAACACCTCACGCTGTGACGCTGCAGTGCAGGCGGTTTCCATTATCAGTAATGTGTCTTCTGGAGGTAGTCAAGGACACAGCCGTACCTCCATGACCGCAACTCCTCACAGGTCCCTATCATGCCCAATAGGTTGATCACAGCTTCAGACCCCACGGCCATCATTAACTGCTTGTTACTCTTATGGAACCCCATCTGAACATGGGCTCCGTGCAGAGGAGGACTGACAGAACCAGCTACCCATCCAGACAGCTTAACAGATTGTGGGGGTCTGCATAAGCTACTGGCTACCTGCCCACAGCTCCTCCCTGCCCCAGGCACTGCAGGGGAGAGCTTGCAAGAGCTGGGTCAGGCTGGGGGCTCCAGGACCAGCTGGTGCATGTGGAGGCTGCCATGGTTTCACCTGTTTCTTCAGGCAAGAGGCTTTGGGCTCTGGAGAAGGATGGGTTGCTGTGAGTGGGGGAAGAGCCAGCTCAGGAGGAAAGCAAGAGGGAGCAGTGCCACGGAGGGCTGTAAATTTCCCAGGATGGTCCCTGGCTGCAGGGCCAAAGGTAGGGAGAGGTGGGGAACCGTGAGATGCTCCCCAGGCAGGGGAGGCCGCGCTGCTGTGCCCTCATCCGCCCACCACCCCCTTTCCCGGCTGGACCCCCGGAGCCGTGAGGTGATGATGGAAGGCAAAGATGGCGGCACCCCCCCGCCCCGTCCCGTCCCGTCCCCTCCCTCGGGCCGAAACGGCCCCGGGCCGGCGAAACGGCAGGAGGCGGAGGCCCGGGCCGCCCCGAAGAGGCGGGGAGCAGGGCGGTGCAGCCGGCCCGGCCCGCCCCGCCGCCGGTCAGCGTCCTCCTGCCGCGGCCTTGCTCTGCCGTCCCGGCCGGACAGAGCGGTAGGAAGGGGCCGGGGCGCAGCGTGAGGGCGGCGCGGGGAGCGGGGTCGGGGCGGCCGCGGCGCTCCGTGGGCCGCCCTCGGCGCCGGATAGGGGTCGGTCCCCCGGCAAACTCTTCGCCGGGGCCGGGAGCAGGTGTCCCAGGGCTCCCCGAGGCTTCGAAGGCCCGGGTGCGACGGCCCTTCCTGCCCGCCTGGGGAGGCCCCCACCCGGCACCGGGGGGGACCCCGGGGTCGGAGTCTGGCTGGGCCCAGGCAGGGCAGGCCCGGGGAGGGCAAACAGGCTCTGCCAGGAGCCCAGGTCAGGCAGGTCTGTGAGGAAGGGGAAGGTCCATCGCCACGGTTGTCAGGATCAGGCCCAGCAGGGGCAGCTGGGGTCAGGCACAGCCCTGTGTTCAGCAACCAGTCAGGCTGAGCTTAAATAGGCTGATGGGCAGGAGGTAAAGATGTAAGGGAGGCCCCAGGTGTGGCTGACTGGGACCATTAGGGCCTTTAAGTGCTCTCAGGGCCCTGACAGCAGCCTCCTCTCTCAGCCTGCCCCCCTCTGTCTTCACACCTTATAGAGGTATGGGCTCAGGAGGGACTTGCTGTCAGAGTGATTTAATTGCTGTGAGGCTGCAGGGTGCTGTTGAAGGGAGCAGAGACCTGAGACAAGTCATTGGGAAGTGGATACGGCATGAGACACTTGGGAATGGGGATAGTCAGACTGCCTTTGAGGTGCCCTGGTGGTCAGAAGGTCTTGGGGGAGCTGTTCACCCCTGGAAGATCCCCAGAGACTGGGTAGTACTGGGGGGTTCACTGAGGAGCCTGGGGTTGAGTAGAAGTCAGATGTAGCTCAGTGATTGCCAGGCAGATCGGCAATGATGAGGCAGGTTGGAGCTTGAGCGGGTGCCTGGCGGGCTGTGGACCTATATCCCATGCAGGGTCCCTGGCCCTGAGGGGTGCACGGGAGGGTGACAGCAGTGACTGGCTGTGTGGCATGTAGCCAGCCGCTCTCTCAAAGGTGCCGACTGGTGGTGTGAAAGAGGAGAAGCACCAAGGTAAAAGAGGAGAAGGTGGTAACAGTCTAGTACTGAAGGCAGCATCCTTATTCTCTAAATTGTCTTTTTGGTCCAGGACAGGTGCCTGGCTGACTGCAGCTAGCTGGGGGAATTCTGTGTGGTTCCCTCTTGCCAGATCTCCTGCGCCTTCTGGTCGGGTTGCAGCTGCTGCAGAGACACAGAGCGGAGGCTTTCTCCTCCTGCACAGAGAAAGCTTATTTCTTCCTAGGAGCATCGCTAGTACGTGCTGGGAGGAGGGTTCCCCAAACAGGCAGGCAGGGATGGCAGCTTGGGATGTTGAATGGGGAGCTATAAATCAGCAAGCTGCTAATTAAGACCACAGGAGGCTGGTGAGTTACTAAAGACCTGTATTACTCTTTTCAGAGCTCTGGGCCATTAACAAGATCCCTGGGACCTACTCTGAGCGCTTGGCTCTCCAGGGACATCACTTTTGAGCACTCTATTTTGAGCATGTTCTCAGAGCTGAAGTTCCCTGTGCCCTGGGGCCACGTGGCAGCCAAGGCTTGGGGACCCTCAGATGGACACCCCGTGCTGTGCTTGCACGGCTGGCTGGACAATGCCAACACCTTTGACAAACTCATTCCGCTGCTCCCCAGAGGTAGGTGTGGCTCATCAGGATGGTTCTTGTTTTTGGCTGCAGGGCTGTGTTGCGGGGCTGAGTATCTGATACTCTTTCCCTTTCAGATTGCTATTATGTGGCAATGGATTTTTCTGGCCATGGTTTGTCATCCCACCGACCTGCAGGCTCCCCCTACCATTTTCTGGATTACGTGAGCGATGTGCGCCGAGTGGCAGCAGGTGGGTGGTTGAAGGGACCCTTGAAGGGATATTTGTGGAGGGACTGCTATATTGCTCCTGCTCCTTGGAACAAGCAGGCAGCATTTACTGCCAGGTGAGGGGTCAGTTCTCTCTGCTTCTCCCCAGTCTGATGTTAGCTGATGCTTTGTGACCACAGACTGAATAAGCATCCCTCTTTCTTGCTATTTTGTGAGAACCAGTAAGCCCGTGAAGCAAGTGTTTATATATTAAAAAGCAGTAGTGGCGAAATGGTGAATGCAACCAAATAGTTCTGCCAGAATGACTTTTTGTAAGCAGCTGATGACTTCTAACCAGTGTTAGGTGTAAGTGGGAGACTCTTCTGGTTCTCCCCGATGACAGCTTGATGCTTACTTTAGTATCATACAAAGAAATCTGAAGCCAAGGTGTCTTGGGCTCCTAATAACTCCTGATCTAACTGCCCATCTGTATGCTGGTCTTGGGGAAGGCTGTGGCATGTGCGGTTTTGCATCCCTCATTCAGTATATAAAGAGCCTCTAGAAGTTCTTCGACATGCCAGAGGATAAAACACGTCTTTCAGTGAAGTGTATTTCAGATGGGCAGCACTGATGAAGCAGTATTTTCCCATAAGCATCTTGAAGCGCCCTAAAAACGGACTGAAGAGCCTGATGTGCTAAATGGTGCAGAGAGCTTTCACTTGGAATAATCATACTTTCCTCAAGGCAGTGGACCTGGCTCTGTGTCCTGATGGCTCGTACAGAATGCCTTGCAGCAGGATACTCTGTCAAGATCTCCCTCTTCCAGCAGATGCTGCCCAGTCAGGCTCCTCTGCTTCTTGCCAGTCTTGTGTCTGGCGACGAATGGGAATTTGCTGTAGTTTGTTTGCGATACAGAGGGAGCTTGAGAACTGCATGACCTAACTACCAAGGAAATGAAGTGGTGGATGCTCTCTTTCTTTAAAACTGGTGTACTTATCCACCTCGTTTCTGGATTAGGAAGCAAATTAAGCAGTGTAAAAGCCCTTCTGGGAGAGGGGGCATGTGTTGGTGGAGAAGCAGCAACATGCCGCTGCACTGGTTTCTAATGCAGGCCTATCTGTTTTTGTCTGTTGCCACTTAGCCTTGCAGTGGAGACGGTTCACCCTGATGGGTCACAGTATGGGTAAGTGGCTCTTGTCCTTGTAAGCTGTGAGATTCTGGAAATAGGAGTAGATAATTAACTTACAAGACATGCTGCTAAGAGCTGGGTTGGAATATTTATTATATTATATGTCAAGTACCAGGTTCCTGCTTGAGTGATTAAAAAATCTGTGCCCTTGTTTGAAATGCCTCTACTTTCAAGACCCTGTAGTACAAACAGTGGTAACTCTTGCTGTGGGCCTTTCCTCCACCCCCAGAAGGGAACAGTGATGGGCAAAAGGGGGTGGTCTATGGCAGGAGAATTCACAGCACAAAGGCCACAAAGCCAGGGGACAGCAGGGCCCTTCTTGATGGATCATGGAGCTTGCTGAGGAGAACCAGACTTCAGGCTCTATCCCTTTGTGCCTGGGACATGATGGGGTTCTGCTCCCCAGGCCTGTTCTGGCCACAGCTCAGTACCCACACACTCTACTGTTTTAGCTAGTAACTCCCTCACCTCTGCTGTCTGAAAGGGAGATGGGGATGGAGTGGGACTGGGAGTCCAGCTGGCCAGTAGCCCCGCTCTCTGCCCGTGTCCTGCCTGCTGGGAGAGCTTTACTGTGTAGTTTGGCCTTTGTCCCTTGGTACAACATGCATTTGTGTTTTTAAGGCAGCTCCTGCTGTGGCAAAGGGGTTTCTGTTACTTGGGGACGGGTGGGGCGGGTCCAGTGCATAACTGAACACACTTCTCTCCTTTGCAGGTGGGTCTGTGGCAGGAATGGTGAGTAAAACATCTTTTCTTCATGGGGTTTGTGATTTCTGCAGCTGGAACAACAAATGGGAAAGGAATGGAGGGACAGACTGTTTGGGGCTTGGATCTCAGAGGAGGAGAGGCCCTTCCCTGCCCCTCTCTCCAGTGTAGCAGCATGGAAGCATCACTCAATGCTCAGCTTTTCTCTTTCTGATTTGTTTCATCTCTCCTCAGTTCTCTTTCCTTTATCCTGAGATGGTGGACAAGCTGATCCTGCTGGAAAATCTTGGCTTTCTGCTAGCTCCAGAGGTTAGATTTTATGTTTTTCCCCTCCCTTTTTTAAATAAAAAATAGAGATCTTCTTTTCTTTCCCTCATTTGTTCAGCAAAAGCACTGATGTGACCAGTTTCTGGAAGCTCAGACAAGTCTCAGGGCTCTTCCTTTTGGCAGGCACAGATCTGCTCCTTGTTGCATGGACTGAGGTCCCTGCTTAGGGTGGCCCTTGGGGGGACACTTAGTAGGTGCCCCTGCCTACAGCAGGGGGATCACAACAAGATGATCTTTAAGGTCCCTTCCAACCCAAACCATTCTATGATTCTGTCCTGGCTTGACTTTTAAGTATTGCTGTTACCTTTTCCATGATGTCCATAAGTGGTACCAGTTCTGAGGGATGACGAATGGTGAAATGCCCTCTTCTACCCTCTGATAAGGGGTAAAGTGATTCAGAGGAGAGAGGTTACTCCTGTTCCCTGCTTGTCTTTGTTTCAGGACACTGAGGCATGGCTGAAATCAAAACGGATGGTGATTGACAGATTACTGAGTCTAGAGGCAAAGCAGCAAACTCCCAAAGCACGTAGCCCCGAAGCAGCATTGCAGAGGTAGGTTCCCATCTGTCCTCTTCATTTGCTGCCTGCTGTCACCTTTGACAGTGTTACAGCTGCTTGGCCCAGAAGGGGAAACTGTCCCTGTACTTCCCTTGCAAGTCCTCCTCTGGAATTTCAGCAAGACCTTTTGCTTCTGCTGCCAGAAGCTGCTGCTCCTTCCTGCTTTTTTTCTGAAGCAGCCTGAGAGCTCGCTGTCACCTTGTCATGCCATTTTCGCTTCGCTTCCTCCCTTTTCCAGCAGAACAATCTCTCTGCCATGTCTCCCCTAGGCTCTTAGAAGCAAACAGACATCTGACAGCAGAGGGTGGGGCCATCCTGCTGCAGCGAGGAGCAACTGAGACACCCGCTGGTAAGGGGCTGCTTGGAGACGGGGCTGGTCATGGTGCTGGGCCAAGGCTGGGTGTAGGAAGGGAGCGGTGCCAACAGCTATTGTCTTCTGCAGGGTACAGGGTGCCCTAGCTGCAAGTTTACGCAGTTTGAATGGGATCAATTAGGTCTGGAGGCAGAGCTCTCCATTCCCAGCAACTGGGCTTGGTGCTTGGGTCCTAGAACGGCTGAAGAAAAGAAATAAAAAAAAAAAAAAAGGGAAAAATCTGAATTAATCCTGTTCCTCTTACCTCAAAAAGTCTTAGGCAGACTCCAAAGGTGAGGAGAAGGAGAGCAATTCCTGCTCCTGTGAGAGATGAAAACATTCTCTTATTTCTTTTTCATTCCAGGGCTGGTGTATAATAGAGACATGAGAGTCCGTACGGTGAGCATTGCTCTTCTGATGTACCCTCTGCTGCTTCTGAGCCCAGAGATAGTGGATAGTCCACAGAGATAGTGGAGGCCCACTTGCTGAGCCCAGGCCCTTCCTCCACCCAACTGTTTACTTTCTGCTTCCCAAATTCCCACATCTCTTTTAAATGCTGCTGTTAAAAGAGCCCACACTCAACCATTAACTGACTCAGCTTACAGAGTCATTGGAAAATGTTACAGTTTTTTTTAGCAGTTCCTCTGCCCCAGGGCCTCCTGGCCACATTTTCCTGCCGTTATAACTCTTCAGACAGGATGGATGCTTTAGGTCAGCTTCTTCATCAGGTCACCCATATAAGAAAGGGAGAGAGAGTGGAGCTAAGTTCTTATGTTTGATATTTTGTTAGCTTTGTGCCACTTTAGAGCAAGAAGGTCCTCCTTTACCTATGCTACTGCCAGACTATGAAAGCCAGAGTAGTCTACTGTCTCCTTTTTAGTAAGAGGATTTTTAAAGCTTTTCTCTGCTATGAGATCATTCCCATATGTGCTGCATCCCAGCAGGCAGCGTTGTTGGCAGCCCTGAAACGCAGCTGGACAGAAGGAGCCTTTGCAGAGCCAGCTACTCTTGTGCACAGCCTGGCTGCCTGTCATGTCCCAGCTCGGCAGCTTCGGGGCCACAGCCACTTTTGCCTTCAGAGCCACTAGTGCGACAGGGGTTGGGGACATCTCTGCCCCCAAGCTGCTGTCCCTGACCTTTGTTGCTCTCTTTATCTTTGCATCTGCAGCAGAGTCGAGAGTCCTTCACAGTGGAGCAGTGCGTGAAGCTCCTGCAGAAGATTCAGGACCGCGTTCTCATCATTGTGTGAGTGGGGCACAAGCCAAACCAACCCTCGCTGCCTCCCTGCAGCCCTGGGTGGAGGGGATGAAGGTTAGAAAGGAATCCTCTGCTACCCCCTCCTCTGCAGCGGCCAGCCAGACCTTCGGGCCAGTTGGCACAACTGTCCAGCCTCACACGTGAGAAGCATTTCCCAGTTCCCCACCATTGCCCTGGGCTGGACAGGCTCCTGGAGCAGGCAGAGAGCAGCTGGCACATCCTCCTCCTGGCCTGGTGCTGCATTTTCAGGCTACGCCTCCCTGGTGCAAGGCTGACTGAGGAAATACCTGACCTGCTCTGTCTTCCCTATGCTCTCGCCTTCACGCTGCTGTCCCACAACTTTCTGTCTCTGTGCCCTACAGCAAGGGACCATCCTGGGAAACACATGACCCTGCACAGCACCGCTCCCTCTTGCTTTCCTCCTGGCCTGCCTCTTCCTCCAGTCACAGCAACCCAGCCTGCCCCCTTCTCCAGACCCCAAAGCCTCTTGCCTGAAGAAACAGGTGAAACCATGGCAGCCTCCACACGCACCAGCTGGTCCTGGAGCCCCCAGCCTGACCCAGCTCTTGCAAGCTCTCCCCTGCAGTGCCTGGGGCAGGGAGGAGCTGTGGGCAGGTAGCCAGTAGCTTATGCAGACCCCCACAAGCTGTTAAGTTGTCTAGATCGGTAGCTGGTTCTGTCAGTCCTCTGCATTTTTCCCATCTTCTTGGAAGGCCAGAGGTACAGAGCTCTGGCTACCTTGGCCTGTGTGGTGCTGTTAAGAGACTCTCTAGGAAATGAAGTGCTACAAGTTGAGAAATGAGGTGCAGTTTTGGCTTTCCTGGTCTGTTGAAATCGTAAGAGCTTAAGGATTTTCTTCCTTGTCCAAAAATGCAACATTCTGGTGAGGACAAGCCCTCTAGGCCATATAGAGTACATGCCTTCGAGCCTGGGATGTCACCTTGTCCCATCACCTGCAGCACAGTAGGAGATAGCATGACCTCATGACAGCAGGTGGTCTAATGCTGGCTTCTCTCTGGTACCTCCCTCTCCAAGCAGGCCAGAGCCTGTTTAAAAGAGCAGCATGGATTAGGGAGGGGGACACAGGGGAGATGCAGAAGCTGGCTAGAAGGAAAAAGTTAAGAGCAGAAGATAAGGTTGGGACAGGGAGTGATGTACTTGAACCTGTTAGGGAGCCACCGCAGGGGAGATAATATTTAACCTGTCTTCACTCTGGTACTACTAGGCAGTCACCCAAGGTTTTAAACAGATAGTTTAAATAGCTGCTCAGCCAAGCTGTGCAGTGCTCCTCTGCTACCATGAATGACCCTGTAACTCTGCTGTTCATGAGCAGCCTGCAAAGAGACATTGGGTCTGTCACCCCACTGTTTTGGGGACACTGCTCCTGCCCAGGACAGCAGCAAAGACAAAGGAACGCACATGGTGTGCTGTACTGAGCCTTGCTGTTGCTTTACAGAGCACAAGATGGACTCTTGGTACCGCACAAGCTACACAGCAGAAATCACTTTGTGAAAGCCCTACGGGAGGCGTTCGAGTCTACCCTCAAAGAGGTGAGAGCAAACTCCATCCTTGGATCTCCACTCTCTGTGCCATCAACCTAAGAGCAGCAGCTGGGAAGCAGCTTGCCTTAGTGGACACCCCCACTAGGTGATTTGTCCATAACAGCACAGCCCTCACATGAGGGGAAGCCTCCTTTCCCCGTGCTTCCAAAGTCCCAAGTCAGTACTGCCCTCTGGACCCGGCTCTTCCCAAGTCCTCCCATCCCTCTCCTGCCTCACTCCCACCACCTCAAGTGCCACACTGCAAGCACAGCTTGCCTGACAGAACACTTTCCTGGTCCACATCTCCTTGTGTCCTCTCCCTCCAGCACATCCAGCTAGTAGAGGTACCTGGGAGTCATTTTGTGCACCTGAATGAGCCCGAGGTGGTGTCTGGGATCATCAGCAACTTCCTGACGGCGCAGAACACCAGAGCCAGGCTCTAGGAAGAAGGGTCACTGCTGCAGCAATCCAGGAGAACAGGGACCTAAAAAGCAGGCTGTGGAGGAATTGTCACCATTCCTACCTCACATCCAACATGAGTTTCATGATACCCTTCCCTGAGCTTAGCTCACTGCAGGGTGGAAGCAGGTCTGACAAGGGAGAGTTCCCTGGAGGACAGCTGAGCAAAATATCTCCGTTGTCAAAGTGAAAAGGAATCTTTCCTCCACTCCTGGCTCTGTGAGTACAGGGATAGAGGCCCATAGCAGCCTTCCCCTTGCTTGGTCGTAACTTGCACCCTGAAACAGCAGGAATCCAGATGGGGCAGCTTCTTTGGGAGCAGCAGCACCACCAGCTGCAGCACTGCAGGAGGCTCATCTCACCTCCTCCCTGAGGATGGTGCAACCAGTCTCCTCCCAGGGTTATACCTACTGAAAAAATGGGAAACATTCTGCTTCTCTGCTTACTTCCACGGGTGCCTGAGCTCAGAGGGCCTCAGCGTCCCTGTTCTACTGTGAGAGCTGCTGTTCGTTTAAAAAGTCAGCTTAAATAAGAGCTCACCTGGGCACAGAAGGCCATTTTAATGAACTCCTAGGGAATGAGTCACTAATCCTCTCGCTGAAGCAGCTGGGAGAACTACAAATAATGGAAAAGTTGGCAGAGATTATTTCTGTCCTTCTAAATAAAGATTAATCTCCCAATGTTAAGTCTGCCTTCTTGACTGTATAGAATGAGACTCTTTTCTTTTGGGATGCTCACCCAAGCAGCAAAACCACCATTTTTAGTAGGCAGCGATTTTTACATGCATTCTGCTTTAGATAACAGCATATTAATGATCCATCTCCCTCCTAGTTAAATTGATGCAAAAAAAGCCAAATAAAGCAAGCAGGCCTGGCAGTCTCCCCGTGCAACAGAAACTGCATTTGCAGTGGGTTTTCTAGGGGAGGGTAAGTCCGTTTTAACCCAGCTCTGCGGAATTTACCAGCATTTCCACCTCACCTTCATGGTCACGCCCGTATGAAGGCTGCAGGCAGTAAAATAAATGAGTAGAAGCCCGGGGGTAGGTGGGTCACAGCCCCTTTCTGACCACAGAGTGCATCATTAGCAATGATGGGTGAACAATCATTAAGTCCGAGGCTGTCCGAAAGCGATGCCTCGCAGCTGGATGTGCCTGTTGCCACCCTTACCTGCCTCCTGCGGGCTGGTGGCAGGTTAAGTGGAAATGGGCCTTGGCCAGTATGGTTTCTCCCTCCAAAGCCAGGCTGCCGTCCTACCTCGTTCTAGTGATGGTGCGGAACAGCAGAGGTTCCTGTGTCTCTGGCTGTAGACGTCTGCGCACAGCTGGAAAACTGGGCACAGCAACACCTGGCTGAGAGGGAAACACCGAGGGAAAGGGTAGGGGCTCTGCACTGGTCTTTTGCTTGTGGCAACAGGTCTGGGAACTTCCCAGTTGGGCTTTTCCAGAGGTCACTTCCCTCCTCTTCTTACCCACCCTCAGATAACATGTGCTGAGAAGCACAGGCATAGAAGCCGTGACTTTAATTGCCAACCCAGCACACGAGAAGCTGTCCCCCACAGCAGACCACAAGAGAGAGAAAGAGGCATTCCCATGTTGTGAGAATACCAGCAGCAGTTTATTTACAGTTCTTCAGCCATTCCCTGCCCCTGCAGAGGCTGTGCTGGGTCAGTCCCAGCTCTCGCCAAGCTTTAGGAGGGCCTCGGGTGGCAGGGAGATGCAGGTTGTCACAGGAAGTGGCTCAGCCCCTTGACCTTAGCACCCTGGGAAGTGGTGCCCCAGGGCTGGACGAGGGCCGGGAGAGCAGAAGGATACCCCTGCAGTGAAGGACACTCCCCCTCCTCCAGCAGCAGTTGCTGGGATCTTCCACTTCAGACCCAAGGGCAGGGACAACCTGAAGCTGCCTCAATTCCTTGAAATCCTCTGGCATGTGGAGTCCATAGGCATCTCTCCCGCCCTCTCCAGCACAGGCATCTGAGGAAATAGCTTGGCGTGGCTTAGTACGGCCGAAACTTGCGCTGGGCTCGCATCAGTGCAATTCTCTGCTTGTCCTCCTCAAATTTCTTCCTCAAATGGGCGATGTCTGAAAGAGACAGAAAGAGGCCAGGTCACAGGGGAACAGCAGATCTCTGTCTCCCAGGAAGCTTCACTTCCACACACCAGGAGAGGCTCATTCCCCACAAACACACACTTCCCAGAGCGGGTCCTTCTGCGCCTGGGCCGAATGCCAAGCTGGGGCTCTGGCGTTCGCCTCTGGCAGTGCTGCAGCTCCCTCTTGGGGAGGAAACAGGCTAGTTTTCCCTTGCAACTGCTGCCTTTGTGCAGACTGAAGGAACATCTATTGGAAAGCCACGACCTGTGCTCTCTCCTTCAAAATATTACGGCAGCAGAGAGGTGAGGAGCCCCCAAGAGTTGGCAAGGCCATTCGCACAACCACCCAGCCAACTGTTCACCTGCAGCTGGACATTGCCTCCACCGAAGGAAAAAGGACGTCTCTCAGGCCACAGTTGTGAGACGAGAGACATGAGCAGGGTTAGGAGGAGACTGGGACACTCACGTTCTCTCTTGGTCTCACGATGCTGCCAGGCGTAGAAGTTGAGCAGCTCTTTGCGGGCCCGTTTCTGCTTCTCTTTTTCCAGCACCCGCAGGTTGGCGGCCTCTGTCCGGGGCAGGCCGGGCTTCCGACCCTTCCGCGTTACCTTCACCCAGCCCTCCTCGTCCGGAACGCCCTCCTCCTTTGCCGCTTTGGCTTCTTCCTATACAGACAGGAGGTGAGGCAGCTCATGCTAATGCACATGCAAAGTTACAGCTCCTGCTTCTGCACATGATTTGAAGGAAGATGCGGGACCAAAGGTGCAGGCATTCAGCTCTCCATCACCGGAAGCCATTGTATTTCCCTCTGCCCTTTCCACTGAGGCCTGGGCACTGAGAGATCCTCTCTTTTCCCTTCCCCCTCCCTCCCCCACCAAACAAACTCCTTAGCTGGGTTCCCTCCCTCACCTCTGCTATCTTTTTGTCGTAGTCTTGCATGTAGGTATCCACCTCAGCCTTCAGCTCCTCCTGATCCACAACCGAGGCTGCGTAACTGGCGATCCACTCTGAAACAGAAGAGGGCACAAGTCAGCAGCAGCCTCAGTTAGAAGCAAGCCTTCGTGTCATGCCTTTGGGCAGCTCTAGAGAGAACCGCTGTGGGGACGACATACTCTGTTACCATTTCTGTTCAGCCTCCCCACTGCCAACGCCAGTAAGCAACAGGAAGCTAAACGATGGGAAGAGCTTGCAACCTTCCCAAGCATTAAGCCCAAGAAGTGTGACATTCAGGGCTGCATTCCTGCCAAGGGGTCACATCCAAAGTGCCATCATCCTGACAGACACCTGGTGC
Organism: Xenus cinereus; assembly: GCA_025774025.1. Lineage (NCBI taxonomy): Eukaryota > Metazoa > Chordata > Aves > Charadriiformes > Scolopacidae > Xenus > Xenus cinereus. Next base: position 53,440,549 of record JAOXJK010000001.1, on the reverse strand, counting down.
CTGTTATTGTGTCTGACTTCATCAATAAGCATTGATTCATCAACACTTATAAATATTTAAAGGGCGGGTGTCAAGAATATGGGACCAGACTCTTTTCAGTGGTGTCTGGACAAGGGGCAACGGGCACAAACTGGAACACAGGAAGTTCCAGCTGAACGTGAGGAAAAACTTATTTACTTTGAGGGTGACAGAGCACTGGAACAGGCTGCCCAGAGAGGTGGTGGAGTCTCGTTCTCTGGAGGTATTCAAAACCCACCTGGATGCGATCCCATGCAACCTGCTCTAGGTGAACCTCCTTTGGCAGGGGATGATCTATGAAGGTCCCTTCCACCCCCTACCATTCTGTGATTTCATTTTGAGGGCAAGATGTAGCCAGTTTCTCTGAATCTATGAGATACTGAAGAGGTGTTGGGCAAAACCACCCTTCCATTGTACCAAAGTGACCCCATTTTCCCATATGGTCACCGGACCATACTCTACAATGTCCAGTACAATATGGCTACCTTGTGAATAATAAAGGCAGGACAATGAAACAGTAGACATCTCCCGGCTCAGTACAAAGCGCTGAGAATTAATCTGGGACATGCAGGGTAGGATTCTGTGAGGAAGGGGTATAGTTTGTCCCTGGCACTAGCTAGCAGGATGATAGCTAGGGCTGACTTACTGCTAATGCCGGTTTTCACAGGGTGAGTCTCTGTTGATACCAGCAAGGGACCTTCCTGTGACAGGGCCTTGGCCGCCTGGACGCCAGATGGTTTCCTGAACACCACGTATGCTACGTGAAAGCCCTAAAAGAAAGAGACCCCCAGAGTCAGATACACCAGGGAAACTGGTGACACAGCAAGGAGCTGCAGTACAACTAAATTAAAACTAAAACAAATTGCAGTCAGATAGCAAAGAAAAAAAAAGATAACGTAAACTTAAAATATGTTATCACACTACCCAATCCCCCCAAAGAGTTTTCCCATATAGAATCATAGAATCATTTTGATCAGAAAAGACCTTTAAGATCATCCAGCCCAACTGTAAGCCTAACACTGCCATAACCCCCACTAAATTGTGTCCTTAAGTGCCACATTCCAAATACTGCCATTCAGTACTTGTGAACTTTTCTGACGGCTAAAGCATCAGTATCCATGCCCCCCCCTCAACCCCCCCAAACTTTACCGTTACAGTTTTGCGGTTGAAGAATTTAGACTTGAGTTTTTCTTTTTTCTCTACTGGCCCTGGCTTCTCACAGACGTCCACGGACTGGACGCTGCCGCAGCGGGAGAACAGCCTAGAGAGAGAGTCCTTGCCGTGGGAAATCAGAGAAAGTGAACGGTACGGTGAAGCAGGACCAATTCCTCTCCCCACCCTCCCACACACGGACTACCGAGAGTACCGGGTGGGCCCTCCGGCACCACCCCGGCCCCTCCGCCCGCAGCGACCCCCAGCCTCGCCCGCTTCCTTCACCCACGGCCCCACGCTCCTGAGGCGATGTCTTCGGCCTCCAGCCCCAACTCGCGCCGGTGAAACTCTCCCCCCCACGCCCACGGGCCGCCCCGGCCCCACTCACCGGGCTGCAGTACGGGGGGACGTTGAGGACGAAGAGGGTGCGGCGAGACGGATGCGTGGTGCCGGCCCCTTCCCGCACCTGGTGCTCCTTCACCAACAGGTAATGCGGCGAGCGCTGCCTCTCCCCGAACTTCACCGCCAGAGCTGTGGGGGACATGCACCCGGTTAAAGACCCCTCTGCCGCCCCGGTTCCCCCCCCCGCTGCCCCGCGTCCCCTCCTCACCCGTGTA
>JAOXJK010000001.1:53400464-53438752 GCA_025774025.1 Xenus cinereus | reverse complement strand
TCCAACCCCACGCTCCTTGGCGGCCGCCATCTTAGCTCGGCGGGAAGCGGCGGGGCGCGGGGGCTGCCGGGAGTTGTAGTTCTCGGCCGCTAATGGCGGCAGCGGCTCCCTCAGTGCAGGCAGCGCAGGGCGGCGCTGAGGGACCAGCCGCCGCCCCACGGTTGCGTGTAACAAAATTATTTCCTCATCCAGAGCACACTCTGTAGGAAATCTTGTCGTTTAAATTCTGAAAAATTAAGACCTGAACAGCGTAAAACTCGGGCAGCGTGCTTAATCCCAGAGAGGCAAATTAAGATTAATTTCTTCTCTTAGATATGTAAAGACATTAAAAACAGCTATTGTTAGGGTTGTCTTTGAAAAATTCTTGTTTATCAAGAAAAACGGGGGGGAAAAAAAAAAAAAAAGATGTCCTTTACAGAGGAACTCGTATTTATGACTGAATGGAAGACGGGACCACCCCAAAATAAAGATTTTTGAAGCAGGACATATGTACAAGGTGAAAAAAAAAAAAATGTGAGAAAGTAAGAAATGACATGGGGAGCTGACTCCCCAAACAAATATCCAAGTTAATCAACATTATCAGAAGAAATGGTACATGCAAAAGCCATGAAAATATACCAGGCAAACGTGCAAACTGTGGCATTGCTTCAGAAGTCAGCATGTTTTTGAACAAGAAGAAAAAAAAAAAAAAAAGAGGAACTATTGAAAATGCATGTTTAAAAAAAAAAAAAGAAAAGAAAAGGAAAAAGAGAGAAAGACTGTTACAAATAACCTACCACCTGTCCCAGCCAGCCACATTGAATCAGTGCAAGCAATCGGTGTTTCACATGCAAGTTGCTAACCTCTAACAGCTCAGAAAAAAAACCAAACAAAACAAAATCACAAACTGGACCAAAAAATAAATATAACCATGCTACATGAGGGCAGATGTGCACAGATGTGAGGTCAGAAGGTGGTATATGGAACTCAGTGGAATGCACACGAGACAAGCATGACAACTGCAGGGCAGCCAGGAGAAACCAGAAAGCTCCAAGGTCAGCTGCTTGGAAAGGACTGAGAAGAAACTGGACACTCTTCTTGCAGTGCCCAATGAGTGCAGCCATGCCATGAGGTATGAGAAGATCAAGGTAACTTTAGAGAGCTGACTGAGAACAAGAAGAGCAACACACACCAAGACAGTGATGTAAGACCAATCATGGAGTGTTCAGACAGTCATCAACTTCACCAATTTGAAAATAAAAAAAATACTGCCATAGATCAGAGCTGGAGACCTGAGCAGTAGTTCTTCCAAGGAAGTGTGTTAATGTCATGGTAATTTCTCCCAGATAAACTGTGCATCGTGTTTAGGTTAACAGCAAGTTATAAAGCGCATCTTACTATTTGGCTTTTGGAATGGACATTGATTCTATTAATAAAATAAAAATGCTTGAATCTCCCCATTCTTTCAGAAGAGACAAGATAAGTGCTTACAATACATGCGCCATCACATTTCCACAGCTTTCTACCTAGCTGATAATGAAAATACCCTCCTTCACCTAGAACAGGTACCCTGATTTCACAGCAGTTTGTTTTGTTGTTTTTAAATAGAATTACTTTTAAAATTCTAAGCTGTCAATAACAAAGGCTGTTCTTTCTTTTCCTTGACAACAGAACTGGAACTTGGAGGAGACACAAACTGCTCCCACTTAGTAACAAGAATAAGCTACTAATTTCGATGATTAAGATTAAAAGGTTTAGGGGTATCAATTCTCTCATCCAATTCTCTCTTTTCATCACAGTATCAGTTCTGAAGTTGCTATAGTCTTCTAAAAGCATGCTTGATTCAATGTTGGAACAACTCCACCTATCTTTACTTGCTTCACAGCATCTAAAAAGGCTTAGAATCCACTCTCTGTATAACAAACGTTTATTCAGAAACAGGTAATACATTATCTTCTCCAACCCCTAATGTTTCCTCCCCCTCCCCCAATTTTTTTTTTTTTTAATTAAAACACAAGTGTTTGATGGGCAATCTAAAAAAGGAGAACAATAGCTGTCTTAGGTCCCCTCCCCTATAAACGTCTGCTGTTCACGTGAAGCACCCTACCAATAATGGTGTCGTCGGCTTCCAAACCAAAGAGAGTACTCCAGAAAAACAAGTCCTGCCAAGTCCTGCTATTTCCATGGCTAGAAGGGATACAGTGAGCTAGAGGAATGGTTTTCACGAGCTAGATAGATCAAAGAGTTAATACAGAACAAGAAAGCAAAAGAAACATGGGGGTGACCAAGAAACGGAATCTGGACCTACAACGATTACAGAGTTCATTTAAGTTCAGCGGAGCCGAACAGAATGGATTAGGTCAGTCTCTTAGCTAGAAGGATCAAGTTCAAACCCCAACCAGATTCTGGAAGCCGCTCTTAGCTTTCCTCTCTTATACTACAATTTTAACAAACACAAACGAATGGAGCTACAGGGACTTAACATCCATGGCAGTAACGCTGTACTAACAAAGGAGATGTTGGAGGTGCCACCTAGTGGCCTGTGGCTCATCTCAGATGCTCACTGGCCACTGGTACATCCTTGCTGCTTCTGCATGGGACTTGCTTAACATTCCTCTCCTACGTGTTCCTCACAGAGTACTAACTGCTCTCCCCTCCAAGCCTCTCCCTGAAGCGCAGAAATCACCCTCCAAACCCATGCATGCGAGCGGCATGCCCATATAGCAGCCAAACATTGCCCAAATGACATCTCTCAAAGAAGTGAGTTCTCGGAAGCAAGAAAAGACTGCTTCCTACATATTAGTATCTGAAAAAGGCCCCAGCTCCTTCCTTTCCATAGGAGACTGGGTAAGTTAGAAGGTAAGAAAAAAAAAAAAAAAAGGCCCTGCATCAGCAGGAGGATACAATACAGTTTAATGGGACTGAAACACTTGGATTTCCTCTAGCTCTGAACACAAGTTCTTATTTTTCAGTCCAGAGAGACAAGTACAACTGAGCCTGACCCTACAGGGCTAATATATCCATTGTACAAATGCCAGAGCCTTCCCCCCTCACCTCTCTGTATTACCAGAGCTAAAGCATCCCTGCCATAGCACAATGGATGGTGCGCTCGTGCATACGTTCTTTCTGCCTGATGCCTCCATTGGCTGGTATACACAGCAGGAAGCCCAGTTTTTCCACACTTCTTCTCAGTGTCACAGCTGCTGAGCAGAAAAACCTTCAACAGTCAGAACAAAGCAATGTGCCACCGAATGCATCAGTCACAGATGCAAGATGGTGCTTCCTGTATGGAGCCACAGCTGACTTTGTACCCAGCGCAGCAATTTCAGAAACAATGCGGTATTCTTGCCTGTTGATAATCAAGGGGATGCACCTTTTAGTTAAAGGTCAGTCAGAAGAAGAAATGAGAAGGAGATCACCACTCCTTCCCTCAAAGTCTATGTGCACTTTTAATGGCCACTAGGGGGTTTGGAGTAAAGGAGGGAGTTAACATGGTAATATGCTTGGTAATACATTACTGGCAGAAGGGGGAGGTTACTCTTTTGGAAAAAAAAAAAAATCATGGAAGAAAACTCCAACTATGAAAACAGAAAGTACACACACAAGAGGAAACACTACTGTACAGTAAGGTAGCGATCATAGAAAACAAAAGATTTCAAGGCAGGCAAATGCAAATAACATCTGCACCCCTGCACTTTTCTCATTCCCCAACTTAAATTGAGTTTTCCAGTCCGCTGCTTGCTTTCCCTTCTCAGAGTTTAATTTTGAATTCTGTAGGCTGCACAGAGGCAGAGACCCCTGAGGATTTGAAGAGTGCCTTCAAGATAGTGTCAGGGTCCACCTCAGCTGGGGGATTTGAGGAGGCGCTTGCACTTGATCGGCGTGGCTCCCCTTCCTTCTTCACTGAAGGGGTATCACTCAATCGGCTGGAGGATTTAAAAAAAAAAAAAAAAGCAGTGTTTAACCTCTCATTATGAAATAAAATTTAAGACTATGTCTGTATTTACTGTTCTTGGTGTTATAATATTGCCAATATTAGAAGTCTTAAATATGCTCTCTTCCCAAGAAAACTTCCTTGTCTCAGACTCGTTTCAAGCTTCAGGACCAGGAACACTATGGAGTCAACCTATACTGCACTCAGCTTAACACAGAGCACCACAGAGAGGAAGAAGAGAATAATCATGGGACAATAGTTTGCCGACAGTTTTCCTCCCCTCAGGTTCTCCTCAAAACAGAACCTGCAAACATATTTGTTTCTTTTCCCCCCAAAGGAGACTTACAGCAATATAGGCTGGTCTGAGGTGATGACATTCCCATTCATATGAAGATTGCATTTCATTGGTTGACCTAAACAAACACAATAAAGAAGTCCTTACATCAGAACTGTGATAATGCAAGACCCCACAAATACCACATCGTGACAGATCAGCTGATACATCTTTTGTTGCAAAATCACAGCAATAGAAGAGCCACTGAAATACTCAGTACCATACGAGGACTCACACTAATTAAGAAATTACATATAGGTACAAAACTCCTAGTAGAGACAGAAAACATTCTCAGCTGTCTGCTCCTCATCTGACATTTGTAACACGTCACTCATCTAGAGAAAGAAAAAGCATCTAATTCCGGCTAAAAATTAACAGCTAATTTCAGCCTATGACAACATTGCAAGTGGACCCAGATTAACAATTGGATTGGTCAAAGTTTATGGAGAAGCTGATATTAACTGTTTTACAGGTCTGATTCAAACTGCCTCTGACTACAGCTTGAGAGTTTCGTAAATGTTAGTTTTACTTGTAACTTCGCAAACAGCTATTCTGTAAGCAGGTAAAGCCTTCCTTAAGGACTATCTAGCTCTTGGCACTGGATTAGAAACAAAATAAATTTAATCTGGAAGTTAGACCAGAGGAATCACCAGGACCCTACCTCTAGCTTTGAGCATTCTCTTTCTAAGAAAGCATTTATTTGAATTTCCCTTAAATAAACTGTGCACGTATTCAGCTAGTTACATGGCAGCGTATTGCACTGTCTAGCTCTTGAAATGATTTTCTGGTATCTCCTCTCTCCTGGTAGCATATGAGCACCTGAGATGCTTTTAAACTCTCTGCTGAGGTAGAAAACTCTGTGTTGGTTTATCTATCCTAAATGCAACTCCAGCCTCAAACTTACCGTCTAAGCACCTGTTGTTGTATTTCTTATATGCTGTAATAGCATCTTCTTTCTTCACAAACACTACCTCAGCCACTCCAGGATGCACCAGCCGGGCTCGCTTCAGAGCGCCACACACACAGAATAACTCCTGAGGGCAGAGAGTTAGTCACGACCATGGTCACATCAAAGGTACCGCTTTAGCCACAGACACTGAGCGAGAAAGGCTTAGTTTCCAAATTGAACCACCCCATCCTGCTTAGTAAATACACGGCAGAATCTTGCCACTTGTCGTATTTTGTGTTTGCTACAGTATGAGTACTCTGCAGTAGTAATACACTTAGGTTGCACAAAGCTCCATACAGCTGCCCACACAAGCAGAAAAGATCAAGGCCAGTACTTTATACTGTTTGTCACACATGAAGACCAGGCTTGTTCTCAGCCTGCTGAGAATGCAAATGCCTAGATAATTTGGATTCGAGGACAACACCAAGCACGATTTGGCATGAACTCTTCTAAGTGATGCCAGGTATTTCAGTACACCCTAGAAACACTGTTTTGTCCCAACTTCTTAAGCACACACTTTTAAAAATAATTGAACAAAAATCAAAGTGATAGAAAAAAATAATCAGGAACTTTCAAAGGTTTTGCAAGGAAAGCAAACCCACATCATACTCTCTTCATTGCATTCACCATAGATCAAGTAATTTACCAAAAGAGGTAGGTTAAGGGAAGGAAGCGACACTCATCCATAGTTTGGTAGTAAACAACACTCACAACAATGTCTTCCTCTGTGACTCGAGGATGCAGATTGTTTACGGTCATCTTTGTGCCTTCCAAAGGACTGAACGCCAGCTGCCAACACAAACAAATGCATCATATAAAAAAAGGTCAGAAATGCAGCAAGCAAGACATCACAGCAGAGAAAGCATTAAAAAAAAAAAAAGCCACTAAATGGATGTCTGGGAAAGCCTGTACACACACACACACAAAGGCGAGAGCTACAGCTAGTAAAGGGAAATATCAAGGCCTACAAAAGGCCAGCTCATCTGATGGTGAAAAGGAGCCCCTTTTCCATGCTAATTTCTCTCTGAAGTAACTTTTCTCTTTCATTCCCAAGTATAACACTAACTCTGCACACATACACAGTGCTCTCTGGTCATGCCCACACTTTTAAGTGCTTCTCTGATGCACCGTCCACCAGCCAGCAAACCCCCAAAACATGGCTCGAGCCCCTCAAAAGCATGCTGAACTCAACATGCCTGGTGGGTTACCTGTACCCAACACCAGGCAGTTCGGCAAAGCAATTCCAGGCAGGGTGTCTACAAATTGCCCAGGAGGTCTTGTGTGGACAGCAAGAATTTGTATTTGGAAGAATCCTGTTTTTCTCCTTGCTAATATGAGTGGACAGAAGACAACGTAACTAGCAGTGCTAGAACACTATTCCTAGAGACATAGAAGCCTCCAAGGAGTGTTAAAACAACAACTGCTACCTCCCTCTAACATGGATTCCCCCAGGACCACATACTCCCATGCTAGATAAAAAAGTTAAAAGAAGCAAGATGCACTAACTGAGAATTCCCACTCTCTCAAATGCTGAAGAAAAGGATGTTTAGACAGGTTTCGAATTCTTGGGACATGGGCTGCAGTTATCCAGAATAAGTTTGAAGGAATCTCAAAAATAATGGTAAAAGGCAGGCAGAAATGAGCTGCTGGCATAACTGCTGAACAGCAAATTTCAGATGTTTTCAGAGACTTCTATAAAAAGCATCTCCCACTTCCCTGATCTCACCTCAACAGGTGCTGGTTCTTTTGGAGGCTCCTCCTTTGTCACTAAGGTCCGGGACATGTTTGTCAAGGCCTTCGTCCGCATAGGAGAGGGAGGTGCCGGTGGAGCTGTGTATGTATCATTCTGTACCACTTTAGTCAGGGGAACAGTCTTGGCCAAGGAGAATTTATTGCCACTCAGCCCAGTCTACAGAAAGAAAGAAAAAGAATAAAGTATCTCTGAGAACTGCAGGCTACAAAAGCCATCCCTTCTCTTCAAGCACCAACAGCAGGAGAGCATTAATAGCACGCACTAAGAACGGCATGTCCCTCCTGGTGTCAAAACCACTACAGTGCTAGAAACTCTCAGCTTTGAGACAAAAATCAACTAAAGTCTCCGGGCATGCTTATCCCAAAAGAGCACTTCCCTCACTAATGAGCAGTTTTTAGTTTCATATTCTTCCTAAATCAATTTTACCAGTGCGATTTGAATTTGGAAAGTTCCTTTCATCCAAAGATTTTCAAGTATTTTACAAAGTGTATACAAAGATTGCTCATTAAGACTGAGCTGCCCTAGCACAAACAGCAATACTTCTTCAGAAACCCCAAGCTAGGGCATGCAAAGACACAAAGCATAACCCTCCTAGTTGGAACTACCTGGGGAGCATAAAGCCAGAAAAAAACACGTGCTTGGCAGCTGCTGTGAACACTGGAGATAACACATTTACTCCTGCAAAAAACCATAAGGCTGATTTTAAGGATCATAAGTGGCGAGGAACTCTATTCTGAACACCCATATAAGAAAAAACATGAGATAATCATTGCACTAAACTGCCTGGGTGATGGCAAAACCACATTTGCTTTCTTAGAACCACAGAATAGTTTAGGACAAACTCATGTCCAGCCCTCATGTTGTTTTCCAAAAAACAGGATTCGTTACCCAGTGTGCAACAGCCAATCTCACACACCAGGATGAGACATTGATTATTTATTTCAGAGTTGCACAAAGCTGGGTGCTCAGTGGTTTCCCACAAATCAAGCACTCTAAACATGACTTTCCACACGGTTCATATACACATTTTACAACATCATTACCATATTAGTACCTCCTGCCTATATTTGATTGGTTAGCAATTTACATATGGTTGCACAATCGAGCTACAGCTAATACACATGCTCAGGGGAATGGTTTTCATCTGGGTTAGGGTCATCTTGACCTGTGGGTGTGATTTTTAGTATAATAATGAAGGTAATTCATCTTAGGAGACTCTAAATCTTCATTATCTTGACAAGTTGGCTAAACTCTCCAAAAAACGTTGATTAGCAGCATTCTCAAGATGCCTATGTTCATGTGTCCCAGGATGTTCCGCCTCAAGAACGTTAACAATACTTGCTTCCCTTGATTAGGAGTTCTTTCACTAATCATCCTTGACAGACTCAAGGATAGAATCCTCCTTATTCGTGAGTATGTACACATGGTCTCTCACCATTAGTCACTACTAATGATTTCGAGGATATGCTTTGGTAACGATGTCTGAAACAGGGCTAACTTCAAAGACATGTTAGGTTGGCTCAGGGCCTCATCCAGTTTAACTCTGGAGAGTTTTAACACCTCTGAGAATGGAAATTTCACAACCTCTCTGGGTCCCCGTGCCAGAGGCTGACTAATACCTTGAGAATTGCACAACTCTCCCCCCCATATCTAACAAGAGTTTCTTTTGCTGCAACACATTTGTTAGTTCATCTTCCCCCTGTTCACTCCTGAAAAGGACCTGGGTTTTGCCTTTTCCATGACCATGTAATAGGCAGTGAATATGCAGACAGATCTCACTACAGCCTTCTCTTCTCAGCCTTAAGAGACATTGCTCTCTCACGCTCTCCTCTGACCACCCTGTTGTATTAGTTCCAGTCTGCCTGTGTCTGTCTTGTATCACAGAGCCCCAAAATAGGCACAGTAGTACAGGTGCACTCTCAAGATGCCGAACAGATGGCAATAATTATCTTCCTTTATTTGCTAGCTATGATCCTACCAATATACAATCTACAGTTGGCCTTCATCGCTACAAGGATGCACTGCTAACTCATTCTTAGCGCATCACCCAGCAGGACCCCCACGGTCTTTCCTACAAAGCCACTTTCTAGCCAGTCAGTTCTTCACGTAAGACGCAGAAGGTTATCCCATCCCAAAAGCAGGACCCCACATTTGTCTGTGTGGAAATTTCATTTTCTCCAGAGCATCGGTATTCCCCGACAAGCTGCCAGCTAAGATTTTGCATGGCAAGACATTTCCTGCTTTGATGTCCAGCCTCTAGAAGCAGCAGAAAGCTTCCCTTGCTCGCCTGCTCAAACAATAACGAGATAAGTTCAAAGCACTTGCCTGAGAAGAAAGTCAAGAGCTAACATGCAGCGACCCGCCAGCAAGGGAGAAAGCACACATTCTGCCAGCAAAAAGGCCTATAAAACCACAGTTAGCCTAAAAGGGACTGTCCCCAAAAGAACACTAGAAGCATTGGCACAAAGGGAAGGGTGGGGTGAAGAGCAAACATTTCAGGAGAAAGCATCGTTTACATACTTTAAAAGAACATAAGCCCTGTAAAGCCGCAGCCTGTGTGTCCACCCAATGTGAGCATGGCGTGGTGGGGACTGTTCAGATAATCCCTTACCGCGTTGTGCAGGAAACTGTTTGTGGTGGTGATTTTCATCTGTTTGCTAGTAAGGGGAGAGACACTTTCATCATCATCTTCCACGTCATACAGACCCTGAAGAGAAGCAAGGTGATAGTTTACAAGCAGGTGAATTTAATCTAGATGTAATTTCCAAACTAAAATAAGTACTTTTCCCCTGCCTTCAGCCTCCTTCAGATAATGGAACATGACTAGATTGGACTTTACTCCTGGTCCTTGCAGCTTGGGAACACAAAGCTGAAGATATGCAAATCCATTTCAAAACGTGTTTATAAACTATCAAACTTATTTTCCGTAAATGCCACAGTAAAGCTGTTTCCCTAGGTGTACTGAAACAACATACAGATTTCTCTAATCCCTAGACCTCATCAGGGCTGATGAAACCACATTAATGGAATAAGGCCTCATTGTTTCACTTTTTAGCACTCTGCTACCTTTAAAGTTGAAGACTGTGCATATGATAATTAAAAAAAAAAATAAAAAAAGCAGATGCCTGCCAAATACATCCGACCCAAACATTCCTTCTGAATAGCCTGCTTTCCTCAGCACAGCACATACTCGTCTGGCACTAGAAAACACTGCACTAGGAGGTTTACTGAATGAATAATTAATTTCCTAGTTCAACTTAACACTCATAGTCCTACCTTAAAATACCGAGGCGAACTCCTACACAAATATTTTCTCATAGTCTCTAAATAACATTAAGAAAAAGCCTATACACATACAGCACTGCCCAGAACATAAATCACAACTCAGAGCAGCTCCCTGTGAATTCAGTAGAAAGGCGAAGAAAAATAGAGGGAATAGCAATGAGAGCTTGAAAAATAGGTAGGTTCTCATAGTCAACAACATTCTGGTCCACAAACAGGAAAGTTGTTCCAGTCACAGAAATGCCATGAAGGAAAAAACCCAAAATGGATAGTAGAACAGGAGAATTGTGCAGAGAAGAAAAGAACTGGGAAAAACGCTAGCCATCAGGACAATGGACTTGAGTTTGAGACAAATGAAATGGATTCATATCTTATAGTGATGAGGTCAGAATAATGAAGACACTTCCTTAAGCGATATCATCTGGGATAGGTGAGGGCAGCAGGTCAATGTAGAGGTAACATACACAAATAGCTAAAGTTACCATAATCGAGGCCAAAAAAAAACCCCAGGAAATGATATTGTGAATGTCAGTTTTCCAATATTTCATCTAATACTTTATGTATACACATACAAAATAAAGTAATAAAAACATGTAATTCCTCTCTGAAAGCACCCAAGGTGATAAGGTGGCTGAATGGCTGGGGGCAGTGACAAAGGCCTTCAAAATTGATCCCAGAAGAGAAAGCACAATTTTAGGTTGTTCCTCAAAGTCTGCTTGATAAGGGATATGGCAACTTTGACAGTACATCAGAATACCGGTTAACATCATTCACTACCAGGTTCCCAGCAGGGACCCCCAGCTGGGATTTCACAGGAAGGTTATACCCTCTCCCACGTCACTGTAGAACATTTGACCATGTACAATCATATCCATTCTCTGAAGAGGCTGGCAGGATGGCGAATCAAAACAACCAACAACTTGATCTGATGTGGTGTCACTGAGAAATTTACAGAAAGACATCAGAGCTAAAGATCACAGTCTCTAGAAAAAAAACATTAATGCAGACAGATAAAAACTGAGAATGCCTATCGAATTCATGTAACACACAAGGAATCAAGATCAATTAGTCTAAACTAAAACCTTAATTACCACGAAAGTAACTCAACCACATGAGAACAGGAAGCTAAGCTGTTGGAGAACTTCCAAACACCCCTCTTTTCTTTCCTACTTTAAGTTTTCTTTGCACCTGCCAAACTTTATTGACACCCTCCTCCTTCCCCAAAAGGTAACAAAGAACACAGAGCAGGCACCCACCTGTTTGTGTGTATGGTTGTTCACGACATTGATCCTCATTCCCGCTGGATGAGAGTGTCCAGGAATGGGAGCCTTCTGCTACAATTAGAGGGAAGGAACCAAAGCATTAAATGCTAGTCCACCAGATTCCCATTTCAGAAGACTGGAGCTGTTGATACACTGAGACCACTTAAATGAAACTCACTCTCCTGCTCTTGAAACATATTATCACAATATGTTATGAAAGAACATCTATGTTTCCTGTAATATGTTACATATGAGATAGCCTCACTTAGGCAAAGAAATTAAAACTTAAGGCCAGGCAGAGAAACCGATTCAAATTACTTGAGTTTTAGTCCAAGATTAGTGGGAAGGGTACTTAACTCCAGCCCTGCCAGCACTGACTAACTACGTTTCTGCCAGTATGAAACCATGAGCAGGGTAAATCAGCCAGTAAGCCTCTCTTCTTTCATGTTACAGGGAACCAGATTCCCAGCTTGTCAAGTTTGATGGAAATGGGTCACATCACAATTTAGTTCAGTTCCATTTCAAAGCAGAAATATATACTGTCCCTTCACAAAAAAAAGCTGAAATAAGGTGCAGTGGAATAAGTAGTGCATGGGGTAGGTAGTGTAGCTGACTCTTCTGCACCGTTATTCTGTGAAACAGGGAAACCACAGCAGCAGTTGTCAAGGAACGTAGCTGTGCTAATCAACAGCTGAAATCAAGCAGCAACTCCATCAAATATGCCCTTTTGGTTTTTGAGAAAGCTGGAAGCTGTCCATTACACAAAAGAATGCGTCTTCTTATAAAAATACTCCATACAGGCAGTAAAATCTTCAGATTTGCATTCCCTCCAGACTGTAACTTACACCACAGCACCCTCACGTTTCAATTTGCTTATCAATTCAGACACAAGGGTACCTGTCCTACGGAAACACCAGCAGAGCTATGGAAATTCTTTAGGTTTCAAACACTTTTTTCCTCTTCCATTATAAGAAACAAGACCACAGTACCAGACACTAGAGATACGTGCTGCATCTCAGATCAAGATTCTTTAGTTTGATTCTGCTCCCGCATTTGGGAAGAGAGGAGGATCATGGCCAATTTGGAATTTTGGTACAGATCTTTAAAAAATGATTAGATAATTGCTCACGTGCACAGTTTTGCCTACAGTCTTAATCACCGTTATATTCTACAATATTTTTCCTTGTACTATGTTGTCTAACAAACAGAAAGTACTATAGGTCAAACCAAGTCATACTGAAAGAAAAAATAATCAGGTCAGAGCAAATTGCCACTATACTAAGTCTCTGGAAACTATTTTAACTCCTACAAACTTTGTAGAAAATGTTCAATTCCTAATGGCTGATGGTGGTGATTTGGCTTAGAAGGACAGCATGAGTACTAATTACCCTACTAATTAAAGACTACCGAACAGACTGCTCTATTGCTCTGCGATTAGCCCTTCTTACTGCCACAAGAGTCCTTTCTCTTTCTGAGGTCAGCCTGGCAGGAAACCTGCCAAGTAATAGGAAATTTCCTAGGCTAATTTAAAGAAGAAATACGCTTGATGCTCTTGAGCAAAAACCCCAGCTGAACCAAAAGCAGACTCATCTATGCTTTCAAACTGACGAGAATAAGAGATTTTCTGGGTATATGTAAGCACACTTGATCTTTGGGAGGAGGAAAACGAAAGAGGTAGGCTAGGAACTTCAATTATCTGCTTGTAAAGATGAGGAACAAAACCACTCCTCAAACAACAACCCAGACAATCTGGAAACTTCTCTGATCATTCTTCCCACTATACCTAACACACTCATAGTTCAATAGTAGTTGTTTCTTAGACAAGTCTACTAAGAATCAAGGTACTGGGCACACCAGAAAGTGAAATTAGGAAACTGTCAAAGGAAATGACCAGGTTAGGGTGATCAACTGATTATACTGCAATTGAAATAAACCTTGAGCCTCAGTACTAATGAATCGCGTAATCAAGGCAACTCCCTGGAATCCAGGGCTTTCCTGAAATCCAGACAAGTAGAAATAGAGGAACTATAGAAGGGCTCACTGAATTTTACATCTTCTTGGACACAAACATAACTGGTTTATCCTCATAGTGGGATAATAGTTTAGAATATACGGCTATCAGGACAATCCACATCAGACTTGCAAAGAGGGGTAGTGTAAGAATGCAAAAAAAAAAATCCATACATTTTCTTTGGAATGGGACTTTCTTTGGGAAAGAGACTACTCAACCATTCAAGACAACTACTTTAATGCTGACAGGAGTGCTGCTTTAGTCTTTATTGGGCCCAAAATTCAAATTAGAATTTAAATGAAAGCTGGTATTCTACAAGAAGCCCCAAGCAGCCAGAAGGACACCCAAAAGGTTCTGAATCCCGCCCTACAAGCTGGACTGAACTGCATCACTGTCACTTCCATTGTAAACATGTGAACACATTCATCTATTATCATTTCTGCTGGACTGCTGTAGAATAACTGAGGGGCTCAGAGGTGACTTGCTTGACCTACTTGGATAGTTTTGGTGATTTTCACGGCTGGATTTACTGTTCCCATAGTTGGGCTGATAGTAGCTGGAGCACTCCTTTTTAAGCTGATCTTCTCTCTGGCATCCACCACTTTGGTCACCTTTTCAGCAGCAACATTTTGCTGTTTACGAGAATTCAACATCTCTCGAGCATCTTGCACCTTCCCTTTGATTTTGAACCGAGCGTCCTTTTGAACGAGTTTTTCACGAGCATCTTTAACCCCCAGTTTGTGTCGGGCATCCGTGAGTCCAATCTTCTGTCGAGCATCAAATGTCCGCTGGAAGCCGACAGCTGGTGATGATCTGTTTAGAATATTTTGCTGGACCCCAATGCGAGACCTTACACCTCCAAACACTGGCCTTGTGTTAAGCCTGGGGGGGGAAAAGAAAGTTTCAGACATTCTAAGATGTGATACAGTATCAATAAAAGTATTTGTGTTGCTGCAAACAAAAGCTCATTATTACTGCACAGAAATCCACTCAGGTTAGATGTCCAAGTACAACAGCAGAGCTCCTAAGCTGTCTTATGCTGGATTTTACTCTCTACATAAACAGCTAAGGAATCGATTTCCAAAATCCATCCTTAAGCTCATATTTACAAATTTAAGTAAAGGGTCTGACTTCAGCTGTGCTAAGTGCATACTACATTTAAACAAAATTCATCAACAACTTACGTACTTCGGGGAAACCTTTGAAGACAAAGAGGAACACAATCAGACTTTCTAGCTTTAGGACTAAGCCAGTCTACCTAAAGCATCGTTTTTAATACAATAATATGTCCTGATACAAAGGAAACATGGAACTAGATGTAATTCCAAGAATTCTGGGCAGCAAGTTCAGAATTGTGGGAGTGTAGAGGCTTGGATTGTAGGATGTACAAGCACCAGTACCAATCTCAGTTCAAAGCCACAACTTGACTGCCAGCAAGAATATTTAACAGCCAAATTACTTCACCGTCCCTTCTTTAATCTACTAACTGAACTGCTGCACTCGATGGCCTTTATTTTTCAAGCACATCAACATCACAATACTGAGCACAGAAAGATAACAGCCCACAGAAATGACAGCATTTGTACTCGTAAAAAAGTATTGCTAAGAAGCAGCCCATTATGTAGTGAATGCTGAAACTAGCTTCCTGCTACAAGCCTGATTCACTTTTTCAAGGTCTCCCCTAAAAGGAAACAGCTCGTCTAATCTTTTAGTACAGTTCCTCCTTTAAATATAATTTAAGGTTTTCTTTTTTTCCATTGGGTTTGTTGCTGGTTGGTGTTTGTCATCTTAAAAAAAAAAAACAAACCCAAAGTGGTAAGAGAAATTTTGAAGTTAAGGTACTAAAAAAATATTCTTGCTGTTGCCTTTTAAAATTCAGAATAAGGTAGAGAGTTACAGTGTTCATCTGGTTTCTGTGATGTACTATCCAGTATTATGAAGTCTAAAAGTAGGTATCTATAATTTGTTGGAATAATCAAAAGGCTAACATCACACATTTAAATGATGATGCAATTCTTCCTACAGCTTTATATCAGTGTTTCCTGATCTAAACTCACAATCTTAACGTGATCTACAGGCATGTACTTTCAGTGGAGAGCTCTATAGAAAGAGATGAAAGACTGAACTTCCACTTCTGTCTCTTTCATTCTTGTGTCCAGAGAACTGAAGAGCTAGGACTGGGTCCCATTTTGTTACCAAACTAAGAATCTTATGGCTGCTCTCTCATACAGCCAAAGCACACTAGCTAGAAGAAACATGAGTATTATTAAGACCATTTATTAAAATATATCCAGAATAATACAGAGGACTAACAGTACCCATAAAGCAGTAGGCACAAAACAAGACCTCCCCTGCAATTTTAAAAAGCACTAATTTAGCTATGTTGAAAGGTACTGCACAAGGGCTTGATGAGTGTCTCTTTTTGATGAGCATAAGAGAGGTCAAAGTAAAACCAGAAACGCTTGTATCAGCACTTAAGTCAGAATTAGCTAAAATTGTTGATGACATGGACTAATGAAATTGGTTAGGAAACTCTGTACTGAAGATTACACTGTTTCTGAAAACTTGTGTTTATCCCAATAAGCAACTCCCTGCTGTAGAGAATTGCTTACTGTGCAACAGTATTAACCGTTTTGGCATTTTGTGCCAGAGCATCTGAAATAGAAGGGAAGTCTCAAACATGTAATTTACTTTCCAGAATTCCATGTTCTGGTTTCAATATTTTGTGTATTAGTACATTTTATAGGTGAAGATTTTTCTGCCATTTCATCTAGACTACTGAACAGCATGGATATAATAATTTAAGTGTATTCAGTTTATCCAGCCTTCACAAAGTCAAGTTAACTAACTCAGAAATCTTATAAAGTGAGCTAAACGTGACAAACAAGAGAAATGCAAGGCACAAAAATTCTTACAGTGCTGCAGAAGGATTATTGTTCAGCAAATAAAAGCAGGAAGAATTCCTGGAAGAAGTGAGAGTTAAGAAGGGATTTGAAAAAGGAGAAAGGAGGTGCTTGGCATACTAAGCAGCATAAGACTGTTCCAAATATGCAGAATAACATGAATGAAAGTGCAAAGCCAAGGCCTTGTCTAGACTAGGATTTAAATATGTTTGAATGTTTTGCATGTATACGTTAGCAGATAACTTTCAAAATACAACTCTGGACGCGCAAGTGTAGACTTTCAGAGTTAAAACCTAAGATTCCCCAATGATCATTGAATTAAAAAATAAACAAATCAACAAAAAAGGGAATACAATTAGCAATAACACAGATGGGGAGACATCCATGGACAGCATCAAGAGACTATAGCAAAAGGAAAGATAAAAAGCTACCAAAGGAGAAGCCATCTAAGAACTGCCAGCAGCTGCACTAGAGTAAATGGCCCAGCCTACACTGGAGCCATCTGCCGTACAAAGAGTCTAATCTTGTAGCTAATGTGTAACACACTCCACATCCGCATAAGCGTTTCAAACAATCTCTCAGGGTATCGTTAACTATGCTACAGAGACTACAGTTTCCAAGGGCCAGGCAGCAACGTTGATGAAGCCACTGCAGCCCGAAGCCTCGCCTGCGCGGATACCCATCAGCTTCGCTACAGTTACGGCTCCCCGTGGCACAACTACACCTCCCACGGTTATCCCACAATGCACCGTGCCGCCCATCAACGCGCCGCTCCCGGGAGACCCGGGGCGACCGGGTACCCCCAGGATACTGCCTGACAGAGAGCTGCAGCCCAACAAGCTCCTGGGCTTCCCAGATACCGAGGGTGTGCTCGGGGGTGGGGGGCGCCGAGGCCCTGCTGATCGCGGCTTAGGGAGCACCACTGGGTTAATCGACAAGAAGAAGCAGGAGGGAGGCACTGGTGATGCGATGGGCTGTGCCAGGAATCTCGGGACACACCGAGAAGAGCAGGGGGAGAGGCTCTGAGTGGGCCGGCCCTGCCAGGGCAAGAGCCCACCGGGCAGCACCGGGCACTGGAGGGGGGTGGGGGGGTGAGGGGAGAAAAGGAGGGACAAGTGGAGGGACAGACCCCCGCCCCACCCATGAGCGACAGCCACCAGCACCAATCTGCATCAGCAGCACGGCCCCGCAGAGCAAGGCCTAAGCCAATGGAGAGGCGAAAGCGGGGAACCGGGCCGGGCCGCGCTGAGGCAGGTTGCGCTTCACCGCCTCCGGAGCGGAACCACCAGAAGGAAGAACAGAGGAGCCACCGGAGGCCGCCAGGCCCGGGTTGCCGCTGTCCTTGGCCGCTTACCTCCCTTTCACCGTCACACCGCGTTTCCGTATAAGCTCGTCCAGAGAGATGTCCGCCATCTTGTCGCGGGGCCCAACGACAAGACGCAGCCACCGAGACCCGGAGATGACATCATATCGCTTCCGCTCCTCGCCCCGCCTCGGAGAGCCGGGCAGGCCCCGCCCCCGGCCCCGCCCGAGTGCGTCGCGCGGGGGCGGGGCGGAGCGGGCGTCCCACAACCCCAAGCGGTGCCCGGGACACCTCATTTACATAAAATCCCCGGCACCTCTCGGCCCGGTTCGGCCCGCGGCGACGGTTAGGCGGAAAGAGTTCGGGCAGAACGGTGAGGAAAACAGACAATTAAGGTGTGCACGCGGAGTGGCTCGAAGAGAAGAGCCTCACCCTGACACATAGAAGTAACACACAGGGTTGTGTCAACGGCGGGGAAAGTATTCCGTCATGCCTTAAACTTATGAGTAAGGAAAATAACGACCCGGGGTGACGCCCGGGTCCTCACTGCCAATGTGAGAGGAATTTTTGTGCGGGTACAGGTCGCCCCCAGGTGCCCCGCCTACTTCGCGGGATGCCCGGGTGCCGTGATCTGCCCGACCCTTAAGTTACCGGCGTCCCAAGGACAGAGTACGGCCCGACCGACACTGGAAGAGGCGGAGCGGCGCTTCCCCCCCCTAAGGGCGGTCCCGCACCCCCCGGGGTTGTGACGTCATAACGGCCGTCCAGTCCATAGACTGTATCTAATCACTCAGAAGGGCAGGGCTGGAAGCGGCCTGAGGAGATCGTTGCCCCGCCGGAGCCGGTTCGCCTACAGCAGGCTGCCCAGGGTGGTGTCCGGGCGGGTTTTGAATACCTCCAGAGAAGGAGGCTCCACAGCCTCTCTGGGCAGCCTCTGCCACCCTCAGGGTAAACGAGTTTTTCCTCACGTTCAGCTGGAATTTCCTGTGTTGCAGTTTGTGCCCGTCACCCCTCATCCTATTGCTGGCCACCACGGAAACGAGCCTGGCTCCACCCTCTTGACGCCCACCCTTTACCTACTTATAAGGATTAATGAGATCCCCTTTAAAAACACACAAAACTAATTTCCTACCCACCCTACCCGCTCCGTCCACTTCCTGCATAATGTCTGAGCTGGCCTAAGGGTCTTCGCGAGGCTTAGAAACAGATCACCAAAACCCTCCTAAAGTTCCATGTGTCTGCAGGATGTGGTTCCTTTTTCATGCTTTTGTGGGAGGAATTATGCCATTTAAAATTGGTTAAAAAAAAAAAAAAAAGATCAGTGAAAGGGAAGAGCCACCTCTCCAGTGCTTTTCCGGTGTGGCCTCCTGCTCTCACCGGACCTGTGTCTGCAGGGCGGTGGCTCCGGGTTTCACCACAGGCCCAGGTGCTGCTGGGTCTCCCTTTACAGCACAGTGTCCCCCCAGGGCTCTGCAGGGCAAGGTTTCCTCCTGTCCTTGGAAGACACATCGCCAAAACGCAGAGTTTTACTTCTGCCAGCAGCTCCGTCCCTGCCCCAGCAGCTGTCAGGAGGATCACCCGTGTGGTTCCCCTCTGTGCCATCACCCTTTGCTTCCTGCCATGACACCCTGAGCTGCAGTGACCCTGTGAGATCCATGGGGAAGGTCCTAGGAGGAAGCTCTTGGACTCAGACCCCACCTGGAGTACTGCATCCAGCTTTGGAGTCCTCAGCACAAGAAAGGCATGGACCTGTTGGAAAAGGCCCAGAGGAGGGCCACGAAGATGATCAGAGGGCTAGAGCACCTCCCCTATGAGAACAGGCTGAGAGAGCTGGGGTTGTTCAGCCTGGAGAAGAGAAGGCTCCAGGGAGATCTTATAATGGCCTTCCAGTCCCTAAAGGGGGCCTACAGGAAAGCTGGAGAGGGGCTTAAAAAGCCCCTCTTTTTTTTGCCCTTGTAAAACAAGGGCATGTAGTGATAGGACAAGGGGTAATGAGTGCAAAGTGGAAGTGATATACTTTAAGAAGGTAGAAGGTACTTTTAAAAAGGTAAAATATATTTTAGAAGGTAGAATCTCTCACTAGGTAAGAATAAAGAGCTGTGAAAAAGTCACAAACCCCTGTGAAACCAGGCACTTAGTATAAACAATAAATGCCTGGCTAATTAATACACCCTTGAAGAAGAACATAAGGGTAATAATAAGGAACATCCCACCCCAGGAGGCGCCAAAACCAGCTGAAAACCAAACAGCTGCTGCATAAGTCATAAAGTCAAAAAAATTTGCAGTAACTGGGGGAAAGGTAAAGGTGGCAGTGGGAGATCGTGACCAGCAAGTCAATTGGAGACCAAATTGGACCACTTCCCCCCCCAGATCAAGGGTGGCACATGGCTGCGTCGCTATCAAATTAGGGCACACAAGAATAAGTTTATGCCCTTTTTGTATGGCCTTTCTGCAGCTGTTGAGATACTTGGTCAAACTGAGGTGGTGGGGTGGATGATGTGTGACAAACTTTACGGTTGCTCCTTGTCCAAATGTGCTGGGAAACTTTCAGACCTGCCCTTGCTTTTTCAGAGGCAGATTCCTTGAACATGTCTCCCTCGTCAGCTGAGACCCAGGGCACAGGAGTCAGAAGAGAGGAGACCATTACCCTGTCTCACACCAATTTCCTTTTTAAAATATTAATTAGGAAATTATACGAAGGATGTCATATTAACCTTGGGGTACGTGGCACAGCACCTCACTTACAGTGTTACCTTGAGTCGTACATAGGCACATCATGAAGCAGCTAAAAGCAGAATGATATGGCCAGAGAAGATATCGGATAAGCTGCTGTGGAGCAAGATGACATCATTACTGAGTCCAGATAAAGTCTGTCCATCACGATGACCGACTGCAGTGTAAAGATGTGTTTCCTTGCTCTTCAAAGGAATCCACGTGCCCGGTGTGTCAGAAGCCAATGATGAGTTAGAAAAGCTCCTAACCATCTAAGCTGTTAGAAACCTTAATTCTTCTCCATTAATTATAACAAAACTATTAAAAATTTAGTATGCAGGCAGTATGCTCCCCCGTCATGGCATTAATGCCATCACCATAATCATTACCTTGGCACAGAAACATTTTGTATGAAAATTATTAAACAATTTTGTAATTAAACTCAAAGGGGAATTAGCTGCTGCAGGGGTAATTTTTCTATGTCAGGTTTTGTACACTGAAGTAGAATCCTAGTAATTACAATAACAATCTCCTGACTTATTATATATTCTTTTTTTGTTCAGATTGAAGATATAGAGGCATTAACATTTTTGGAAGTTATACCAGGAATGCCGGTTAATGTGAGTTCTGTTTGAATTCTGGTTCTTCTTTATGTCTATTATCTGAGATCTTTGTTACTCTGTTAATTATTTATTAACACAGATGTTTCCGAGCAGGAACAATTGTCATTTTAAGAAATAAGAGTGGAAAAAGAAAAAGGACCAAATTTGAGATTTAGCTTGGACTAAAACAAACATTTGGAGAAATACCAGGATATTCTCATTACGATAAAAAAACCCAAAGCTATTAGCAAACACACAGGACTGCGTTGGACGTAACGCAGAACAGAACAAGACTTGTTGTGGTGCTGTTGCTTTTTGTCTGGGTTAGACGTGGGTGTTGCAGCGGGAAAGGCCGGCTCTCGGAGCCTGCGTGTTGGTGGCCGGGGCATTTGCCCGTCCTGCCTGGCCAGAGGAGGCACACGCTCGCCTCCTCCTAAGCCTCAGCTTGCAGCTGGTTGCCTTAATGTGTTTGTCCTGGCATCAAACACTGGCATTGCCACTGTGAGCCTCTCACTAAGTATTTGAAAATGCTGAGCTTTCTTACTGATTAAGCTTATATTTTTCAAAATTATGTGGTGGGTTACTTACTGTAGCTATTCAAAGGAAAGTTAGTTTTGCTTTTTAGTGCTGTTCTTTTACTTTCAATTTCAGTTGGCATTTCTGGAAAAAGCAACCCTTTTGAATTCTTTAGTAATGTTCAGACTTTGCCTTTCTTGAGCTGAATACAATTTTTTTTTAGCCACCCTTTGTGGATGAGTTGCAGGAATGTTAGGAAACATGTTCCCAAAGGAGCTTGGCAAATTGAAGAACTGTCTGAGAAGTTAAGGTGCTCCCCAGTTAGGACAGATGTAAAAGGCTGTATCCTGAAACTTGATTTTACTGGTTTGTCTGAGAAGAGGAATTTCTGCATGGAGATACCTCCCAAAACACAGATACCCACCACACATTTCTTTTTTTCAGAAGCTATTTATTCTGCAATCTAGTTCATAGATAGGACCTTTTGCACTTTATGGTAGATCCTTGGCTGTAATTGTATGGCTCTTTGACTTAGCAGTGTCTGTGCCCTCTGAGTTGTTTCCAGATGCCAGCATCCACTGGCAATGCCAGCAGCAGCCACTCACCAAGTGGGAAACATCTCACCAATCTTCCATCAATTCCCAGAATAGAGAGAGACATGCTCAGGTACACTAACTACACGAGCTGCCTGCCTCTAGATAAGTACAAGGAGCTCTGTTGCCAATCGGAGATCTCTTTCTTCTTTTGTTTGGTATTTGCCTGCTCAATGTCTATTTTTGATAATTTTTGATATTTTTGATATTTTGATTAAACTCTGTGACTGACATGGGCTGCATGACTGACATACTCCAGGCTTGAAAGCACAGCCTTGATTCACAACAGAAGTGTAAGCAAACAATAGGAATTAAGCAATAAGTCATTTAGGATGTTAGAAATATTTAGGAAAATTGGTTCTCACCCCACATAGCTGTCCTTAGAGTACATGGTGAAGAATGTAATCCAAACCAGCGAGGAGTTTTAGTCTTCTTCACTTCCTGAACAACAGTTGCCTCTGCTTTGCCAGTGTTTGTCAAGGACATCCTAAACCAAGGAACCATTCAGGAATAAAAGCTTGTGGTGTAGTGGTTTCCATGCATGCGGAATTTGAATTGCACCAGTTTTGCATATGTCTTTAGCATATTTTCTGCATTCTTCAATTCTAGCTAGATAAATGGTGCTTGATAAAATCGTGACTTGTCAAATGCCAGTTAAATTTGTCAAATAATTAATATCACAGAGATCTGCTCTGAAGCACAGCTAACCCTAATATAAAATAGAATGCGTTCATCAACGGTATGCTGGTGGTGTTGTTGCTCATCTAGCTCTTTAAAAGAGCAGATAATGAGAGCTGAGGTACTGTGCATTTTTCACCCAGTTTATTGGTTTAATCATTTGGTTTGTGTGCATTTGGGTGGGGGAGGAAAAGGGAAGAAGAAAAGAAATGACAGTTTTTTGCTCATGGGTGAACAGTCTTCCAGTCTTCTGACATCTCCCACTGACTTGTTGTCACACTTCAGGGCTATCTCACTGGTTTCTGAAAAGGTTTCAGCAAAGAAAAACAAAGCACGCCACCATATTTCTGAACATGGATGTGGACAGGACAGAAAAGGAAAAAGTTTTTATGTCCTCTACAAACTCTTGATGTAGAATTATTTGAATGAGAAAAGGCTTAATCCATTTCATGTGTAAATGCCTGTCTAGTTTCTGGTCTGTTATCTCGTGTTGTGGGGTGAGAATTTGGTTTCAGTATCCTGAGACAAACCCTTGTAGAAAATTAAACTGCTTGAAACATTTCAGCTGTGAAAGACCTCAACATTGCTCCTCAGGTCAATAGCCCAGTCATTCCTTGAAAATTACCCATGTTGGTATTTGAATGATCTTAATTCTCACAGGAGTCTGTCATGAGGAATAACAAATTTCTAAGGAAATATTTTGCTGAAATAGCTGCTCTTTGCCTTCTGAGGTACCTTTCTGGAAAATAAGTACTTGGGATATGTCTCCATGCATTTAACTAGAGTCCGTTCATCACTTTCAAAAGTGAAAAACCTTCTAAAGAGAAGTTACTGACATAATCCAAGTACTAATTATGTGTTGTTGAAAGATCTGGAAAACTACCAAAGTGCTGGCTAGTTGTGGTGATGACTCTGTCTGGGGCCAGACTTTCTCCCTCTGAGGGGAAGTGCTCTGAAGTGCTTAGACTTATCTGGGACATTTGACACTTAAATCCCACATCTTGCTTTGCTGGTAGGAGTGGTTTAAGGAATGCAACCCACACAAAATGTGTGGCCTAACTCACCACATCGGCGTGTGTTCAGCCCAGGTGAAATCTCACCCTCAAACATCAGGAACTGGGAAAAGAGGTTGTGCTGAATCATGGGCTAGATGTTGTCCTTGGCACCAGGAGAGTCTGGCAACAGGGAAATTTCACGCACAGAGACACTTCGTGGCAATTAGTGGACCTTTGTTGCTAGTGGATGAAGTACCTGGTCTGTTGTGAGTGGTTACAAATCCTGTAGCTGTGCAGGAAAGAGGCAGCCCATTCACTGGGCTGCTGCACCTTAGGCCAAATGACACCCTTTGCAGGCAGGGGGAAAGTGTTGATCCTTTGAGATCAGCTGAGCGATACGCAACAGGGAAAAGATGTTTCAGCAGTACCTCAGAGCCCAAGTCTGCTGGATTCTGCTAGGTGCTGTACAGATGGAGCAAGAAGTCTGCTCCTGCTGTTTAGAGAGATTAGGAAGTGTGTGTGAAGCCTGCTGGAAAAGATGCAGCTGTGCTTGTGGCCTTCTGAAGGCTTTATACCAGCCTTTGAAATATAAAGCTTTGTAACTTGAGTGTTTTAGCCTAAAGCCAGCAAAAAAAAAAGGTGCTAAGAAAACTCCAAGAAAAGGACTATCCATGAGAAGTTCTTTCTTTTTGGGAAATTTGTAGGAAATATGGTGCATATGTAATTTCTATTCATCTGCTCTATTCCACAATAAATATTTCCAGTAAACGTTTTTTACAGTCAGTTTCTTAGAATACTCTGGTTTCCTAAAAGCCAGTTTTCTTGCACATACCTCGATCCCAGCTCATGTTGTCAGCGTCCTACAAAATGCTCACAGAATAGTGGATTCCTGAGAGTCATACCTGAAGCAGACTTTATGTAATCCATAAATGGTTAAACTGTAGAGAATGTTCTTTTAGAGAAGAAATGTACCTATTTTAGTAACCATCCCAAATCTTTTCAAGGAATTAGTAAGATAAGAAAGGATGTATGTGGCCTTGAGAACATGGTGACTTAAGACAGGGATGCAATAAATATGGACATTGTCTGACAAACAGATGGTAGCAGGAAGATTATTAATTTTAACGATCAATTAAACAGTTAGAATATTTTGCCAACATGAAAAGTGAGCCAAAGGACAGATGAAGAAGATGAAGATTGAGGAAGAAATGACCCTCACTCAAAATGAGGACCACCAGAAGGCACAACTACGCATGCCCAGAAGCTTATTATAATATGTAAATGAATCATCAGAAATGCAATGAATATGCTGATGTTATGTAGAAGATGTATACCTGTTGTGTATAAATTAGCCTTGACAACAGCATTCAGTGTGCACAATATGAGGAGCTATCCCCTGTGCACCCGGCGCCGCGATAAAGAATGCCTGCTTTCTGAAACTTTAAATTGAGTCTTAGAAAGTTTTATCTGCCAGTTTGTGGTAACAAGAGAAGCAGAGCAATTTGCTTGCAGAGAGCTGCACAGAAATTTGCCTGCCTTCCCGAGGGCCCTCAAGAAAATGCCAGGGAGTTTGTGCAACCAACGACACTGCTGGGCTAGAAAGCAAAACTGGAAGAAAGGATTTAGCAGGCACACAACAAGATTTCCAGTCTTTTTTATTTGGCAAATGTCAAGATTCACTATGAATAGTTTGTCACACAAGCACATAAACATGCATTTGCCTCACTTTGATCAAGAGCTGAAGGGCTACAGAGCAGTAAATTCTACAGACGTGGGAAAGCAGATGAGTACTAACAGGGAGGTGGCATTTGTGTGGACACAGGTGGCCTTTTGGCATAGAACAGTGCGCCTCACTGTCGGCATCTCGGTACACATACCTATGCACGGCTGTCTTCTGAGAGTCTGTCAGCCTTTGTCTTTTAGTTCCTTGTTCTCTTACTTAGCTAAGTACATGTTTACCCAAGAAGGATTTGTGTTTCCCAACAGGCCATCTTCATCCTCGCTGCTTATTCATTAACAGAAAGCAAGAGCCTGCAGTCTGTGTACCCACTATAGATGCAGGGGAGGGCAGTGATGCCCTCCCAGTTAGGGGCCCTGCAAAGCGTTGGTCCTACTCCGTGCTGTTGGTGAGGAGGAGGCAAGTGCCTCCGTGTGGTGGCTGAAATCCCCACTGTTATGCGACAATGTTGTAAGTATTTGTGAAGAGCAGGTAAGGTAGACTGGAGAAACAGATTCTCTTTCCACACAAATGCTGTTTAGAGACAGCAAGGAACAAATGTTACATAAAGTGTATGCATGCTGCTGAGGCGAATATCTTCAATTTTTAATACATGTTTGTAAATAGTGATTTACACTAGGTGGCCCAAGCCAGGAACATCTAACTTGCTAGCTCTGAAAAGCAGGCCATTCGTGGGAGAAAGAAAGCAGCATATTGCGCAGCAGCTGTTTCATCTTCTTGTGGCCATATAAGTGAGTAGCTTGACTCTGAAATCATGCTACTTTTCATCCCAGACTACACCTTTCACAATGAGTTGTTCCCTGCATTTCATTATGGGCCACAGAAGTGCTGGTTTTTCCCAGTGGTCACTGTCTTTCTTGTCCACGTGCTCTAAACATTGCATTTCATGTAGGTTCCACACAGCTTTAACTGGTGGGTCCTGAAGAAGCAGGAAACAATAGACTTTGCAGCACTGCACTGCGAACTGTCTTTGATTGCCAAGTTTTGTGTCAATGCCAGACTTCTGAAAATCAAGTGAGAAGAGTTTTCAGAACTTTGTAGTGTTATGTTGATGTAATGTTACATTGCCTCCCTGTCCTGTGCAGCTGCTCCACATGAACTAAGCACTGAAGAACTTCATTTGTCAAAGCTGATGGGACCATTTGACCAGGACAGGCAGGGGTCCCAAGGTCACTTTAATGGTCCTTTCATTTATTAAGTCCTGGCTTCTGGACTGTTCCAGCATCCAGCAACTATCTCTGTTCCCTCATAGAGAAGTCTGCAAAGAGCGTAAGAAGGCTGAGCTTTTGGAAAGGCCCAGCAAGCTACAAAAGGAGGAAGATGCTCTTTGGAAGCTTCATATATATGTGATATATATGACATGTAAATATATATATATGTTTCCCAGAAAAAACACACTAGACTATACTCTGTCTAGATAGCAAGTATCAGGGCTCTGTGCACACCCAACAGTGCAACCTTCCCCTGCCTCCTCAGAGGTTTTGCTGCTTCCGTTCGAGGTCAGCTCTGATATGGCATGGCCATATAACCCTGGATTCCACTGCTGCAAAGACAGCTAAGCTGGCAGAAAGGGTGGTGTGAGAAGGAGTTATGAGAAGCCTCATCTCCACCCACAGACCCTCCACCACTTGGCCCCAGTGCTGATTCAAGGTCAGTGGTGGCTGGGTGCTTGCCTGTGGCGTTGGAATCCCTGTGCCCAGGCTTCCTGACCCTGACCCACAGACCAACTTCACAGCTCGGTCTTGACCTGCCTGATCACTTTGCCTGGTGATCACTGGTCTGTGGCTGACCCGGATCACCACCACTGGCCCTGCTTTTTGCGCCTTGCTTGGGTCCAGTAGGACTGTGCCCTTCTGGTACAGGCACTGCCCTGCCTGTCCTGTGGTTCCCCACTGTTCCTGGTGCAGCTTTGTATCTCCCTTGGAAGGTTACATGTACTTCTGTGCACGCCTGTAAGAATATTTTGGGAGTATATGGGCTGGAAGACCCTCACCACAGGAGAAAAATAACCCCAAGCAGAAGGGAAACCTCCCATTTTTTTAAATACCAAGCTGCACAGACACACCAGAAAACTGAACCACCACCCCTGTGCCTGGGCTGTATCTTTACTTACAGTGATAATGTTGTGGTAAATCTTGGAGTCGTTTCGGTTATAGGAATATTTGAAGAGATTCCTTATCTCTTGCATCACCTCCTGCAAACCAAGCACCACAGAAAGCAGACTGTTAGCATGTTGTGTGGCCAGCAGTGCAAGCCCCAAGTGCTGGGAATTTTCAGTTCTCAGATTGTGTCAATTGGCAATGGAGAAGCCACCTGTTTCAAGCTTTGGAGGAAGATCCCATAAAAGCAACACAGGGCTGGAAAACGCTTTCTGTGCTTGTATACGTGCCTCAGCCGGCTGGACAATTCAGACATGCAGTGTATGTCTGTGTATCGTGGGACACAGAAGGGTTGCTGGAGCTCAGCTTTCCACACCTCCATCCCTCTTATCGCAGAAGTTATCCCCACTGTCATCGCCAATATATTTTGAGCAGCGTCCCTAGCAGAAGCTAAGTTCTAAATGAATGGCAGATGCAGATGGCCCTTTTATCCCGCTGCCTCTGTTCAGTCACACAGAAACATAAAATACCTGTTTGCTGTTGGTCATAGCGTCCTTTGAAGGTGGAACGTCAAGAACTCCAAATATGTTAGTTGTTCTCTGATGTATATCTTTCTCACAGGCATCAAACAGCTTCTGCAACGCAAAGACAACAGCTGATTACAGCATCAATCACAGTGAAACAAGAGGTGTAGTATGTATGGAAAACAAGTGCTGAAACCACATCTGCATTAGAGTAAGTTGTAGGACCACTAATTGATTGAAACATGTGTTCAATACCTGGGAAATAAACTGTTTCATCAAGCTGTTTGCATGTTGAAGCCAATTCTTCAGCATCTGTGGGGCTTTATCATCACAACTAACGACAATAATTGCCTCATCTCAGTCTCATCCTTTAAGGTGTACCATTTTGATATTTTCCTTTAGATCCCCCCAGCATTAAAACAGTGAGTCAGACATCAGAATGAGGTCTCCCATCTATTACTTAAAGTGTTAACCATCAGGAAATTGGAATATGTTTTCCCACTTGTGCTTAGCACAGGTGAGATATGGGACTGGGATTTGAATATGCCCTTCTGAAAAGTGGGACGAAGCAGGTCACCATCAGTTTGCTCTCTACGGTATTACACAGACCCTGCTGGACTGGAAAACCAGAGACCCAAACTTAGTCCCCGGCCCTGTCTGATACAGAAATACTAATACTTAAAGCCTTCTATAGTGGCTACACCATATTGATATGATAAGACTCAGATTGAGAAAATGAACATGAACAAACCTTAATTATTTTGCTGCCAGATTTATATGTTGAAGAGGAGAGTCTCCTGAATTTTTCCCATTCTTGTAGCCTGAGCATCTCATACATACTCAGCACAGCAGACAAACGAAAAGGGTCATTCATGTTCTCAGAGTTCTTGTGTATGCTCATCACTTTAGACAAGAGCTTACTGTTTCTAAGACAAGAAAGATATTAAAAAACTAAGCTAAGACAAGATGAAACAATGGATAAGCATAACTATTTTATGGCATGTTAGAAATCTAATTAATCTCATGTTTTCTACTATGCATTTCTCAACTATATTATATAGCTGGCAAGCAGCTTTAATGGGGGAAATAGCTCTTTCTCAGCTCAGCTTTGCATGATCACAGTGGAATCTGGTCAAAGAGCAGCATTTCAACAATGTCATTGTAGGCTGATTTCGTTCATTAAGATGTTCACCCTGGGAATACTTCCTTTTCTTTCTAGAACAACCCAAGCCATCTTCCAGAAATCAGTTACAAAGAGATGCTGGCAGGTTAAAAGTCTGGGGAGAAGGTGCCTAGGCTGTCTGGGCAGAACCAAAGAGTCCCTAAGGACTGGGGGAAGCAAGAGGTATGCGGCTCTTCAGTGTACAAACACACATTGTGTCAGAAATTTTAATAAAGACCTTACTTTGCCTCTATCTCTTTGATCTTCTCTTTCAGCTTCGTACATTCCTCTGTCTTGTCAAGCTCTTTTTGGGTCACCTCTCCACGTAATGATCTGAAACAGATTTCTTCTGTGAGATCTCTTTATTTGTACAACAGTGGAATGACCCTTCTTGAATAGTCTGGATTCCAGTAAAAGAGTCATGAGGTGGGAAAGCACAGAGCACCCAGAAAAAAACGCAAAACTCCCCTGAAAGCGCCCCACCCCCCTGCCATGTATTTATGCTCAAATCAAGGGGAAAGCTATTTACATCAGAAGAAAGGGAGGTGGGGTTGTGAGGTTCAGAGGTTGAAGGCTTGAAGAAAACACAAGTATTCTCCACTTGCTAGCATCTACTCTCATCTTTTCTCTAGTTGTTTTCTCCATCTTTAACATCAAAACATTATCACCAAACATCCCTAACCTTCCAAAGAGTTCTGTTCTCCTGGATTCCTTTCTCCAAATATGTCTGGGTAATGTCAGTCTCCTATTCGTACGGTGGGTGAAATTCTCCCATTTCCAATGCCTGCTCTTCAGGCGATACTACTAGAGCTTAAAAAGCCCTCTCTACATGATGACCCTAGGTCAATTGCAGACTTACACCCTAAAAGTGCAGGAAATTTTTTTGGTTTTTATCATTCACCAGAGTTTTTTAGTGATTGTGTCTTCTTCAGCATTACACATCTCAGAACAAGTACATGCAGCCCTAATACAAAAAAGACCTCTTGTCCCATGTTTCTTTCCCCTCTTTTCAGAGTAAGTCCTCCCACATGATATTAATATTCTGATATTGTGAATTATCCCATGAAATTTCTGCTCTGTCAATTAAAGTACCTTCATTACTGCACACAGAAATGTGTTCAGAGCTTGTCTAACCTTGGAGGTGGCAGATGTGTTATGCATGCTGGAGGAAGATAACTGGCTATGGGTGAAAGGACAGTACTGAGAAGATGAAATTCAGAAAAACCCAATAGTCACTCCTGATAGCTCCTGTGTCCCTCCTGGTACAGAGGATCAGGGCTGTTGGTCTCCTGCATCTTATAATGATCAGATGCAGCTTGCTGCCTAGAGATGGAAGAGAACAATCTATGTTAAGCAGACAGACCTGGGAACAAACCAAGAACGAGGAACTGAATTTGGGAGGTGTATTCTGGATCTAGACTGGTTTTCTGACAGCCTTCTGTAATTAGGCAAACAAAGTGAAGGACACAAGTGACTGAGCTTGGTCATCATTTGAATCTAGGTCCAGTGTCTGGGAACCTCTGCCTTATGTCAGCTCCAGTCTCAAACTTGAGCCACTGTGGAAGAAAGCTCCAATGTTTCAGAAAGTGTGAGTATTCCTTCACTACCAGGCTATCCGTGACTGCAGACCTGGAAACTCTTCACAAACCCACAGATACTCCAGCCATGATCAGAAACTTTAAAATACCACAGCCTGACTTCACAGGAATCCCAAGAGGAAACCCTCTACTCCACACAGCTGTTCAGGAAGGATATGGAAATCCAGGTGTACTATTTGACATTTATTCACTGTGGCCTTAGACACTGAGAATGATTTATGTTAGGCTATTATTTCTTTTTCTTTCCTGCATACTAACTTCCCTTCTTCTTGCCATTATCCCAGCCACTATGTCGTCCCTCAGTGCTTGCCTAGCTTATGAGGGCAGTTTTCACGACGAAAACCCAGGACTGCCTCTGCAAACACATGCAAAATGTCCTCAGAGCTGCTTTTCCAACTTCCCCTTTCTATTTTGGGCTGGATGCTTGTAATCTGAGAGCTGCTGTTGTTAAGCCAGCCATCTCCTATTCACAGAAGTATTTGCAGAGAGATGAAAGTTCGTCTAACGACATGACATGTTTTCATGTCACAAGCCCTGGTCACGTGCCCTGATCTGACAAACCTGTTACAGAAGCAGATCATGCCTAGCCATGGCAATGCAGTGAAACAGGAGAATGAAAATTTGGTCTGCCTTGCATGACAGAGCTGTAATAACCAAGGCTTAATAATGTTTCAGTAACAGTCACAGAAAGATTTGTGATTTTACCCCTCATATATATTCGTAATATAAAGCATCACATTACCTATGGCAACTCTCCAGAAACTGTAGTTGAGTTCCAAAAGAGTCAAACCGAACAGTTATATTCCTGCCCATCAGTCTATAACGGGAAGAAAGATAAAATGCACTGAAGTCAGCAGACAAGTATCCATTAAAGTCCTAAGAAATGCACAAGTTAACTTTCTCCCTCCTACTCCAGATCAGTCCTTACGAAAAAAAAAAAAACTTGATAGCAAAGCTACTCAAAGATGTGAATTTATGGGACAATACAACTATTGCAAAGAAATTATTCTGAAAGTGTAAGATCTGCATTTTATATGATACAGATCAAACAGCTTCTGTAAATTGGCTTTGGATTTCCAGTACGGGCCGGAGAAAATCTGGTGCAAACTCAGAGCCCTCCTTGTGTCTGGCTTATTTGTACTCTTCTGGCCAGCCTGTCCTAGCATACACCAGCTACAGCTGATCGTCAGGGCCCGCACTAAACACTGTGATTTCTGGTCACCCCACTCACCTTATTTCATTTTTTGCCTGCTCCAGGCTTTTTATCAGAACATGACAAAACACATCCAGCTTTGCAGTCTTGTCTCCACAGGCTGAGGGTTGCCACAGTGTGTCTAATGTTTGTCTGAGGAAAAACGAAAATGGAATTCTTAAAATGAAGGGGGGGAAAATCAGGAACTCCAAACAGGCACCTTATGAAAGACAGCCCCCTGAGCAGAGACTGCAGGGCTACATCCACACTAGCAAATAGATCAGAGCCAGGATACAGGCTTCAGAGACATGATGGCCCACCACACTCCTGGACCCAGTTTTGGCAGAAGTGAGCTAACACTGTCCCAGATGATGCCTTGCACAGTTCAGAGGACTGCTCGGGCCAGGGTTTGCAAAAAATAGATGGAAGATTTGAACAATCATTAGAGCTGAATGAAGTGGGCAGCACACAGGGACAACTCCTGAAAAACAAACTCAACCCAGACCTACAGAGTGTGTGGAACAGCAATTGCAGGTGTCTATTCTGCTGAAATCAACTTTGCGATGTACTGGTGTGGGGATTTTTAATAGAGAAGAACAAAGCTATATGTTCTCAAGGTAATTTTTATTTCTACAATTGCTTTGTGCCCTATTTCCTAATGAGTATCCAAAAAAGACAATCCCAGGCTGAGGTCTCCTGCAGCTCAGGTACAGGTGGAGCAGACAGCAAGCTCCTTCCTGCAGCAAGGCAATGTCAGGGAAAGCCTAAGCATGAGGCTTCACCATCAGTTTATGCTGAGCCAAGTCTGCATGGCTCCTGCAAGGGATTATCCTGCCCCTCTCACCCAGCACCTCCTTGCTCCTCTCCCACTAAAAGCTATTTTGGATTTGTTTATGTCATGGTTTCGGCTGGGATGGAGTTAACTTTTTTGCCAGCACCTGGTGTAGTGCTATGTTTTGGATTTGGGATGGGAATAACATGATAGCATGTTGGTGGTTTCGGTTGTTGCTAAGCAATCAAGGCCTTTTCTGCTCCTCACCCCACCAGCCAGCAGGCTGGGGGTGCACAAGTAATTGGGAGGGGACACAGGCAGGAGAGCTGACCCCAACTGACCAAAGGGATATCCCATACCATGTGACGTCATGCTCAGCAATAAAAAGCTGGGGGCAGAAGAAGGAAGGGAGGGATGTTCAGAGTGATGGCATTTGTCTTCCCAAGTAACCTTTATGTGAGATGGAGCCCTGCTTTCCTGGAGATGGCTGAACACCTGCCTGCTGATGGGAAACAGTGAATGAAGTCCTTGTTTTCCTTTGGTCTACCTATTAAACTGCCTTTACCTCAACCCATGAGTTTTTTATCACTTTTACTTTTCTGTTTCTCTCTCCCATCGCAGCTGAGGGGAGTGAGCAGCTGCATGATTCTAGCTGCCAGCTGGGGTTAAACCATGACAGTTTACTTGTATGGACTTCTTTTCAGTTACATCACTTCATTTCCAGTCTTTCATTGAGGACATCTTTTTCTCCTTAAGCTCAAAAATCCAGTGTAAAATCTGCATTTAAGTCAGCCTTTCCCTGCAAAACTGATGAGCTCGGAGAATGAGTCCTTGAAGTCCAGAATCTGTTACACTGTTTAATACTGTTCTTTCCAATTTCTCTTCCTCTCACACTTATTTAACATCTGCCTCACCCTTTAGAGCTGAACTTAAACTGAATTTGAAGAAACTGACCATCCCTGTGATGGATAGGAAGGACAGGAAGTAGAAAACAGAGCTTTTACTGAAATATTTCAGTTGGGAAATGTCGCAGTCCCTTGCAACCCCTCAAGGGACTTTGTAGAAGTATTCATACCTACTAAGGTTAAACTTGTTAAGTTACCCAGAGACACCCCCCATGCAACATACCTGCCACCTTCTGCAGCCATCTCTCGAGGATTAGTGCTTTGACACAGTCCTTCAAACACCGTCGTACGGCTGTAGGAATAAAAATCAGGTTCTGCTGTAGGAAGAAATCTTCTGTACGGGCAGGAGGGCAGGCAGCTACTGCAAGCACCAAGTGCTTCCTTGCTTTCACAAGAGGACTTTCTTGCTATAAATAACAGAAACAAGCCCTTCCTTTTTCCAGGAAAAGGCACTCTTTCTTTGCACTGTGACTAGTATCTCTCCAGGTGATGAGGTCAGGGCAGGAGTGGCTTCACCCTGCGGTATCAGCCAGAGCAGTTTCAGTTTCATCCCAGTCCCACCCGTTTACTCCTCTGTAGCTCCCCAAGCCGCGCACCTCTGTATTGCTGTCAGCCATGGCCAGCAAGTCTGTCTTCGTTGTTGCTATAGATTTTGGTACGTCCTACAGCGGGTACTGTTTTTCCCTTGCTTCAGGTACAGACCAAATCCGTCAGGTGTACTGGGGATTAGAGCACGGGCTCAAGACCCCGAAGACACCCACGTGCATCTTGTTCAACCAGAAGCAGGAGTTCAGAAAATTTGGGTATGATGCTGTGATGAAGTATAAGAGCCTGCCCTCCAGTGAAGCTGACAACTGGTACTTCTTCCAGAACTTCAAGATGCAGCTGTACAACACGGTAGGTGGAATGGTTGCTGTTAATGGGAGTCAGAGCTATTAGTTTATTTGAGGGGTGGGGATTAGATGAATTGGTGAAGAGGGCTGAGTACATCTGAGGATGAATGAATGGAAATCAAAGGGCATTTTGATGAACTGAAGACGAAATTATTTATTTTCTTAATTAGATAAAGGCTTCACAGGCCCTTCCTTTACAATGCTATTCAGTATCTAAAGACAATAAAACCTGACTGCATACCTCGGTGAAGCCTTGTTCTTAATGAAAAGCTTTCTCAAAAGGGAACAACTGAATCTTCGCGTAATTCAAAGGAGGTGGGCAACCTCAGGATCACCATGTTATATTCCTCCCTCTAGCTTGTCTCTACCTCCTCTGAAGAGGTATGCTGAAGCCAATTTAAGGGTGGCTAGCTGTCCTTCAAGCATGTAGTTGCTGTCATTCTGTTATTTCTCTCTGAAGGTTCTGTGCTAGCTCAGAATTGTTCCCAGCTCTTTCTGGGCTTGCTTGTTCAGCCAAATATTAGGCTGCATTAGGGCCTCTTTGTCTGTGCTCTGGGGTCCCACACGGCCTCCCAAAGATGGAATAACCCAGAGCATGGGCCAGCCCCAGATAAAGTCTCATGTCTGTTCTTTAGCATCCCCCAGTGCTAAGCAATGAGCGCTGAGCTGGATGTGTGGGAAGGCAGTAAGTGGGAGACCTCGGTGAAGACTTCCTCCCTTGGGAAATCTGGGAATGATGTGGTCTGCTACAATGTCACCTGTGGAGTGGTGGGTTCTCACTCACTTTCAGAGGAGGCTGGAGAGAGGTTTAAGTTCCAACACCACTTCTCTGCACCCAAGAAGAAAATGTTTAAGAGAAATTTCATTAGAGAATCACAGAATGGTTGAGGTTGGAAGGGACCTTTGGAGGTCACCTACTCCAACCTCCCTGCTCAAGCAAGGCTACTAAGACCTGGTTGCCCAGGAATGTTGTCCAGCCAGCTTTTGAATATCTCCAAGGATGGAGATTCCACAACCTATCAGGCCAACCATTAGAAGGGCTCAGAAAAAAGAAAGGGCTCAAAAAGAAAGAAATAACTATTTATGTGCCCAGTTCCCAGGCACATAAGTAGTTATTGCTGAATCTCCACAGAAAATGTCTGTGGAGGACATGTCGTAACAGCTTCCTTATAGCACGTTCTCCTAACTGAGCCAGGAACAGTGACAGGAAATGAAATTGTAAGTAAAAATTAATATAGATTTTGTTTCTCTTAAGTGACTGCATCTGCAGAATAAGATTCACCTTACCTTTCCTTGTTGTGTGTTATTTAAGCTAGGCAGCACCTGCACCTGCCTGTTTTTCTCCATTGGCTGTGAATGATCCCAAGTTAATGGAGCTGATTATGCAGTTCATAATCCTTATAATTTTGGACCATTTTGGTGGCTGATGAAGCAAAACAAAGCAAAGCACGCACATGAAGGCTGGCTCCTGAAACCTCTTTGGATACAGGCAACAGTTCCCACTGGTTCTAGACAGAGTAGGCAATCAAGGGCTGATGGAGGGAGACTGGATCTCCTGGGAGAGACTAAAAAAGTGTCAGAGCAGCCACCTGCCTCAAGCTTCAGATACTCTCAGGGAGATACATAAGCCAAGAGGCCCCATTATAGAGAAACAGTGTCAGACCAGAGGGTTATGTGTCTACATTTTTGTCCCTGTTATATATTTTTTTAATGCCATACGCAAAAGCATAGGTGCATCCAGAAAGGTCTGAAGTCTCTGTACATACACCTGGGAAATGTATGGTGGTGTCACTTATAAAGTGCAGTTCTCCCCATGGGCTGTTCAGGAGGATCTACAGAGTATTTACCAAATTTGGCCCAGGAGAAACAGCTGACTTGTCAACCCCACTGAATCACAGATGTCATGGGCAAGTGTCTTGGTAGCTGACTTCCGTCAATTAGGCTGCAGTTCACCACAATACTGAACCCATTGCTGGGAATTTACTTGGTTTTGGAGACAGGACCTTCTTCTGTGCTATATGTTGTGCAGTGCTCAGAGCGAAAGGGATAAATCTTTTGCTGAGACTGCCATGTGTGACCCTGAGACTTTCTTTGCAGAAAGTCACATCTGGCATGGAACTGAAAGCCAGCAATGGAAAGACGCTCCCTGCCCTGATCGTCTTTTCCGAAAGCCTGCGCTACCTGAAGGAACATGCCCTTGAAACCATCCAAGAGGCCACCTTCCAAACTGTCTGCAACCAGGAGGAGATCACATGGGTCATTACTGTCCCAGCCATATGGCATGCTGCTGCCAGGCAGTTCATGCGGCTGGCAGCAAAAAAGGTAAAAGCAGAGGTTATCCCACTTCCTCAAAACATCTTTTGAGATTCCTTATCCATCAAGGCAGAGGAACTCCTCAATATTTAAACAACTTGTATTTCAAATTTCAGTCTAACAAGGAGAGAAATCTCCCACTTTGGGAGCAGGGGGCAGAGGATGTCCCAAACCACTAGTAACAACTGCTCTTTCACCCCACCACCTTGTAGAAATGAGCCCCACAGAGATCAGCGCTGCAAGAACCATCACCCCAGCATGGACTCCTGGGGGTGGTGAGAAGAGCCTCCCTAGCAGGTGACATTTGTACAGTGGTGATCTTGCCACCTTTCTTTGAACCAACACTTATCTCTTGTGTTTTTAGGCAGGACTCATCTCTGACATGATTTCTGAGAAGCTGATTATTGCCCTGGAGCCAGAAGCTGCATCACTTTGGTGCAAGCAGCTTCCACAGGAAGGGTTTATGGCAGCCGACAGTGACAAGAAGAAGTTTGAAGAATCCCCTGGGATGCAGTATATTGTTGTTGACTGTGGAGGTAAAATTTTCCCAGTTTAACATGTACCATCTTTGCTGGGGGTGGAGCATGGGTGTTTCGCAGTATCTGACACAGTGGGGCCCAAAGGACACAGAGCTTGGACTCCACTCCTGTGCTTGTCATGGGTTTTTATTTTTATTTCTCACTTAATGAGATCCATGGGCAGGCAGAAAAATGGGAGGAAAAGACAGATCAGTCTGTACGATGTCCCAGTGTCAGCCACTGATGTGCACCCACATACTGTTGTATGGCCTGAGCTCACAGTCTCCTCTGTAGAAGCAAGTGTAGCGCCCAATGAATTGACCAAAGAGATTACCTAGCAGGCCCTGTAGAGTAAATCATGAAGAGCATTTCATGGAGTACTTCTTAGCAACTTCTGTAGTTTCCTGTGCAAGTTTTTTTGGTGTAATGTGAATTTCCTCTCAAGAGCAGTCTGGTGGTTGTGAACAAATACTGAAACGACATCGAGAGGACCAGAAGTTTCTGAGATTCTCGCCACAGCTGGTCATCTTATCTCAGAGCTTCTCTATCAAAAGGCAGGAGAGGACAGTCTCCTTTTATGACCAGAAAGGAGATTGGCTTGTGCAGAAAGCAAGCCACAACATCCAGCTCTCATTGGCAATTACGGTAGAATCATAGGATGGTTAGAGTTGGAAGGGACCTTAAAGATCATTGAGTTCCGACCCCCCTGCCATGGGCAGGGACACCTCCCACCAGACCAGGTTGCTCAAAGCCCCATCCAGCCTGGCC
>JAOXJK010000001.1:53344779-53400364 GCA_025774025.1 Xenus cinereus | reverse complement strand
CTTCCAGGGATGGGGCATCCACAGCTTCTCTGGGCAACCTGTTCTGGTGCTTCACCACCCTCACAGTAAAGAATTTCTTTCTAGTATCTGATCTAAATCTCCCCTTTTTCAATTTAAAACCATTATCCCTCGTTCTATCACTACATTCCCTGATAAAGGGTGCCTCCCCAGGGTAGGCAGTTCCCATCTTTGAGAGACCAGGCTTGTAGACAGAAGTACATGAGTTCAGGAAATTTAGAGGTATGCAGGCAATAGTGGAGGAGTGAGGATAAGAAAAGAAAGCAGCAGAAAAGTGCACTTATGAACCAGGAGTTCAGAAGGTAAGATTGTGTTCAGTGGAAAGTAAGGTCCTCATGTACTGTAAAGAAAACAGCTAACTTCATGTGTGTATGTGTGTGTAGGTGGCACAGTAGACATCACAGTACATGAGATCCAAGAAAACCGTTGCCTGAAGGAGCTACACAAGGCAGCTGGAGGTGGATGGGGAGGCAACAGAGTGGATGAAAACTTCACTAATTTCCTCAAGAAAATATTTGATGGTGGTGTATGGGATGAATATGTAAAGAGCCACCCCACCGAATTACAACAGATGATGTACAACTTTGGTTTACAGAAATGCTCTGCTAGCAGGGAGGATATCTACATACATTGCTACTACAACTTGACCAAATTAGCAGCATGCAAGAAGGACATCTCCAAATTCTTCAAAAAAGCAAAGGGAGCTGTGTGGCGTGATGGGATGATCGTGGTTACATATGATAAAATGAAGAGCTTTTTTGACTACAGTATCAAAAATATAATTCGTACTTTGAGGGAAATTCTTAACAAGCCTGGGATGACCAAGGTCCAGTACATTTTGCTTGTGGGAGGCTTTGCATCTAGCATCATCTTGAGAGATGCAATCAGTCAGGCCTTTAGAAAGAAGTACCATATCCTTTGTCCTATGGAGGCCCAAGTGGCCATTGCGAAAGGGGCTGTTTTATTTGGAGTCAATCCACACATTGTTGCCTCAAGAATCAGTGCTCGGACATATGGCGTAGAAGTAGTTTGTGAATTTGATGCTGCTATCCATGACTTCCGTAAACGAAGGGTTTCAAAAGCTGGTGACTGTATTTATTGCAAAGGTCTCTTCCAGAAATTGGTGGGAATTGAGGAGTCAGTGAATATAAATGACGTTTCTCATTATAATTTCTCTCCAGTAGAACCAGATCAGACAGAGGCACGCTTTTCTTTCTATTGTACAGAAAAGCAGGATGCTCAGTACGTAGATGAGGAAGGGATGGAACTGCTTGGCTCCTGTACAGTGCCAATGCCAGATACAAAGCTGGGGAGGAAACGCCGACTGCAGGTGGATATTAAATTTGGGCTCACTGAATTTAAAGCCACATGTACTGACATAACTTCCAAGCAAAGTCGGACAATTATAATAGATTTTTTAGCTATGTAAATGCTCGGTACATCAAGCAGCAAGGGCAATAACTCCAGCGTTTTAGTGGGAGGCAAAGAACTACTACAACCAAGAAGGCAAATGGACCCTAAAGTCCATCATCCAGCCTTCTGCTCACACAGGTAAACAATTTGCTAGTCTGATTCTCTGGTTCCTTCCATTCTTCACCAAACACCCTTTCAATCCAATACCTCTCTTTCTGTTCTATCTGACAGCAGGTTTACCTGCTGCTTTCTCTCTTGCCCTTCTGTCTTAGCCCCATTGCATCTCTGAACGCAATAATTCATACCATCAATATAGTCATCTGTACTTTACCTGTGTTTGATACAAAGCTTCTGGACTGGTGTCTAATTTTTACATATCCCAGCCCATAATTATTTCTTTTAGCTTGATGTCTTCTTTCAGCTACATCCTTTCTTCCTCTGATATCAGGTCTCTTTATCTGGAGTCCAGGTTTAACTCTGCCAGGGGTGACATTCAACGGATTTGAGTTTTCTTCAGAACATCACTTATATAAATTGTGTGTAATTAAAGAGCTCACATTCCAGTCAAGATACTTCATGACACAGTAACTCAATGTGGTCTGGGGGCTTGTGTTCAAAACCTGTGGGACTATTGTTTCCATTAAACCACTGGGTGGTTTGATCTCATTAACTGGGCAGAGACAAATGCCAGACTGTAACATGACAGGTATGAATAGTGCTTACACTGCTGCCCGAGCACCTCTGTGCAGCTGTGGGTACTCTCTACATCTCTGACTTGGGCTTGATATATTCCATGTCCATAAAAGCTCATTTCTTTGCCTCCTGCCTAAAGCATCTGTGCACAGGTTCATCACAGTGGGGCCTGCGTGAGCCCAAATTTGTCCCAGAAAAGGATGTGATCCTCCAGTGTACTGGGTCTGGCTGGGGTGGAGTTAGCTTTCTTCATAGCCACCCTTTTGCTGCTGTGCAATGGATGGCCAAAACAGCGTTGGGAGGACACCAGTGTTTCAGCAATAGCTGAACAGTCCTTGCACAGCAGCAAGGCCGTCTCTGTTTCTCAATCTGCCCCGGCAGTGAGGAGGCTGGCGGGGGGAGCAAGGGGCTGGGAGAGGGCACAGCTGACCTAGGGGATGCTCTGAACCCTGTAACCTCATGCTCAGCGATAAAACTGGGGGCAGTTTCTCCAAAGTAGCAATTCCTTGGAGATTGGATGGGCATTGCTCTGGTGGTGGGATGTAGTGACAATCTTTGCATCACTTACTGGGGTTTTTTTGTGGGGTATTTTTTTTTCCCTTTCATGAAGGGTATGGAGTTTCTCTGCTGAACACCAGCCTGTCCCAATGCAAATAGTTGGTTAGCTGGATACACTGCATGAAAACTCAGCACCGGCATTTTTATTAGCTGTAATGACTGCGTTAGAGTCACTTAATCGTTAAAGCAGCATTCAGAGAATTGATCTGTATATATACTATGCCCTATGATGTATAAAAGCTGAACTGTTTTGACTGCTTCGCACATTCACATTTAAAATCTTATGCGTGCAATAAAAGTATTCACAGCACAAACCTGCGTACATTTCTTTCATGTCAGATTGTACTTCTCTGTAAACTATGTTAGGGCCATTCTAGATGGCTGGGTCCCAAAAAGCTGACTGCTCCTGCTTTTTTCCTTACCCTTTGGACTTGGTACTTTCACTAGTGCAAAGTGCAACACAGCTCCACCTTTGCCCGCTGCCGGGAATGGGAGAGAGAAGTGCGGTCTCGTGGCTGCTGGGAAAGCCACATGCGTCTGCACCCGGTCTTTCCCAACCGTAGCTCTGTGGGCTTTGGCATTCAGACACTGACACCAACACTCGTGACTGCAGCTCCTGATTTTGCTTGTTTTGATGAGCTGGCAATCTTGATAATCTCAGATACTGAGCATGGAGCAGATGCAGGTGTTTGTCATCTCTGTAAAAGCAGCACTAAGTGTCAGCATCTCAAGCCAAACATCTCAGAAACCTGGCAACACCTGCTGTGGGGGGCTCTAACCTCAGTCTGACAGTACGGGGCTGTTGGGACAATAGGAGTTACAGCTGCTGAGCCCTTTCCAGCCATCATCTACAACAGGTGTATCTGCTGAGCTGGGGATTAACTCCTGTTGTGTAACAAGTAGTGTGGTTCATTTATGTCAAACATGAAACTTAAATAACATCACAAACTTTCAAGGAGAAGAAAAGACGGGCAGCTTTGCAGTACCTGTGACAGGGGCATCAACGAGCTCTGCAGGCAGCCACGGCTGCCGGATCCTAAATGGCTGGGCAGGTAGAAGATGCCGTCCGTTTCTGTCACTGTTCACACTGTATGCCTTCTGCATAAAGCATGTGATTTCTTGGAAAGGAGGAAGAAACAAAGGCCACTCTGCAGAGCTGCTGCCGTTACCCTGCACCGCAGCAGGAGGCATGTGCTCTGCTTCCCTGGCTGGGGACAGAGCCAGGAAAAGCTTGGCTGCCACACGCAGCCCGAAATACCGTGGCTGTTCTCCCTGCTCGGGATTTCCCAGCGCCTTCTGCCCCCGGCCTGGCCCTGCCTGCTGCGGAGCATCCCCTCCCCGGCCGAGGCTGTCTCTGTAGTACTGCCCAGCACCCTCGTTAGAAAATATTTCTCCCCATTCAGCAGAAATTACACTTAAGAGCACTCGCTTCCTTTGGGATATTAAATAAAACAAACCACGTGAAAGGAAAAAGAAATAAACCAAGCACTCATCTTTTTCCCCTGGGCTGTGGGGGGAGAGTGTTGGCAAAAACGTTACAATTAAACCAGAGATTTTTCAGTGATACCATTTTGAGACCAAAAAAAAAATAGGCTTCTGGAGCTTTTTTGTTTAAAACTCTGGAGACCCCAGAGGCACTGTAACAGATGCACATAAGCCTATTAGAGATGTCAAAACTTTATGAGGTATTACTGTGTTCATCTTACAGAAAGGACTCGGCAAATTGTGCAGGAGGAAAATAGAATATAAATTTTCCAAAACAGTAGAAGTAACACCAGAAGATGAGAGGAAAGAATAGAAAAGCGTGTCACAGAGAGCAGGGTGACGTGGTTGAGGGCATCATTGTTTTTTCCACGAGGGAAGAGGTCAGGGACTGCCCTGTGCCACTTACAACCAGCTCAGCAACAGACAAAATTGACCCATTACACCCCAAAACTGGACAAACCAGATGAGTTTATGGTGCTTCTGTGGAAACGTGTTTAAGAAAGGGCAGTGAACGTGAAAAAGGAGAGACAAGGCCAGGGCA
Organism: Xenus cinereus; assembly: GCA_025774025.1. Lineage (NCBI taxonomy): Eukaryota > Metazoa > Chordata > Aves > Charadriiformes > Scolopacidae > Xenus > Xenus cinereus. The sequence goes on along the minus strand of JAOXJK010000001.1, from coordinate 53,395,656 downwards.
GATATAGCACCCAACAGGATAGTGACAGGGGAAGGACCACATGCCAAAGCAGTTGAGTAGGACATAAGGAGCAGCAAGAGCAAAGGGACCTCCACACAGCAAGCCCCAGCTCCTGCACTGCCCATGGTCTCACCAAAGGGCCTGGGTGTAACCTGCGGCACAGGGGTGAGAGATCAGGGTGGAGGGAAGAGAGGTGTCTAAGTGTTGGTTGGTTTGTTACCTGGCAATAAATTAATTTGACTGAAATTTCCCAACTCAAAATGGGTATTTTTTTTGAATTTTTGGTATTTTTTGGACCACGACAGGATGTCTGGCAATATATCAAGTGAATGAGCACCTTTGTACTGCAGAAGCTGAGGTTTGATTGTGAACTGCTGCAAACAGAAACCAAAGGGGAGAGAAACGAAGGGCGAACAGGGGAGATGGAGAGAAGACTAAGAAAGCTAAGAGGGAAGACTCATCCTCAGGCGATGTGCATTGCTACCACAGCTCAGGCCAGAGATCTTGGCTCGCCTCCACACTCCAGCTTCTCCCACAAGTGTCCACAGCAAGTCAGGGTACACCAGGATCTGCAAGGAGAACACGACACCTACAGAGAGAAAGAAAAGTTGCAAGCAAATAATCGTCCTCATACACATCCCAAAGAAAAAACAGCTCTACCTCCAAGCTCCGAATCTGCCTGGGCCCCTTTCCCTTTGGCTCAAGTTGGTGCTGCTCTTTCTTCAGGAGCAACCAGGTCACCCATGGCAAGCACCTGACGTGCGTTCTGCTCTCGGCCAAAAACTTGGTACTTTCCCTACTGAGATCCTCCCAGGCAGTTTTGGCTCCCAAGGCCTGGAACCGCCAGCTCCTACGGTGCCGTCTCTTGCTCGTTCCTCTGTGTCCCTGTGCTGGTGGCTGGGCTCGGCCGACCGGCGCGTCCCTCCTTTGTGTTTGCCTTCAAGGAAGCAGTGGTCCCAGCAGCACAGCAAGTGTGTCCCCTCCCCAGGGCTCTCCTAAAATCTGTGACATTTTTTTGAGGATTCGGGGATGAGAAAACAGAAGGCTGTGCAGCTTGGTATCAGACCACTCTTTTTGCTGAGGTGGAACGGAGAGGGAGGGAAGAGGGGAGTTAGATTCGGTGAAGTAATTTGAGGCATCCCTCAGCGGTGGTGGGACAAGATTGATTGGTCTCTGTGAGGCTGCAAACACCCTTTTCCTTCTGCCCTGAGGTATCTGGCTGGTTTTGCTTGCCGTGCAACACATTTCTCCCTCGCGCCTGTTCCTTCCCTACACTAAAGGATCTCAAACAATACGAGGTTTTGTCTGCGCTTGGCGTCCAGCAGCAGAGATTCCTCAAGCCCCTTAGCCCTTATTTTGTGTGCGTGCCCTGGATTTAACTAGAACATTCCTGCCAGAGGTTAAACCCAGGCGCCATGGGGATAATCCAAGAAATTTTTTTGCCTTCAGTTCCAAGCGACCATGACAATAAGAGGCGCATACGCACTGTCTATAGCTCCTCCCTCACCCTTCTCCTGCCCCTTATCTCTTTCTCCCTTCCAGGCAGGTAGGATTTATGGATAGGACAGAGATCTCAGGTGCAAACCAGGAGGATTAGGGTAGCAAATTACTTGTGCTTGTGCCTTGGTGTCCTGCACTCATTTATCTCCGGTGTTAAGATGACATGGCTTGCAAGGGCTCTGCTGCCATGGATGCTATACCCATGCTGCCATCACTGTCCCCACAACGGTGGTGTTCTGGGATTGTAATGTTTCCCACACGCCCAGTATCGAGGCTGGGAGCAGCATGGGGTGAGCCCCAGTTAAACCAGAGGGCTGTGGGGAAAACAGTGACTGTGGCATGATAGCAGGACTGGAGAGAGCTTCTGGATATGAAAAATGGGAAATCTTTGGACTGAAGGAGCAAGAAGTGCTGGGAAGACAGGATGGCAGGGCACCACGGTGCCCACAGCACAGTAGCGCTGCCAGAAACAAACCAGGAAAATTAGTGTTCAGGCAAGGATCACCCTCAGGAAAGAGAAGCCAAGCGCCGGCCTTGGCAGGGGCAAGAGGGGAGGAGAGCCGATCTTTTTTTCCTCACTGAAAACCCCTTTTTTCTTTTTTCTCCTCAGACAGTGAGATCTTTGCTCTGGCACCCAACATCATAGAGAGAGTGCTAGTTCTCCCTCCTCACGTGGTTGGTTTCTTTCCTGATTAAAAGTGATTAGGCAGCCCTAAAGCCCAAAGAAATGTGACCAAGGGGTAACAGAGACAAAGAGTCCATTCAAGAGCTCCTAAATCCCTAGGGCAGTATTTAGAGAGCCCCAAGGAGAGAACTGGAGCAGAACGACCCCACCAGGACCTTCCTGACCTTCTCCTTCCCACTGCATCCTTTGTTGCAGCCATCTCCTCCACCATGTCATTCTCAGAAGCAGAGGTGCAAAGTGCCCGTGGCGCCTGGGAGAAGATATATGTGGATGCTGAGGACAATGGGGCAACTGTGCTGGTCAGGTAAGGAAAGAGCCCATCCCGCTGCTACCCCAGAGTGTTGAAGGACAAACAGCAAGAAGGATGGAGTTACCACCTGGATGGATATCTTGATGTGTTTCACGCAGCCCTTGCTGGGAACGTTTTGGATTGCTGTGGTTTATCTCACCTCAGGGAGGAAACAGGAAAAAGGAGAGATCCACACAATTAAAAGTAAAAGGAAAGAGGGAATGGGGTGGGAAAGAAAGAAGAGACGAGAACAATTTCTTCACCCACTTAAGGTAAAGAAAAGAAAGTGTGGTATGAAAGAAAATGGGAACAAAACATGAACCCTATTTCCCTCTTACCCTTTTCCTGTATATTGCTTTAATGATATATTTTTTTTAACTTGCATGTCCTCAATATTTCTCTTCTGATTCTCCTTCAGCCTTTCAGGTCCAGAGCCCATCTGTTTCATCATATTGTACCTTTCCTGTGGGCTTTCCTCTCTTAGTTTTCATTCTGTTTTCCTCTCCTCTTCCATAGACAGAAGTTTCTTCTATTCACCTTTCACATATCCCTCTCTCAGCTGTGACTTACATCACTTCCATACACACTGACCAGTCCAAATGCTATTTCTGGTTATCATACCTTTACCCCTCCCTCTGGCTTTCTTGTATATCACATCATCATGTGCCTGGATCAGCCTTTGGCAGTCTACACAACCTGAGGGCAGTTAGGGTCAGAAATGCAGCTATAAAATGCTCGTAGCATCCAGTGGCTTGGCTCTTGGGGGTAATTTACTCTAGAAGGCTTTGCCTTAGTGTCCTACAGCCCCAGACTGTAACTGATGTATTATAAAAGGCAATTCCTTTATGAGTGGCATTAAGTTGTGTTACTTTTGAATAAATGAAATGAGCGGTACCCAGTACATAAACAACAATCCATCACAGGCAGTAAGAAAGCTTTGGGATAAACTCTAGGAAGGGGTTAATTAACAATACCAATAGTAGTTCTTCTCCATGAAAACACCCACCGAGATCACAGTGGACATATTTGCTGTCCAGAACATCTTTGGGAATATCACGCGGTCACACTCACCCCATGTAAAAGCGCTCCCACTTCTCTCTGGATTTTAGCTCCCCTTACACTGAGCCAACACTGAGGAAAGGTTTACTGTAGAAGGAGTGGAATAAATCCAGGATAGGTAGGTTTTAAGGCAGAGTGAGCAAAGAGAAGTGCCCCAGGGAGAAGCGAGGGAGAGGACAGGCTGCTGTGGGCACAGGGGCTGGGCACAGATGGGAAGGGCAAAAGAGAACCAAGAAATGCAGGAGAAAGAGTCTGTTCTAATAAAGAGATGGGAAAAGGGTGATAAATGAATATATGACAAGGCCTGGAACAGGAAGCCGTATCTGCATTGATGCCTTGGTCCACAAATTAGGACATCTCTCATTTCTCAACAGGATGTTTACTGAGCACCCAGACACCAAGTCCTACTTCTCACACTTCAAAGGCATGGACTCTGCTGAAGAGATGAAACAGTCGGATCAGGTCAGGGGCCACGGCAAGAAAGTTTTCTCCGCCATCAACGACATGGTGCAACACCTGGACAACTCTGAAGCTTTTCTTGGCATTGTGAACCCACTTGGCAAGAAACATGCCACCCAGCTGAAGATTGACCCCAAAAACTTTAGGGTGAGCCAGCAGCCTTCTTCCCAGCAGCTGAGGATGTCTTCCCCTTTGAGGAAAACAGGCTTTGTCTATAGAAATATACATACATATATGCTCCAGAGTGTAGAGGTCGTGGAAGGTGAGACAGTTTATGGTGGAAGATGGCAGGAGTGAAAGATCTGGCATCTGTTGGTAAGAAGGCTATGCAGCAACGTGATGCAGGCAGGTCTGCTCAGGTGGGAGCTGCAGGGCTGCCCATGAGTTGTGGGGGGGTTTTCTCAGTGCAACAGGATTCCCATGTTTCTAATTTAATAACAAGACACAGAAAAGCACCTTAACACTGGACTTCAGTCCTCGATGTCTACTTTTCTCTAGTAACAAGAGCTGAGCTTTTATAAGACAACTAAACCAGCTGTTACTGAGCAATAACGGCAACAGCATTGCCATCACTAACCAAAGACAGATAATAAATACAGGATCGAATGACTTGCCCAAGTCCACCTAAGGTCACTGGCAGAGTTAATTTAAACCTATTTTATCTGTCTGACAGCACAAAGTGCAAAAAGAGAGACCTTCTGGTCACTCAGGCACCATGAAGGTGGTTTCCAAAGCAGTGGGCCCAGTTTTCAATAAGTGAGAATTTCTGACTGGAGAAGTCCTGAAAAGACTTTTTCAGGGTAAAGATGTGCACAAAATAATAAATGATTCACAGAAAAGAAGCTGACAATTCAAAGTATACCATCTACTTAGCGACTGCAATTTCTACGGAGTGATAGATAGCTAATGAGCAGGAAAGATTAGGATGAAACTTACTCCCCAAGCCATATATTCCATAGGTACCCAACATGGGGCTCCTCATGGCCTTTTAAGCATTTGGGACAGTCCACTGCCAGGAGGAGAACTGCAGTAAGTGGGCCAAGTGAACTGGTCCTGTACAGCTGTCTTTAAGCGATGGGTGCAGTCAGCATTAATTAGATACAAGATAGTTAAAAAAACCAGCCACGGTGACTGCATTTTTTGGTGAATTCTATAATGCACCCAATTTTCCATGACCTATTACAAGCTCTGCATGTTATATACTGCTGAATTGTTCTTGCACTCCCTTCCTGCCCTCCAAGAACCCCGGCTGAAATATATAATTCTATATATAATTCTTATGTCTCTAGTGTGGAGGAAAGTTCACAGGGGTTGTTTCTTCCCTTCTTCTTGTTTAGATTATCTGTGACATTATCTTGCAACTGATGGAGGAGAAATTTGGCGGAGACTGCAAAGCTTCCTTTGAGAAGGTGACCAATGAAATCTGCACTCACCTGAACAACGTCTACAAAGAGGCGGGTTGGTGAGGATGCGCAACCTCCAGGCTCTTCAAACATCTCACCAGCACTGATTTGCTGCTTTTGGCCCTCCAGCCACAGTTGGAAGAATGAAAATGTTAAAAAAAAAAGCAAGAAAAAGGCTTATGTCATGTAGATACCAATGTTAATAATACCCTTAGCAAACTGAGTTTCTACAGTTAAATAAAACCCACAAATACATCAAAGCCAACCAACAAATCCTGATGTGCTTTGCAGCTTCAGTGCTCCAGGTGGCTTCCTCTGGCCACTGTCCTTGAAGCCTACGTTTTAAGATGATGACTTTAAGCTTGCTGTTCCTGAGAGAGAGACTTGTTCCATCCAGCAGCACCAGCCCAGAGAGCCACCAGCAGCTCTTTATCTCAGCTACCACCTCTCCATCCTCATGAATGACAAGCAGGAGACCATTTTTAAGCATCTCCAGGGACTTTGCAGGGTCATTATTTAAGAGGTACAGGTGCTATTTCATGTTTGAATGAAAACAATGGGGGAAGTGGCATACGGGAAGGATTAACATCTGAGAAAAACATGGGGCAAGTCCCATCCTGCATGAGTCAGTGGAGTTCCCCAACCTGGGGAGAGGTTTCTCGGAGCACCTTTCAGCACAAGGGATGGCAACGCTGAATGTGGTCACTGCTGGGTCCCTCTGGGCAGGGATGAACATCTCCAGCACATGAATTTCACAGTGCTACCCCCAGCAAATTGTTCTGGCCATGTAGCCAGGAGAGGGCAACACTATGGAGCTCCCTAGCTCCTGTGCTGCTCAAAAAGCATCCAGCTGAGGGAGGCTGCTGCTCCGCTGAATGGGGTTTCTATGGCACTGCCCTCATCCTGTCCTGTCACACGTCCTGAGCCTCCCTTCAGTGGTAATTGAGTCCCAAACTATTTAATTGCTTTGCCTTGTATTCCTTAGACGTGGTGAAATCATCAGCTAATAACTGCAAATAACTACACGCCGGTTTGCTTCAGTGTAATGCAATAAACACTGAGAAAGCAGATTCGTCCTCTCATTTTTAGCACAGAAAAGGCACGTGTGACGTGCAGGAGCAGTAACTGTTTACAGTGCACGCTTACTGGTGGTACTGGTGGCTTTCCCAAAACCACCTCAAGCTCCCACCCATCACGCTTGCAGTAATGAGGCTCCTAGGGAGGTGGGAAGGGAAGCTTTTCACTTCACCATGAAACAACTCTGTAAACAGCTGAAAATGCAGAATTCTCCTTCATTCAAGGTATAGTTTCCTCACCCATCCCATTTGTTTGGCAAAGGGTGCTGAAATCCCAAAGTCCAGAAGATGAACTCTTGCCGGAGAGGGAGGATGGGGCAGGCTGCCTTACTTGATTTGGTATTTTATCTCACTTGGGAAGGAAGGGAAGCATATTGCACAGCATTGCCAAGTATTGTAAGAAAAGAGCAAGACTTATAAAAAAAATATTTATAGTCTCAAATCCCTCCAAGGTAGTACAAGTAAAGTTAACACTCTGAAAAGCTTAAAATAATTTCCCCTTTTTATTTACTTGCTTGAATGCATGTTAAAAGCACCATTTGCCATGATGACAGTCAGGTGTAACGACATGCTCGTCATTCTATAGACACCCTGGGCCGGCAGGTGCCTGACAGCACTGGCCGACGGTTTAAGGTTCTTGTTCTCCCTGCGATGGAGAGAGAGAGGAGTAGCAAAAGAAAAGTCTGTGAAACAAATCAAACTCAGGCTTAAGTAAAGAGGGAATCTTTTTAAAAAAATCCATTTGCAAAGGGGACACATTAAATTTTGAAGATTTGTATGATGCGGGTGGTTTAGGACTACATGGCCCTTTTTTTGATTTTGGGTTTTTTTTGGTTTATCTGAAATCTCAAAGGACAGCAGGAAGCTTTCCCAACAGACCATAGATCAGATGGCATCTTGAGTGAGACTGAGGATGCCTGAGCTAGATTCCCAGCTTTCCAGCAGCTCACTGCACCATCCTGTCTGGCTTTCCTTAGACCTCACTGTGCCTCTGCAAAACAGCAACATCCACATACTTGAGAGACAAATCAAACACACTTCTTACTTATTGAACAGGTAAACACGTGGTGTTACACACACTGTATGCGTTCTTAGGGACAACTTCGATCCCGTGAAGAGAAACATAAGGGAAACATCATGCCTAAAGGTAGCAGAAAGATATTTCCCACGGAGCACTACCAGTAAGTAGGACCAAAGCCCTCACATCAAGCTCCATGGTTTTCACCCAGCCTGTGGGACACCAGGAAGGTCTGGGCAAGATGACAAATCTGTGACATATCACAAGTAGCATAGCACAAGTGTCTGTGACACGCTGAATCGGCTAAGTGCCATGGAGTCATCTTTGTGTCTGACCTAAACCAGAACAGTGCAAACACAAGGAAAATACTGAGGAAGGGGAAGAGTGAGAGGGAACTCATGGAAGAAGTTCATCCCCTCAGTTATTAAAATCCAAGTGCTTTGCCAATCACGTTGCTGGAGAAAAAAAAGAATCCCCCAAGCAAAACTTGACCTTGTAGAGACAAGCAAACACTTTCCTGATTCAAAATATTAACTAAATGCTGTAAAAACACACATGAACTTAAATTTAGTTGACCGACTTCATTGAGCAGACTCAGACCTTCCAATGGGGGCAGCTTTGGGAAAGAACAAGGAATAGAAAACAAATAAAAGATCCAGGCAAAGAGATGAGAGAAACCTAACTTGAAAAACTTCAGTCGCTGTGGTGACAAAGCAGAAACTTACCCAGAGGAAGGTGCATTTGCAAGGCATCCCCATACAAATCGATGTTGGGATAAAATCCAAAAGCCCAGTGGTGCGTGACAGCGAGACAAGGGCTACAAACACACCAAGGCAATTTGAAATGTCAGGGAGTGGTTTACAGAAGTAGTTAACCTACCTGTCGAGGCATTTAAGCCTAATCGCTTTCTTGCTAGAAGAGTCTGAGCCAAGCAGCCTTCCTGCCCCGGCCTGGCAGATGGGCAGTGGAGAGGCTCAGCGAGGCGAGCAAGGGACGGGAGGTCATCTCAGATGTCCCAGGGCTGCCCAGAGAGGGGACTAGAGACCTTGCGGTGGTTTTGGGGAAGCTTCTAGGAAATCCTTCTAGGAAAACCCTCCCTTGCACCCACTCTTCCTGCTGCAAGGCCGTTTGCGTTATTGGTGATTTACTTGAAGGGCTGCTTGGGCTGCTTTGCTGTAGAGCTGTAGGCAAAGGTACAACTGTCACCCTTAGGGGTGTTGCTTTACACTGAAAGAGTAGAGGCTGCTTCTATTTGCTGTTTAAAACAGCTGGTGGTGGGCAGAAGGGAAGACGCTGGGAGCAGCAATGTTTCTACCCATGCTAGGTGCCAGGGTGGTCGCTTCTATCAGAGCCAGAGAAGAGCAGCAGAGCCCCGTCAGGCTTTCAAGTCACCTTTCCCGGTTAAACAGGGTGTACCACAAGGCTCATAACGGCACAATGTGTGATAAGAAAGGATCGCTGCCTACGGAAGATCCTACTGAGATAAGACAAGTTAATTGAAACGCCTGAATCGGCACTAGGAGCCAGCAGCCTCTGAAAAAACAGAACAGCAACCAAATTCAAATGCCCATCCATCAGGCCTGGCGCTCAGGTGTCTCATAAAAGCACAGGCGTGACACGCTGCAAACCAAACCAAACAAGCCCCCAGGCTTATTCTAACCTCAGTTTTCAACATTGTAAAATCTCTTTTTCTTTCATTACAACATCCTGCTATAGAGAAAGGCAATGTTAGAGAAGATGCCTTTTTCCTATACCTTTGCTAAAGCTAATACTGAGTTAACAAATATTTGTAATTAGAGTATCACTGAGGTGTAGTTAACCTTATATGCCATACCAGTACCAGAGCGCTTCTGGCTTATGCAGTGGAATGGGTTTGAGCCAGTTCAGGGCATGGTTATACTGGTCAGACTGCACATGGTCACTATCACAGAAAGGTATGGGGTTGGAAGGGACCTCTGGAGATCATCTAGTCCAACCCCCCTGCCAAAGCAGGTCCACCTAGAGCAGGTTGCACAGGCATGTGTCCAGGCGGGTTTAGAATGTCTCCAGAAGAGACTCCACCACCCCCCTGGGCAGCTTGTTCCAGTGCTATGCCACCCTCAAAGTAAAGAAGTTCCTCCTTATGTTTAGGTGGAACTCCTCATATTCAGGTTTGTGCCAGTTTCCTCTTGTCCTATCCCTTGGCACCACTGAAAAAAGACCAGCCCCATCCTTTTGACACCCATCAAAGAAATCTAAGACACATAGGAGTGATTTTTTTTTTCTCCCTGGTGTGAGCCAGCAGCATCCCAGACTGAATTGTTCCCTTACTCAGTGGGCAGTAGAAATAGCACCCCCGTTGTACTGCAGGAATATTTTCTATGCTTGCCTTGGAGAGCCCAGGCTTCTGCTTCTGACGTCCCTGGAAGCATTTCCCCAGGAGGAAGCACAGCTGTGGTGTCCCTCTCGCAGGCAGCAACGTGATGCTTCACTTTATCCCTGCACGACCACACGGGAGCAGATGAATCAGGGACACGCTGCTGGTGATGCTGGTGCTGCTGATCTCCATCCTCCCCAGGCTGTCCACCAGGGACACCTGGCAGCTGTTGACACCACTGCCATCAGGCGTAGCAGACTCCAACATCGTGATTATCATGGGTCACCATCAGAGCTTTCCACAGGGTTACAAGTAGAGGCAGAATTTTAGGACCAGGAAGACAATGGCAATAAAAACATCAGAGCTGACACCTGGACTATGGTCCCACCCTCCATCAAGGCAGCAGTTGCTCTCACCAGGTCTTTGCTGTTGCAAACCAGTTTGAGCTGAGGAAGACAGCAGCACTTTATTAAGTTACAGTAGTTTGGTGCAAAGTTCCCAACCCTGGTATCACCCTGTAGTGATGGATACGCGGAGGCTGGAGACCTTTGATGCTGGTGGTGTCTGAGGGCTGGTGCTGTGAAAGTTTGCAGCTCCGCTGAGCCAGCACCAGGAAGGATTTTGCACTGAACCTTTGTGCTCCTCACTGAGCATCACCATAAATTCTTTACTATGGTCAGCATCCACCAGACCATTTCAGGCTGGGAAAGGGCTGTCCAGCCACCACAGTTTGTGTGTCCATCAGGCCCCTGCCCGTGGCCAGCCCTGCTTTGTTGCCAGCTGATCCCGACTCCCTGCCGGTGCATTTCCTAGGACACTGCTTGCCTGTGGTGCTCTGCGCAGCGTCACCAAGAGCCTTGGGAAGCGGTTTGGGATTGCGGTTACCCCAGCAACAGGGGGTGAAAACCCAGAGCCAGGAGAGACAAGCCAGGAGAGAATTTTCTAATTGCCCCTTGACTGCCCATTATGCGCCTGCAGAAGGGAAAGCAGGTACAAAGAGGAAAACCCAGGGTAGAAACAACCATTTCTTCCTCTATTCCCCTGCATTTCCAGCTGCTGGAAAGCCCTGCCCAGCAGCTCACTGCCTCCCAGTTTTGCAGGCTGGAATGAAAGTCAGATTGTCAGGTCTTACTGAAAAGAAGAATTCAAGAATTGCACTAGCAGTAATGGTGCAAGAATTTATCAAGAAGCAAGTAGAAAAAAGCAATCAAAGCAGAAAAAAAAAAAAAAAAGAAGACGAAAAAAAGAGCAAGAACCATACAGGACTGAATGAAGATTGTATTAACACTTTTTTTATAAGCCACTGCATCAGGAGAAACTAACCTCTACTGTTTGCCCAAAAAGGACAACTATAGCGAGCGATGTGGGACGTGAAACGTGGGATGGAGAACAGCATCTGGGGTGGGTTATCAGGTGCTGCAGGCCCTTAGACAACACACCGCACACTGCCATCACCTCTGCTGCACAGCTCACTCTGCTTTATACTTTTTTTTTTCCCCCCTAATGTTAACTGCAACTGCCATCTGGTTAGGCCCCATGGAGGAGACAACAGGCACATGAGTCTGCTTCACTATCTCAACAAGAAGCTTCTGTGGTGTTGAACTTGCTGCACCTAAACCCCATTTGTTTGGAGGCACCCACCCATGCCTTCAGTTGGCTTTAGTTGGCCCCAGGTGCCTTAAGACAAGGTGCTATCGTTCTCCCTTGGGCTAAACAGATAATCCCTGCCCCGAGGCTATTTAAGGTTTGCACAACCATCCCTGTGTATTGGCTTAGGGGGTTGCTCCACCTATTTTCTCCCTGCTGCCCCAGCAGGAAAAACAACCCGCATATAGCTGAAGAAAGGACTCCTTTTCTGGTGATGTGCCATCCCCCAGCTGCTTACCATCTTAACGTTCTTCTGTTTTACACTCCCCTGGCTAATCCAGAGTGAGTGAGAGCTTCCTGAGATACAGGAATAACTCTTGCAGGCTCACTGCATTTCAAACACTTTAAATAAATGAAATAATCGACTATTTTCACTCAATCTGCAGCCTGACAAAAATCGCTATGGAGCTACACCTGCATCAGCAAAATTTCAAAGAGGAGATGCTCAGCTACAGCATCCTTAGGTTTCCTCAGGAGCTCCATTCCCTTCCCAGGCTGCAGTAAAACCTCCTTCCAGGAGAGGGAAGATATTTTCCCGGAATAGGAATGGCTTTGAGCACTCTCAGCAGCAAAGAATCTATTGCGGTACAGATCCCTACGCTGCAGACACCTCACTGCACAGCACCACCACCCCCTCTCCAAATTTGCTTCAGGTCGAACACCTTGCCTCTGGCTCTCTCAATCTCCTAAGAATCAGTGGCTGAAGAAGCAATCCAAGGGAGAAAACCTGGGCAAACAGGCTCCAAACAGGCTCTGTGTGGGAAGTTTCAAGTAGGGTGCGGTGGGGTGACACCAAAGCATGATTGTGAAGGTCGTGCCCCCCCCCCATAAGGACATATTTGACCTGGGCTAATGGGTTGAGTGGCTTGATCTGCTGAACGATCTCACCACCGTATTTCTGATCTGGTTCTAGACCAAAAGTCAGATTTAACAATTGCTGAACTGTTTACTGAAGACTGGGAAATGAAAGACCACAAGTAACAAAGCCCAAACTATTTGATTAGTGTTAAAGCTCATTCCCTTATGTGATGGAGCAGAGACAGACAAGGATTTATTTCCCCCAGATCCCTTTTATAGTCATTTTGACCATGCAAACTAACATCAGTGAATACCACTCTTCAGGTGTCCAGCAGGAAACACAGAGGTGATGAATTTCACCCTCGTGGAAATAAAGGTAGCTTGGTTCTGATGGCAGGGTAGAAGATCCTTACCTACGCAGGCACTACTAATAAAATAGCTTCCCTTACCAATTTACGTTCCCGATCTCGTGCATTAGAAGTATGTTTCATTGAATGTCTTAATTCACTTCTCTTCCTGACTGCACTCCAGTCCTTATTTCAGATGTGAAACATGTATTTCCACATGTAATTCAGATTATTTTTATCAGGATACGAGAGGTAAGACTTACCTTCTCTCTGTTATAACACTGTTGTGGTACTTGGATACTATGAAGCTCACCACGCCACGAAAACCTATAAATAAGGAAAGGCTCAAAATCCAATCACCCTTTCATAATTAAATTTAAAAGCCACTTGTAAAATGAATGGCATATTATCTAGAATTTGCTAGTAAGGAGCCCAGTGTTTTGCCACAGTATACAAATTCCCACCCCTCTCCTCTTTTACAATACAAAATTTCTAGTTGCTGGCTGCAGCGGGAGACAGGTCCTCAGTATTTCTGGAATATTTTTATTCCAGAAAAGAATTCCAAAGGAGTTAGCAATCCACTTTATCGGCAATTCTGCCATGTAAGATGCACCTAGAAATGACTGTTCACTTTTTGTCACACCACTAGAATTCCATTAACAAAGGTGTGACAATAGCAAGCACTTTTACAGCGTGCTCATACCAGAGGGACAAATACTGGTTACTTACATTTATCAGACAGCTGGGCCACGCAGGAAACCATAAAGCATTCTCAGGAAGAAAACTCATGTTCAGATTTCAAAGGGGTAAATAAAAAGTGTTTAAGTAGTTAGCCATCACTATTACTGTATTATTATTTTTTTTTAGGAGCTTAAAACAACATGAATTGAAAGCGGAGGGTATATGCCCTGTTGGACACAACTCCTTGCTGAGATGTAAAGGTTCTGTTCTGACCATACTGAAGAAGTTGCAGAAAAGACACTGAGGAAAAATGCGCACAGTGCATTTATAGTGATATTATATACCCATAATTAGCAGGCCTACAGAGGTACTTGGACTAGGGAAATAGAGAAGAGAGTCTGCAGAACCTGCTGAAAATGCTGATAAATCATTAGAAACACTGCTCTTGGAATCACTGAGGTACTTAACTGTGATGCTTATCTCAAGAACTTACCAATCTCTAAATTTTGCTGTGTGAGAGTAGGACATATCCAAATAATTTATATGCCCCAAATGCACTTTCAATCAGACAGAATCAATCACACCCCCTTTCTGTAAAGGCAGCTTGCACCCAAATTAAATACTGCTTTTTGAAATTGAAGTCATTGAGGAGTTTGTGGTTGTGCCACAATCATTACGATTCTACAGGTTTTTGCCTCTGAAGATCTTAGGAAGGTCAGGATTGTAATCAGAATTACTGCTTCTCCTAGAGCACACCTGCATGTTAAAAACCAAATGTTAGTTTTTAAATGACTGAACTGCTAAGTAAACACCTTAAGAGACCAGTATATCCTTGTTAAGTTATTGGACAATGTGGTTTCCTTTTTTATTTTTTTTTATTTTTTGTTCTTAATTTTTGCTTTTTGTTGCTGGTTTTTTGTTTGTTTTTAATACAATTAAGGATGTGCCGTTTACACCCCACAAGAAAAAGCAGAAAGAGTCCTTATGGAAAAAACAAATATATTGAACACATACCAATCAAATGGTACAGATATGGGACTGGCTTTGATTTCAAAATTTAAGTAGAAATAAAAAAGATGTAATGCAACAGCTGTTCAATTTCCAGGTCTAAATAGGCACTGTAAAAAGACAGTTCCGCTTTCTCCAGCACACATTCCTGTCTAAATGCTCCCATTGTAATCAACTCCTAGGTTCCCAAACAAAAAAAGTCACTGGGAACATAACCTTAGAGTAAAAGTTAATATCCATCCACCCACCCTCTTACAAAAAAAAAAAAAGCAAACAAAAAAACCCCCAAAATACAATCTTTCACTGCTGCTGTTTTGACTGGAGCAGAATTGGAGAATTTATAAAGGTTCAAAAGCACCCAAGGCAAGTAGTACAATAGAATTTGTTCACTAACTTGTATTGGAAAGGAGATTAAAAACATTGAGATCTGCATCTTGGTACATAAAACTGTTGTCCTGAATAAAGAGAAATCTTTCAGAAAAGTTTTACAACTTGGTGGAAGTCCAGGACCCAGCTTTAGGCATCATTAATTAACGGGGTTTAATTCTGACTTGGTTATAACCACTTTTAATATACTGTACATCTACCCTAGTTGGATCAGTGTCTGAAACTGCTCACTGGTGTCCCTTTGAACAACTGTAAACTAAACCATAGTATGCAACTCCATAGGAAGCTAGAGATCAGGTGAATATACAGCCAGTTATATCTCCCCTGCTTCACGCTCTTCTGAGCTTCTCGGGTCTTCCGACCGGCCATTAGCACTTTCGTAAGAGCGTTTCCTGTCTTTGAAATCTCGCGGTGACCTCTCTCTTGAGCTTCTATCCTTATCACGTGATGTTCTATCACGATCTCTTGAACGTTCTTTGTCTCTGGAAGATCTTTCTTTTGAGGATCTGAAAAGTGAATTTGAGAAATCAAGTTAATCATGAATCTGTAGCTATCAAACCGCATTCTCATTTTATATTTTTCTTCTTTTTCCAAACCAGCTTTAGACTTCTATAAATAGAAGTCTATGAGAAGACATCAGAATTCATTCTACTCTTCTCCCTTCCCTATTTCCAATTTTAAAAGACAAATATTGATAGAGGCAGAATTTAGTCTACATTTATTACAGAGCCCAGATTAAGGTCAATGTGCTTCACTAAATCTCTTATTGTCAACCACTGCCCTCAAGCTTGCATTAACAGAAGCTTAATTGAAATTTCCCATCTGTAGTCTCTAGTTTGGGAAGAATGTCTAGCATATCTCAGATATATAAATTACAAACTTAAAATGCATAATTTTGGAATGAGGCTATTATAAAGGCAAATATAAAACAAATCTGGAATCTGTGCTACAATTAGTTTTTGTTAGAAGAATTATTCCTTGAGTAGATTTACAATGTTGGTGTGGTGTTATTTTTAGATATTTTACTCTGATAATAAGCATTTCCAGAACCTTTACGATGGAGCGAGAAAAGAGCTGTTCTGTTAAACAGTCCACATAGCTTTAAATTAGATGAGCTACCTGTACTAGAAAAAAAAACTGTATTAGGCATCCTCCTTACAGAGTGCAGCTAAACCTGTTGCTGAAAAACATCACATTTTCATTTTAAGATGTATTGCAATCATAAAGATTCTAATATATACTTCCACAGCAAAGTCTTAACAGCATGCTACAATGCTAGCCACTAATTTCTTGGTTAAAAAAAAAAAATCTGCTGTACTCGACAGCGAGGCTGTACTTTCTCCACTTACAGAAAGCTGCTGTCACAACCTCAAAGCTTCAAAACTAAAGTCTACATAACACTCCCGCACTCATTTCCTTTTCCAAGTTTACAAAGAAGTGACCTTTCGTTTTAGTTCCTCAGCTGGAAAGATTATTTTCCCTACAATGTGGTGTTTTGCAAGACTTAGTATTTGCAAACATCAAGACCCACAGGCACTACTCCTATTCCACAAACTGCATGCCAAATAAGAAGTTGATACTGGAGCTAGTACCGCTGTTTCACAAGTACTTTGCGTTGCAAGTGCCCTGCAGAAGTAACAATGCTTTCAGACTGGTTGACTCAAGCCAACTCTAGTAATTAATCCTAAAATAGGCAAACAGATAGGACGTGATGCCACCTACAGCCTTGGTTTTTCATTCAATGCATTTTTGGAGGAATATAAGATGCATTCGTCCAGCTGTCCCATCTCTCTACAGCTGAGTCTCTAAATCAGCGACAAGATGGAAGACCAGCTTCAATTAATCACAGCATAGTGATGTGAAAGTTTATACAATTGCTTTAGCAAGCAGAAATACTATCAGAAGACTTAGAACCAAAATACCATTTTTGCCTTTCTGAAGAGCAAGGTATAGCCTTTACAATCAGAACCTCTACTAGACTTGCATTTTCTAGAACGCTTGGAAAGCTTTATTTCCTAACTGATCCGAGTGGATTCTTCAGCAGAAACCACCCCCTTCACCAGATACGTGGGCAGCACCCACACTGTCATGTTCACCAACTATGAGTTGTGTTATAATATGTGATAATGGTTCCAAGACAGTATCTGTGGATGCCTGCATTGGGTCTGAGGACAAAAAAACCCATCAGCAGCCTTGGACAAAAACCCTAGGGCAGGCTTGGCAGTCTGGGAAAATCCGAGAGCAGCCAGTCAGATGTAGGAAAGCAGAGAAAGATGTAGTTACAGTTTCAAACCTTCCAAGGGATAAGATGTTTGATTAAATGGGCCTGTGCTCCCCCCCACCCAGGCTTTCTCCTCAGAAGGAAAAAAAAAAAAACCAGAAAAGAAAGCCTGTACTTCTCTACCACAGCAGAGAATTTACATAGGGCTAGAATATTCTGCTGTCAACCAGGATCTGAAGGATATTTAAAAAAAAAAAAAAAGTCTAAATGCTAAGAGTGGGATCTATCTCACACAGCTTTAAATGTCTGCAGTGTAAACATCTAAGCTAATCAGCCATATTTCCTTAACAGTCAGCAGAAGAAACAGACACTTTAAGGCATGATTTGTCTCATCTTAAAATAGACACAAAATTATGACAGGTAAGTCTGTAATGAGACTCACGAGATTTACATGTGACCTAGTTATCTAAAGCCAGGTGAAATGAAGCCCCATCCTATGACTTAAGGTACTCTCTTTGTCCATACAATGTCTGTATGGGAGTACATTAGCCCTTGTCACATGAATTCTTCCAAGTGGGGTCAAGGATACTGACACAACCATCTCTCAATTCACCCACATTTGGGTCTGCTGTCATGATTGATCTTACCATTGAGTATAATCTCAACACCTAACTGCAAATATTCACTTCCTCATTGCAAATCAAGAAGCAAAAATTATGTATTTTGTTTCTAATGAAATGAATCATTTCAGTTATTTGGAACTTATAGCCTATAGCGAGGAAAAGTAAGACTTCATATTTAGACCGGCTCATGATAAGACAGTAATTCAAGCCTGGGTAGACCTAGGGTTCCTATTACCTTCAGCATGTTGCTGTTATTAACAGATGGGTTCCCATTATCCTAGAGACTACTATTGCCACATACTCTATATACATTCAGTTGTGCCCACAGAGTGTGGAAGTCCACTAAATTACTAAATTTGAAACAAGATCTCAGTCATTAAGAGATTTAAATCTATCCACCTCTTCACAGGGTGACCAATGAAAGAGATTAAAGAAAACGCGTATCAGACCAATTTATGTATTTGTAGAGTTTCCCAAGATATAGCATACAATAAACATCTCTCTACTTTCAAAATGAAGAAGTATCTGAGAGGTAGCAGCTTTTCATTATATGTGAAAGGCTCCTCAGAAAATACTTTCTGAAGAAAGGTGGACAGGAAAACAGAAAGAACTGCACGGTTGGCTGCAACAGCAATACCCAGCACGTTTTTGCCTGTGATAATGTTATACAGAACAAAATGGGAACATGTCTTCCAGGAAAAGAACATCAAAACTTTCTCCAGTAAGAAGCCTAATTGTTTAGTATGCTTGCATATTGAAGCCATAATAGATGTGATCAAAACTAAAAAAAAAAAAAGTAAAAAAAAAAATCTCAACAGCAAACCAAGCCACCCACCAAACCAAACCAACCAACCAAAGATCAAAAACCACGCACACACATAAATAGCTTTTACAGCAGAATTCAGCAGCCTACAATAAGTGTTTTATGGTACTTAAGCTAAGCACAAAAATCACACTGAAGCCTTTAGGTTAACATAAAATGATGCAACTCTTCCCACACAGCAACCACAACTCCACACTTCTCTTAAGGTCCTAGAATTAGTGGCACTATGTGCTGCCACTGCTGCAGCTTTCAATTCTCTTTCTGCTGCTTCTGGTGTCACACTGCTATTCTGCAAGCATTTGGCAAAAGCACCACGTTCCCCAGATCTGAACTTACTTGGTTACTCAAAACCAAAAGGCTACCAACTCCTTCCTGAAGGAGTTAACTTGCATTTCAAGAAATTCCTCAAAAAAAAAAAATTTCAAAAAATCTCAAATACTTCCCTGGAATAGAAAGAGAGTTCTACCTTTGAGTCTGCAAGTTCAGGTTTATTTTCTGGCATCAACAGCGGTATGGTATTCAACAGAAAGACTTCTCCCACATTCATGTGAAAAGCAGCTCTAATGGCTAGAAGGGCATCTCCAAAAAGGAGGCAGCCAGCCTCCTTTACAGGGGTTCAATAGCTATCCTGGTCCCAGTGAAGGAAGGTCATAGTTCTGAAAATTCTTTACTCTTTAAAACACAATATACATACTTTAAGAGCAAAAATTTTGCTCAACCTCAGAGATAATAAGAGGTATGAGCTGCTAATGATGGCACAGCATTTTTTACCCCCTCAAGTTATCAGTAATGCAAAACTCTTATTTGTACAAAGGAGTCTTCCAACACAGGTGTGTCTCATTCCTTCAGGGCAGGAACTGACACCTGGAAAAATATTTCCAGTATTGAATATTGTAAGGTTGAAATCTTGTGTCCTGAATTACATTGTATTTAACTCATTCACACACACCAAAAAAAAAGTTTGAAGGGCTTATCCTTTGACTGCAACTTGCAAAAAGACACCAACTTAATCTTTAAATCGCCTTCTGCTTTTTCAATTCACCTTTTGCAGCTGAGACTGATAGCTTTATTGTTACATGGATAGCACCAATGGTCCACACCACTTCCTTGCTCTTAAATATTTTTCTGTCAACATATAGAATAAAATGCATCATTTACATTATGGATATCACATTGGAGAGTTTGAACAACTATGATGAGAATCCTGAAACAATCAGCATAATTTCCTTTGAAGGACTGAAATTGAATCTTGCAAGGCTGGACTTCAAAGTTGAAGAACTAAAGGCAACTTGAGCATATGCTCTATACATTGGTTCATCCAAATTAGAAAAATGTATTGACTCAAAGGAAAATGTCCATTTTAAGACTGGAAAACTACAGGTTTGAAGATCTCCTATTCTGCCGCTGCGAATGCCTTGAAGAGGTAGCTCTTTAGGATAACTGTGATGACAGGCTACAATCAAGATGGAAATTGCAGAGTCTGGAACATTGACTTTAGGACACTAAAGAACACCCTGAAGAATTTTAAATACCAAACACTACTAATTATATCAACTAGAATGATGGACATTAAGTTTTATCCATCTGCAACAAAAAGAAGGGGAAAAAAAAAAAGAGACTTGGACCAACCCTATCTTCTATGCTCTCTTACAGAGCACAATGCAATTACAGTCACTTGCCCACTCCAGGATGAAAAATGGCTCATTTTTAGGGCAAAGAGCCCATGAGATACTCAAACACATTCAACACATTTCTCCATACTTGGCGATTTAACTCCTAAAATAATCTGAATTATAATCCTGCATATGTGGCCATTTCAAAACCAGATCTTTCCTCTTCTTGCAAGTCAATGGTCTGTCAAGCTTTTAAAACTGGGCACCCTCTATACTGTACTGCACTTAAATCTATGCCTTGGTGGCTGACCTACACAAGGCAGGAATCCTGGTTATGAGCAGACCTCCCTATCAGATGCCTCGTTGTGCAATTCCAACACTCTTCTAAACTATGCTTACCTCACTCAGCTAAAATAAGCCAGCAAATCCTCAGGAGCAGACAGCAACTGAGTCATTCAAAAGCAACAACCCCAGGCTGCTTTCTGCAGTAATCCTTCAGTGAGGGGTTAAGGCCACTTTCCTTGCAAAGCAACGTCTTCAGACGCAATGCAACAAGTTTATTTTCAGGCGTATCTAAACTTGTTTTTATCTGGTGCAGTACAAAACAGATGGGCCTCCAGAGCTGGGAATAAGAGCCCACGGGAAAAAATAAATGGATGACAGTAAGATGGACTGCTGATATCCCTAGGTTCAAATGGAGATCAACTGTTTCGCTTTCCACGCTGCAGGAAGATGGTAGTATTATCATCTTCACACCTCTACCTTTTATCAGTCCTCCAAAACAGAAATAATACATAACCCTATTATTATTATTATATATCTCTCTCTCTCATTACTGTGTGTCAAATCATAAATATGATAAAGGTGTAACTAAAATCTGAGACAGTCTCAATGTATTTAAAATACTGTTATGTTTCCGTTGGAATACAGTTAATGTTTGGGATTTAGGATGCGAATAGTGTGATAGCATACTGGTGGGTTTAGTTGTTGCTAAGCAATCAAGGCCTTTTCTGCTCCTCACCCCACCAGCGAGCAGGCTGGGGGCACACAAGAAGTTGGGAGGGGACACAGGCAGGACAGCTGACGCCACCTGACCAAAGGGCTATTCCATGCCATATGACGTCATGCTCAGTATATAAAGCTGGGAGAAGAAGGAAGGGGACACACACACACATTAAGAGTGATGGCGTTTGTCTTACCAAGTAACTGTCACACGTGGTGGAGCCCTGCTTTCCTGGGGATGACTGAATGCCTGCCTGCCCATGGGAAGCAGTGAATGAATTCCTTGTTTTGCTTTGCTCGCGTGTGCAGCGTCTGCTCAATCTATTAAACTGTCTTATCTCAACCCACGAGTTTTCTCACTTTTACTCTTCTGATTCTCTCCCCATTCTGCCCGAGGGGTGAGGGGGGCAGGCAGCTGCATGGTCCTAGTTGCCGGCTGGGGTTAAGCCACAACAATTACCAAGCGATAAATGTAAATTTAATTGAGTGTGAAAACTCTTATCATGCATCAAGGAAAAGCCACTTATTTCTAGGCCAAAATTTACCTCTTTTTGGAGCTGCGTTCTCGGCTTCTCTCCCTGGAACTATGCCTGCTCCTATGATGGCTGCGACTCCGGCTGCGGCTGTTAGAGCGAGACCTGTGACGATGGCGTTTCTCACGGGATTTGGAGCGAGTTCTTCTCTTCCGTTCCCGGGAGGCTGAGCGAGACCGATGTCTGCGGCGATCTCGGGACCTAGATCTGGGAACAGAAAGGACTTAAACCAGACACTGCACTCACCTAGCTACTCTGTCAGCGTCTTTGAATATTACACACTATGCATATGGAAATTTATTGTATAGAGAATGCTCTGCAGTGTTCAGAGCTATTGCGTTGTCCTGTGACAGGCAAACAGAGGGGGGAAAGCAACATTAGAAATCCTACAAATTCCTTTGTAACCAATGCAGACAATTTTATAGTTAATTCACAACTATGTATGGTTACAGCATAGCCAATTCAGGCTTCTGAAAGGAATTAAAATATGGGGAAAAAATCCTTTTATAAATTTTAAAATCTTTATCAGGCAAAGTTGGGAACTGCATGATGCAATGATAGGGATCATCTGCCAGAATGTACATATTATGATGTTCTGCGAAAACAGAACTATATCTTTCCTCAAAACTTGCCTGGAAGGTTCTAAGCACCATACAAATTCTTTTTTTTTTTTTTCCCCTCTTTTCCCTCCCAGTCACTTTGCAATAATACCTCACTGGTGACCCTCAACTGTGTAGGCTAGGAAGAAAACTTGTACTATTGATGGGTCATATGGTGTTGAGAGTTAACCTGGAGCTTAGGATTTTAAAAACATGGGTTTTTCAACAAAAAGTATTAATCACAAATTTCTGTTTTAAAGAAAGACCAATGCTGTGTGTTCTAACCATTTTTGGGACAAAAAGCTGCATTGTAGTAGCCACAAAATAGATGCACACGTATAATCTCAGTTGCATAGTGACAAATACTGTATAAACACACACAGTTGAATACGTAACAGAATATTTCATCTGTAAAGATGGACATGTTAAACTAATAGTGTTAGACAAACTTATAACGTTCTAGCTTGTAAAACGCTGGGTTCATTGATTGTATGTCTTGTCTGCAGAGTTATATACCTTTTGGTATGCTTGCTGTGGGATCTGGACCTGAAACAAATGGAAAATAGTAAATCAATTTTTCTTACAGAATCTTATTATGAAATAAAGTACACTTTAGTAATAATAAATCAAGCTAGTTGACCTGCTACTGTATTTCTCATTTTACTAGAAATTATTTAAAGGCCTTTTTTATGATGTTAACATCTTTGTAAAGATATTTACCAGGAAACACATGCCTCTGACAACTGTTTTGTGTTTGTTGGTTTTTTTATTTTTGGGCCCACTATACTACAAACCCAAAAGAATATCTAATCAGCTTTTTTATTCCCAATGCTCCCACAGAAAAAGCTTGCACTTCAAGTCAGTACTCCCTTACTTCTTGTCAGGCAGGTATTATCACACCACAACAGATTTCAAAGTTTACACTGTTAACCTCTGGAGCTAACATGTCCAGAGAACTGTAGTTCAATTCCATTCCACTCTAGCTCCACAAGGCCTGGAAGTAACTACTTCATAGAAGAACAGGGAATTACATTCCTCAGTCATACATTCAACTACTAAGGAAAATTGCTAACATCTATAAAGAAAATATTGAAGGTTTAACAGATGTTAGAAACTCACGTGTGTAAGCTTACATCTGTAAGGTTTCAAAACAAGGTGCACATCTGAAAATTATCTAATTTAAAGGCCATTTGTACAAATATGTAGAGAAACTTCTATCCGTAGTTTTTAAGAAGGCTATGAAAACAATTCAGGTTTTAAAAGTTAGACATGAAATTCGCTCTCAGTTCTTTTAAGTTTCCAAGGAATACAGATTATTATGATTCTGGAGATTCAGAAATGTATATGAACTACATCATAGTTTTCCCATTAAATTTAAATATGTCATTATGTATATACAATTAAAATAGATACCTACCTCCTTAGTTTCTCTCTCTCTTCTCTTTCCCTCTCCTCTCTACGTTTCAGACGTTCCTGATTCCGTTTCTCCTGCTTATCAGCCACAATCCTCTAAAAGCAAAGGAATATATTCATTAAGTTACATTTCAAAATTTCTCAGATGAAGGTGCTATAAAAATAATCTAGACAGTTAATATTCAGTTCTTTCCCTCATGTATATTCTCTCTCCCTTGCGTATATTATTCCCTCTCTCTTCCTCAGTGTATATATATTGTTATTTATTTTTCTCCAAGAAACATAAATTATTGCAGAAGAGCTGCAGCAAATAGATGGGTGTTACACGAAGACCTGAAATATGTGGAGATATATTAAGTTTTCCACAAAGAGGAATTTAGAAGAGTAAGCTATGTCTTTAACGTGAGAGTTTCCATGCCAATCCTTTCATATTTTGGCCACTGGGGAACGGCAGAAAGGAATCAGAACCAGGACAGTTAATTATTAACTCCTTCAGCTACGCTGTGACAAAGAAATCTTTAGTCTTAAAGGACTTGGTTGGGCTGATACCTAGTTTTGAGGCTACTCATTTCTGTGTTGTGAACATGAGACATATAGTTAGAGAGGATGCTTCAGCTGATAGTCCCCAGGTTGAACTCACTACTACTGGGGACAAGGCACGCTCAGTAGAGGGCCCTCAGATGTGGAACTCACAACTGGAGATCTGGCCAAACCCAAGTCTCGCCACCTTCTGGACATGATGCAAGAAATTCAACTCTTTGTAAAGACCTTCTTCTGAGATGTGGAATTGCCCCAGCAGCATCTTGATTAGATCTCTGAGGAGAGCTCTGAGGAAGGAGGGGATAGTTATTGTTTTCTTTTTTTGTTAGCGAAGTACTTCAAAAGATTATTTTATTGATGCTTTGGGAATGTGAAGTAATTATCCATGCATTTTTTTGCAAATGGTGTAAATGATCAGTTATTTCAACCCTTTATGTCATATTATATCTATACTTCCTCATACAGTATCAATAATTTAACTACAAGCAAAATTTCTTGTTCAAGTGACTCTTTGCATAATTTCATGGAGGGATGAGAGGAAGCTCACATGATCTACTCCAGGCATCTAAGGATTAAGTTACAACAGCTATATTTAGGAGCCTAAATTGCCAATACAGTCAACGGAAAGAGTTGGGCTTTCCAAAGGGTAAGTCACAGTATCCATGCAAGACAGATGGAATATTATGAAATATAAACCAAGCCAATTTACTCAAACTCAGTAGCAGCATTTTCTGCTTTTAGGGCTTCAACACATTTAGCTATTGCCTTTACTGATTTCTACAGTTAAATACTTAATTGAGCCTTGAACTCTGTAATTTGTATATTAAGATCATAAATGGTATCCATGTCCAAATCCAACCTCTTTTATACCAAAAGTCTAGAACATAATTCCAGTAAATGTTTCTTCCAGCACACAATTTCTAGTGAAGACAGTATTGTTTAGGATAATATTCCAACTGGATTTCAAATCTTCAAGCTATAAAGAACATGCAACTTCTCTAACAATTATTTTAATATCTAACCTGACTTCAAGATACACATCTTTTAGTATTCTGACTTTGGACAGATACAGCCTTGAGTTGTCAGAAGTTACTTAATCTATTGTCAGTTAACCTTAAAGGCCTCCAAAAATTTTTTTAAAAAAGAAATTTCCTCTACTTGTTGGCACCTATTGTGAGGTGACTTTCATTCTATCTTTGTCTGGATAAAATAAACAAATTGAGTTTTAATCTTTCACTTTCTGTAGACCTTTTTGTGTTATGTGTTATCATCCTCCTTATTTATTGCTACCAAAAGTGAGGATTTCAATACCAGCCTTATTAACATTTTATCCTAATTAAATGTCACTCAGTAAGGCCCACTATATGTTGTCATGCTTTCACAAGTCTCATTATTACTTTTAGCCAATTAACTGGCTAAAAGTAAAGTTCATTTGGCTATCTATGACTGCTAAACATGTTCCAGCATCACTGTCATTCAAAATACTGTTCTCTGTTTTACAAGTGGAATCGCACTCTTTTTTCCCAAGATCATTACTTTGAACATGTGTTTCAATACACCTCAGTGCAAAAGAGGTCATCTTACCAAATTATCCAGACAACTGATATTAAATTAGAATTTTTTCTGGTTTGTAGGCTAATGAAATTGCAAGTTTTAAAGTAATATGAAACATTTCACACACCCAGAAAGAAATACTCCATCAAAGTTGCCTGGTAAATAATTAAATAAAAACACACACAAGAATACAAGAATGATTTACCCTGAGTTCCTCAAGCTTCTCTCTTATTTCAATAAATCCTAAATGTAGTTTCCCTCCAAAGTGGTCAGCAAGTCGTCGGTCATTGTCATGAAGACCAAGATAAGCCGAGCACACTTCACAAACCCGCAGCTTCTGCTGCTGAAAGCTGGAGGCAGGCATAGAATTCCTGTATACTTCCTAGAAAAAGAAACAATTTGCTAACTGTTACTTTTCAATGCACGAAAATGCAAAGTTAACGCTTTACCAAATACAAACTACAAATTGATAACCGAATTCAATATACATCAGCACACCCTTTAGCTGGTTCACGCTATTCATAAATCAACTGTCTCTTTGAGATACAAGTTTCTTAATTTGAATATTGGACATGTTTAAACGCAGTACATCAGCAACTGGTTTTGCAAATGAAACAAAGTTGGGTGGTTATTACCTTTACTTAAGATCATACTACTTGGAAGGATGAACAACTTTTTCATGTGCAATGATGAAGACGTTAACACTACAATTGCTGTGTTAACATATTATGAAAACATTACACCAATTTTAATTCTGAACCCAGTTTAAAACTGTAGTAGTTTCCTGAGAAACCTACCTTCATTTTGGACGCTAATTAAACAAGTTAAATTTTTTTAAACGTTTTAATTTTTTAGCAAAATTTATCTACAGATACTAAGACGACAAGCAAGACTGCTAGCAACCTCTCTGGTACCATTAAAACAAGTGCAGATGTTTGTTTCTAGAAATATAAGTGTCTTGGTGAAAGACAACATGGAAAATCTCTTGGTGAGTTCTGCCACCTGAACATTACAACAAGGACCGTTTTACTTGCCTGACACACAAGCCATTGACTATTTATTTATCTATGAAGACAATGGGTCACTTCACTGAAGCTTTCTAGTACAAGCCACTCAGTAGAACATGAGGCACAACAGGATTGCCACAGCAAGAGCCATGAGACTGAATGAGATAAGTCAGCCCAACACACACAGACACAACTGCAGTGTCCACAGATACAACTGGCCAATACAGTTAAAATAAGATAAATGCATCATCCGTGGAAAGGCGTATAATTTTAATAGTATAGGAGAGTACTTAAAGGCAGAAACTTTAACTGTACAGGATGCCGCAGTTTATATGTGGGGATTAGTTAAGGAAGTGGCAGCAGATAAGACATCTTGTGTTACATGGATGCCTACCAATTTAATATTGGACCCTGCCCTCTCCATCCCCCAAGCCTTCCACAGTCAACTTACTTCTGCTTCTCTCTTCTTTACCCGAGCCTTCTCCACTTCATCCATTACTTTTTGAGATTCCTCCACGTTCCCATCAGCTCCAAGCTGTTCTACTTTGGCCAGCAGTTTCCCTATTTCTTCATTCAATTCATGAACTCTTTCAGCCTTGAAAGACAAGAAAACACTTAACACAGGAAATGCTTTTAATTATGGAATACAATCTGAACTGCTACTGTGTTGTTATATGTAAAATGTGTAAGCCAGAATTATAAGAAACATGCAGAGATAAACTTCAGGCAAAAGTGAAACAGAAGTTACCTCATGTAAAAACATAGAGAGAATGCCTGAGTTACCAAGTCTATGTACCAACTCCAGAGCAGGATTTTGTTCAGAAACTTCAAGTAATTCATACAGTTGTCTCTACCACAGTCTTGCAAAATTCGTATTTGTACAACCATTCCTCCTCTTTTTACAACCTCTATTGTCCTCCTCTTTGTACAACCACTCCTTTTTTTCTGCAGATACGCGCAGAAAAGTTACATACATTTTTTTCAGTTAGAAGATGTAGAGAAGAACATAATTTTTTTTTTTTTTACTTTATGGATGAAGTTTTAATCAAAGAGGTTCAAGAATTAACATTTGTATGGCATGGTATCACGGAGAGTCAAGTTTCCTGAGCTCAAAAATATCAGAGAGGTCTCTTCCCTGTGTTCTCCTCTCTGTGCTTTAAAGGAAGTTTTGGGAGGGATAGAGAAAAAGTTTTGGTTTTTCCCCTCCTCAGCATGAATCCTCAAATTTGATAGCTTGCCAAAGCCTTAAGTTGGCTCCTTGGAAAAAAAGACCTGCAAAGAGACTTTAGTAACTAGTTTTACATGCTTACTTTAGCTGCAACTTCAGCACTGATCTCTTCTTGGGTTTCTGCTAGTCTTTTCTTAGCCACTTCTGTTCTCCTGTCACAGTCTGCAATAAATGACTGCAGGTGGTCCATTGCCTAAAACATCAATAAGAACATTGATTGATGCTGTCAACATGAATTTCATGAACCTTAACATATTCCAGGTTTATTAAGACTTATTTTTTATAAATTCTTATTAGTGAAACCTTTGTAAAACAATAATCCAGCAGTTTATGGTGACTAATCCCATATACTAATACACAACATTTTAAAAAGCATAGTCTACATGTTGTCCTACGTATTTGCAGAAATTTAGAAGTGAATCTCTCTTAAGTCTTCTTAGAGAAGTGAGCATTTCTAACATACATGAAAATTCTTCGAAGAATAGTCAGGTTCACCTCCCCCAGCCAATAGATGCAATACTGTAACTTTTTTCACTAGGGTTTTAAGCTATTAAGCATATTAACACTATCCCTCCAAATAACAACAACAAAAAACCCCCATTATTTTTGTCCTAGTGGAGACTAACCTCCTAGTTGGGAGTTCAAAACTGTATTACTCAAACTTCTGTGTACTGAGACAGAGCATATGATTCCTTATCCCCAAAATTACTTTCTTCAATAAGCACAGAATTTAAGACTCTCTTCAAAGCATACACAGCCTTAACATTTGCTTGCTATTTAATAACGCTAAGACAGCATCCAGGTTTATCATAATTTGTTCTGTGGAAGGCTGTTAAAATTTCTACATAGAGATGACTAGAAACACAAATTAAATACCATCTGCATATAACAAAAGGCATGTATTTTTTATGTAACTGTGCCAAGGGTTTCTCTGCCTCTTTCTATTAAATGACCTTCCAAAAGTTTTTGTTCTGTGTGCCAAAACTTAACTTTGTTGCTCAGTTTATCCACTTACGTACACAAATTACGCTTTTTGTCCATCATTAAGACAAAATACATACATCAAGCTCGAAGAAGAAATCTTGATCTTTGGATGCTATTTCATAGTCTGCCCTTAATGCCAGGTCATGCACCTTCAGACATTCTCCAAGGTCCATTCTCTGAAGAGACAGAAGGAAAGTGGTATAACTTTTCAGAAGTGCTACAAGGAATGAAGCTAGCATGATTTTCTTGAACAGTCAAATACTCTGAAGCAAATCATCTCGCTTGTGAGAATGAAAGGACAGTTTAATAAAGCTATAAGACAATACCAGATCTTTAATAAGCATGCATCAGAAAATAATAAAAGGAGACAGAATTAACAGCTTATCTTATCACAATGGCTGTTTGTATTTCAAAGTATCATTAATGTACTGCAAAAATGTTGTTTTACCAAAAGTTCTAAAAAGTGACTGAAGTGGGACATCCTGTATTGAATTAAAACAGCTTAGGAAAACCAAGTTCCCTGAAAAAACCCTGGCAATTAAATGGCCAAATGCTGTATCTGAACAGTCTGCACACTCTATGATATATGTTCCAGTTATATTAATCACCTGAAATAGCTACAACCACAGCACCACTATAAGTGCTGCTTAAAAAAAAACTACATTCTTGAAGCATTTCAAGTAAGATAGCCAAAAAGCAAATCCCAGCAAAACATTTTGCAGATGAGTGAAGATGAGCTGAGTGTTGGACTATGTTCAAGAATCAGGGAAGAAAAAGCTTAGATATTTTACTGTAATCTAAAACCATTCTAGAAAGGGCAGGAAGCAAGCATGAACTTAAGTAGGCTGCATCACTAATCTTGGGTACAACGCCACCGGAAGAGTGGCCAGAATCTTACTAGGTAACAAATACTGATTTTAAATTGAAGTTTGCATAACACACAGCATAAGGAATTCTAATTCAATCTGTTCCCTGAAAGTTTGTCAGGTGATCAAGACAGAGTAATGTGTACATGACAGAAAAAACCCAAACCAACCAAACAAAAAAAACCAACCCACAAACAACCACAAAAAACCTCCCCAAAACAAAGCAAAAAACCAAACCAAACAAATCCCCCAAAATACTTGTACTGGAAACAACATTGAACAAAAACAAGGCACCCTCTCTGCAAAAGCACAAGCTGATATATAATCACCACATCACTTAAAACCAGCAGTTTCAGTTAAGTCTGCTCTTGGCACTGCTCATTTAATATTATGAAAAATTAATCCTTTCTTAACATTGAAAGCTCATAACGAAAGTTGAACTGTGATGGGAAAAGCTGTTACTCTTGTAGTGTAGTAACAGTTTTAGAACCAAAACTAAAATAATGAACAATTTGTGTTATGAGGTTTGTAAATAAAAGACAAGTGTTAACTCAGAAACTGCTGCAAGTCATTTGGTTCCGAGCCAAATTAGTGCCTTTTTTTTTTTTTAAATAAACAAAATACTTGCATTTTAGCAGTAATTCAAGCCTCACACATACAGTAAAAAAAATAAACATCAATTGCTTTCAACTTCTCAAATCATCAGTTGGGTGTTCCAACAAATCCATTAAAGTAATTTTTATAGAAGTTATTGGTTTATTTCAAATGTTAGACAGAAAAAACATTGTTAAAATACAGAGTTTTTCACTTGAAAGTTTTTGATAAACTTTAGTTATTTCAATACCCTTCAGCCAACATAAACCTATTTTCTGGAAAACATTTGATTGTAATAGAGAACATCTGACTGCAACGCTAAAGATTAGCTCATCTTTTTGCAACTACACAGGACCTCAGCAATTTTGTTAACAGATGCAAATCCACAAAGACCTTGAAGCTGAGCAATGTATTACACATCTATTTCCAAGTCATTACATGCTGACATTATTTTAACTGCAGCATTCTTTCAGGAAAGTACTTCACTGTTAGCAAAGCAATATGAAAGAACATTTTGAAATTATCTGAAAATCAGACATTTCAAAATCCTCCCAAAATTGTGAAAATACTGTCTTTATGCTTGTACTGATAAGGTATTTAAAAGGTTAAACTGTAAAACTCAAGGCCAGTCCAGTTCTAAATGCGTAGGTAAGGCTAGTGACGCACTTTTAATATATCTGAATATAATGACAAAAAGCCCAAAACACACCCACAGTAGCATCAGAAAAATGCTATTTTAATATGCAATCTACGTACACTTTGAATAAACGTTAATCACACTCAAAAAAACCCCCAGAATGCACACAACACTACCATGACACACTGTTCACTTTACATGTGTTTTACGCTTCTTTTCCCTCAATTTGGGTTGCCCTCCTCAAGACAGTATGTTTTCTGATTTCTTCTGTAAGGTCTGTGGTTTTTCTGTGGCTTTCTGTAAAGACTGTAAGTCCACAGCCTGAAAGGATAGTAATTGCTCTGAGCCAGCATTACTATTGAAAAACATTCTGTCCCCCCTTCATCACTGCGCTGTGCGACCCCATGCTGGCGCATCTGCCTGTGCAGTTGACGAGAGTCTGGCTACTGACTGGGTAAAATGTATCTTACCACACCAAAAACAGAGGCAATTTTTCAGCAGCGTACCTTTGTCCAACGTGTCAGGCAGCCACACAAGCACATGCATTAACAATATGTAGGTGGCAACGTAATGGTGAATGTAACCAGCTAGGATCTCTTACGCTAACAAAATGCCACCTCAGAAATTCTTGAATAACTTCAGCAATATTAGCAGTAATCTGGGGGGATGTGGAGGGTGTTATGGAGGAATTCTTTATGTTAGATGTCTCAATCAGAAGATAAGAAATTTTGGCTCCCTTTCCCCTCTTCAATCCAACAGAGTGCAGCTTTGTAAATGCTCACGTAGCATAACAGACAGGGAGCAAGAACAAGCAGGTACAGGAGAAAAGGATTCTTTTTTGTTAACTTTGCTGCAAAAGAAATTGTATCGTTGTTGGAACTGGTCCTTAACACAGCCTGTACTAGTCTTGTCTAATCCCTTGAAAGCACCATCGCATAAGTATTACTACTAAATGTCTTTCTTAAAAGTTCTATGAGTAAACCCCAATGCAGACAGACATAAAAACCCATTCAAATCTCTTAAATCAGTTTGCATATTATATACAAAATCATTTCTGCTGCTGTAAGCGATGCAACATCAGGCAAAGACAATTCATTTTGGGGATGACTCCTTACTGTCAAAAATCTACACCGGATCAGGATTGCCGAGGACCTTAATAAGCACAGAGCATCTCATATTATAATTTGGCTTATACAGCTAGCTGCAAAGTAGATGGACAGCAGATGGAAATGGACAGAAGATACAGTAGGATGCATTATTTTCATTTTCCACACGTCCACCTTGCGATCTGGTGCCAAGACATGCCCTTCCCTGGAGGCAAAGTGCAGGCACTGATAGTCAGCTATTTAAGAATCAATCACATTTGAAACAAAAGATGACTGAGGAAGACTAACGTTCAGGCATTGAGCTACTAATGAAGGCTTAACAAGAATGCACATAAACTGTTTTTCACTGTCCATACTCTCAGACACTTACACTACTTAAGTGATTTACAGAGGAGTCCTAATGAGTAAAGCAAATAAAGGTGAGATGAGTCCTCAGATGTGACATAAATAAAGTTTATTGAATATGTGAAACCATGCTTTGGGACTCTTTGCAGTTACTGCACTTTTACTGAAGATTAAAACCAGAAAAACCCCTACATATTTGCAGAACCCTTCTTACAACTGAAAGCTATTGCTCAAGATTAGTCTAGAAAATAGCCTAGGCAACCACATGCAAAGCAAGATATCAGCAGTCCTTTTGCTATTGCTGAACTCTGCTTAAGAAACTATAATCCTTCTACTAACAACTTTCTAACCATTTTATGCAGCACTTTTTTTTGTTCCTCAGTGTTATATGGGCAATTAAATCTACTTCATTTCCTTGAGCTGAGGTTTAGATAACTGGTCTTTCATCCCAAACAATCTCTCATATTGAAATGATTTAATAATATTTTTTTTCATCCCATCCACAATATGGATAGAATGCCTTTGATATTAACACAGAAATATGGATCACATACATTTAGTTTAAAAATGCATAGCTCTGCTTCAATCAAATCATGTACTCCAAGAAAAGAGAATCATGTAAATTTAGTATGACTAGACAAGGAAGAGCTGGCTGAGGACTTGGGCAATAGAGAATCTGAAGAGTTTATGTATAAAATACATGTGCATTCAGAGTAGCTGACACTAATAACTGAACCGGAGACTAAACTCTGATGTGATGCTGTTTCTGGAACGTGAAATTAAGATGGCCTTCTTTTCAAATCTTGAGCTACCTACAACAAAATGCCCGTTTTGGAAGTTCTGTAACTACTACACATTCCTTTGACATCCGAGATTAGATTATTGAATGTACTCTCTATGACTGCAAAAAGAGCACAGAAAAGTCAAAGCTACTTAAAACACAGAGGACTGATGTTGAGCCAAGTGTGACATAGCACCACATGCTATCAATGCTTCTAAAACCAGCATTCACCTTTGGTAGGTTTCAAAAGAAGATACTCTGGACAGTGTTTATGTAGAGAATTCTTTCTAACTATAAAGACATCCATACCAAAGAAGGTAACATTCATCAAGAGAAGGTTTTTTTTGTTTAGGAAGATCTGACATGACTGAAAAATTTATATTGGAGGAACCAGATCTCTACCTTTACCAAATTGTCAAGGCAAGTATCAGAACACCCTTGCTACTGATAAAAAGAAGCTGCAGATAAACTCTTTGCTGAGATCATCCTTATTACGGAACTCACTTTTCATCTGCATCAACAATTTTGTTTCTGACAGATTTCTAGACTTGTGATAAAGCCTGTCCTTCCTTGTAGGCAACACATGTTCAGAAGGGGAGCCTTTAGGATAATATAATTATGAGTGATTTAAGTCCTCTAACTTCATTAACAGGGTTAACTTTTAAAGGACTTCACTAGCAGGAAAGAAATGCTGAGCTAAAAAAAAGGCAGAAATTATATAAGTTATTGAAGTCCTTAGCAACCACTGAAAATCCCAGGTATCTTCAGAAGTATACTTCTTTAAAGACATTTCTCTCTTTAATCATACCCTCATTTCTGAAGATTTCAAGTCCTTAGAATAAATCTTCACTGAAAGACAAAGGTAGCAGCAATCTTCCTTATTTTTAAATGAGATATGTCAGTGTTCACATAATATTTGGTCTTTTAGCCTGACTATATAAAACATTAACATTAAAGTTACATAATCATACAGAAAGTAACAAAAGAATACCCTTCACCTAGATAAATTAAACCCAATGAAATGAAACATAGTACAATCTGTTCACTTTCCTGGCACTGGTCAAAAGAATTAAGAATGTGTTTCAAGAGACTGACATGATTACTTGTTGGGACAACAGAGCACTTTACAATTCATCACCACTGGGCTAAAGGATACAAATTGAGTTAGCTTATTCAAGCCTAATTTAATTCGCTTTGCAAAGCTGAAGCAGTTCACATGACCAAATCAGTCCTGAACTGGAAAGGTGATACCCTCCAGCAGAATGCCTGGTTTTTGTAACGCTACAGCAAATAATCACACTGGCACAGCTAAGTTTTAAGCATGGAAATAGTTCCACTGAGCCAACGGGACTATTGGCAAAGAAATCAACTCCAGATTAAAATACTTTACTAACTCCTATCGGCATACGTGTGAACTACCTAAACTTCTCTTCCACAGTAAAAGGAGATCTAGGCAGTACAGGCCAGTGAGCCTAAACGGATTCAGCCCACCCTGAGAGGGATACCCAGTGGCGGGTGAACCGAATCTATCTCTAGGCTCTACTGCCAAGATCCTTTCTGACTCCAGTGCAAATTTTGACACCTAGCTCCTCAGCTGAAACCTATATTTAGATGTCTTAATCTGGAGCTGAACTCCATCCCTAATAAGCTTAATGTTAAGCACGTACTAAAGTATATTGCTAAACCAAGGTCTCAATCAATATGGTTTTAGTCAGCAAGAGTCCTGAAGAGCTGAGCGCAATAAATTCACAAGCACCTAAAGATATACTTAACCGCAGGACTGAGCTGACAGAGCACACTTTTGAGGTCTGTATAAATAAGATGCAAGCAGCAATGTTCCTCAACAAATACACATAAATACAAATGCAGACAAAGCTAATCCACTGAGTGGAGCTTCCCAACCATGGTTTCCAAGACCACATACAGTATTTATGAAATTTTTTCAACAGGGAAGCACAATCAAGCTAATAAGAATGCCAGATTGTTGCAGAAGTGCTGAACTGCTCAGGCTCTTCAAAGATAGATAGCAGGTTACTATAAATATTCAGGACATTGTTACTTTTAACCTTATGAAAAGTATTTGCTGTAAATCTTTCCATTTTCAGTAGTACTTAGCTATTCATTCAGAAACGTACAGAGAAAACAAATTCTTATACATCTTGTAAAACTTGCTGAAGACAGCACAAAGCTTACATCCAGAGGATGTTGCTTAATAGGTTCGTACCATTACAGGGGAGTCATCTGACTCCCATGTATGTAGCTTCAGTCCTAATCTCCTAATGTAGATAATAGAAGCAAGCATTTTTGTAATGCTGATGAAAAATAACTCAAGAATCATGGTTTGGGGGAAAAAAAAAAACACCACAACAAAACCACAAGTCTGATCATCAGCAACTATTAGGGATAAAAACGCCAAAATAAGTGTGTGTTAACCATTTGAGACAAAAAAAATTAAATAAAAATTTCTAACTTTAAGTGGTAAATTCTTCACCGTGTCCCAGTAGCCAGGGTTTACAAAGTCTTACTAATCTCTCATTATAAAATTCTCAACTTGAAATGAATGAGCAAACTCTTAAACACAACTGAATCATGCATGTGAACCAGTGCTCAGGTGATCATTATGAAAATGCAGAGCACCAAAACATGAAAAAAAAAGCCAGTTAAAAACAAAGAGCTTTTGTAAGAGGCATTGTCAAAAGCATGTTCTGAACAGACACTGTTCTACAACCTTGAATACAAAGTGATCTTACCAATTGGTTTACTGTGTGCCTCACATGAACTTCAAAACACATTCCAAATAAAAAGATAATCACAGAGCACACCAGATTTGGAATTATAATTTAATAAACCGGAAGATGATGCTATGTAAACAGAAACGTTTACATTTTTATTGTTGGAACTCACTATTCTATCTTCCATGTAGCCTGTTATTGCCATTGCAGACCACAAAAAAATCCAAACTCATACACTCCCTGTCTCTCCCCAAAGTGACATAAAATCATCTCCTGGAGGCACCAAGACACCTGTGACTGCTTGACTTAGCATTTTTTTTCTTCAAGTCTACAAAACCAAAAACCTAGTAGCACAAAAACATGTCCCTAAATAAAATGAAATAAAAATAGGAACGTAACCAAAATCTCCTGATTTAAGTAGGTAACAATTTAATATCATTAACAGACAACTAGACAAGTCCATCCAGAAAAGTTAAAGAAGAGGGTAACTGATACAGGATGAACTGTTCTGTTGGCAACAGCAGCCAGAATAAAGAATTACATTTCAAAATACAGCTAATTCTTATGGCTCTATACTTCTAAGTAAAATATTTATAGTTCCTTTAAAGACCACTTTATTGTTCCTTTAAATACAAAGTACCCTGAGGAAGCAAGACACAGAGAAGTGCAGAAGAAAGCTTAAAACAAGTAGGAAGTTGTGCATTGTTAGCAATCTAGGCAATGGAAGTTTCCTAGTAAGACTCTAAACTTCACTAATTTGTATGGATGCTTTTTTCCTGAAATGTTTTTCCTGTTAACCAAAAGATAAATCTCAAAGAAACTTGAGGAAAATACCTACTGCAAGCATTCCAGAGAAGTCTAGAAATAACAGAAGACTTCACACAGTATTCTTAAAAATAAGCACACACTCATCTAACAAGAGAAGAGATAACATATGCAGAAATCCAGACAACAAAGACAAAGTCTCCAATCTTCTAAGTAAAGTATAGGCTCACTACTTTTATCAATACATACTGCAGGCCAGGGAACATGATTTTACTGTCAAGGGAAATCAATTCCTTGGCAGAGTTCTTGATATTTGGCTATTAACAAAAAGAACACACTAAATTAACAGAGCCTACTCATACATGAGTCATTTCGTTTGTCTTGTGTTATCTGTGAATGTCCTCCTTGAGTGCTTTTGAAAGAGGGGGTGGATTGGAATGGCATAGAAGTCTGCATTTTGCAGACAGGAACAGTAATATGTATTTCACTGCAATTGCACAGATTATCTTGTGACACGCCGAAAATGACAATTCACGTCCAGTATTTTACTGATAATCTAGTCAATGAAGAGGTTTAACCTCAAAATGTCCCCAGAGAACTTACTATGTTAGAAGCATAAGAGTCTGGATTTGATTTGGGGAAAAAACCACACCAAACGACAAACAAACAACAACAAAAAAAACCCCAAACCAAACCAAAAAGTTACTCAATCTTTGTTACCTACAGATCTTGAATGCAAAGATGCATCAAAATTTTCCTATCAAAATTTGCTTCTTGCCCTTTTAAAAACCTGGCTATCAAGAGAGAAGGTCCATTTCTTCAGACCCATAACTAGGTAAAGCAACAGACCATCACATTGGTCAGATAAAGCCTGTGTCTTATGAGTACCTCTCTACTACTCCCACTAAAAGGATTAAACTAGTCACTGTTTTTCTGGATCCAGAATTACATCATGGAACACATTTTGTGGTCCAATGACTAACTGCATTATGAGGAAAAAAAAAAAGAAGATAAAAAGAGACTGATATTCACTGAAGAAGCATTCTAGTTTAGTACTCCCAGAGCAGCAGCACAATCGACTATGAGACAGGTGAGAACTTTCAGTGAAGACTTAAAACTGGGTAAATGGGCAGAACCTAAATGCTTGGTTTGCACCATAAGAGGCATTATTGCATGATGCCTATGACTTACATAGTTCTGAAGATAAACATTTCTAACTTGCTAAAGACAGCTGTTCTAGAAATCTTTGCTTACAGAAATTAGACAACAATGAAAAGCTGTCAATCTTTTAACAGTATCTTCTTGTAGGTGCTGACCAACGACTTTGTATGTTTTTATAGCATAGTTATGTCCCATATCTTCCCCCAACCATGAGATTTTGCTCAGCACGCAGCCAAAGCACTGGACAACATAACAGATGGGTGAAGAGGAAAACATTTCCTCTCCCCTTCCCCCCATCTTGTTCAGGCAGTAATTCACAGAGCAGTTCAAAATAAAACTACATGCACATTTATACACAAAGCACTGTTATCGGTTGGTTATCACTTATAAAAAAGAATGACTTTAAGGTAAGGAAATATGTAAAAGATGCATTATCTTCAGTGTGAATTATCTTCACTACATGCCAAACACACCACGTTAACTTCAAGACACCTGATTTTTGTGGTATGACAGAACTTTGCTATACAAAAGAAAAAGGAAACAGTGTCTTTAAGGATTGGAAAATTTAAGAAGCCACAAGACTTACGAAGAAGCTCAACAAGTGGGCATTTTCTATTCCATTGCCTTTTTTATTAAGAAAAATGCTAACTTCTGTAGTTCAGTTTACCATTTATTTGGCATCTTCTTCTTGTGCTTCTTACAAATTACAGTTGCACTCACTTCTAACAGGACTCTTAAGAAGAGGGAAAGATGGACTTTATCTATTGGCCTGT
Source organism: Xenus cinereus (assembly GCA_025774025.1). NCBI lineage: Eukaryota > Metazoa > Chordata > Aves > Charadriiformes > Scolopacidae > Xenus > Xenus cinereus. The sequence goes on along the minus strand of JAOXJK010000001.1, from coordinate 53,357,043 downwards.
TGGTTCAAGTGCCAAAATTAGTAAAACAAAAAAATTAGCGTGCGCATGCATGTTTGAAGCCCTTTGATCAATGAAAAATGTTATGGTAATTTAAATTCACAGATACTTGGAAAGCATATTAGAGGCCAGGTGACAGGTAAATCACATACCGAGACTACGTATTTCAGTTTTCCGTTTTGCAAATTAGTTTCTGTATTTCATTAAAAGCTCCAGTCAAGTTAGCCTTTTGGAATGACATGGCACAGAAAACCAATGTTGCTTCAAATAATCCTTAAGACAGGTTTTCCAGTACTTATTTTCCCCTCTGTCACAGGGTCAGAAAACATGCCAACGTGAATAGGGAAAGCCACCAAAGGAATAGCAGGCACACAAGATGCATATTATCATACCGCATCGCTCTATTGTTAATTCTTCTAACACCATGGAACATCTGGTGAAACCCTGTCTGGAGTATTGTGTCAGCTTTGGAGTCCCCAGCATAAGAAGCACAGGGACCTGTCAGAGCAGGTCCAGAGGAGGGCCACAAAAGTGATCAGAGGTCTGGAGGACCTTTCCTACAAGGACAGGCTTAGAGTGTTGGGATTGTTCAGCCTAGAGAAGAGAAGGCTCTTGGGAGACCTTATTGTGGCCTTCCAATACTTAAAGGAGGCCTACAGGAGAGATGGGGACAAACTTCTTAGCAGGGCCTGCCCAAAGGTCCAAAGGGACAAGGGATAATAGCCTTAAACTAAAACTTCAAACTAAACTATCAGACCAGATAGGAAGAAATTTTTTACAGTGAGAGCTGTGAGACACTGGAAGAGGTTGCCCAGAGAGGTGGTAGATGCCCCATCCCTGGAAACATTCAAGGTCAGGCTGGACAGGGCTCTGAGCAACCTGATCTTGTTGAAGATGTCCCCGCTCATTTCAGGGGAGGTTGGCCTAGATGACTTTTAAAGGTCCCTTCCAACCCAAACTATTCTATGATTGTATAATTCTAACTCATCTGCCTTTCACAAAGAATAAACTACTTTAACCAGGCACCACAAGGTAAAGCACAAGTACACTGACAAAGCTACCGGCATGTGTGAAAGCCCTTTGTTTCCTATGCTCAGGCAGATGAACTTCTACTATAGAGCACACAAAAATCCAGGTCAAAGAAGTTACTAATATGCCAAAGACTGGGATTTTCAAGTTCCTTTTGAATCTGTGAAAATGGCACAGCAACTGGGTATTGTAGAGTAAGTGTCGCTATCTTGTTAAATATATCTCAGCTCCTAGCAATGTAATTATTTGAACTTTTAACTGTTTTCACTAAAATACTTCTGAAGAAAGAAAAATCACCTCTCTTTCCTATACAAGTATTTGTGTGGGATAAATTCTCACCATAACACGAAGTTTTCAGAAAGTAACATCATAATTTATGCATCCATTACAGTTCCTTTTTTCTACTAGTTGCAACTGTACCAGCTTAAAACCACTTTGCTATAGCATAATTCGTGTAGGTAATGTTATGTATTTTATTTAAAAGTTTTTATGTTATAGCAAGCAATGCTGAATTATAGTAATAGCATATTGAACAGGAAACTGTAAAAATTAACTCAATAACCCACAAATTAGTTGTTTATAAAAGTTTCTCTGAACTACCAGAGAGTGATGGACAGGTATTTGCTGAAAACTATGAAATTACCATGAAAGTGACATTACTAACAACAAATAATTCAATTTCTCCATTTTTATCTATATGAAACACAAGATTTAGCTACATACAGTTCCAGAGAGCACATCATGAGGGCAGCAGTTGAGAAGGTGACTCTTGCACACTCTGTCATCACTGAATTTGATTCGCTGACGGGTCGTGTCACCTGCAATATAGAAATCAACACATTCCAGGTTAGAAATCTGTGGAAGCCAAACATGTTCTGCAGGTTACATGCAAAGCATTAACACTGCCCTGTCATATAGTGAAGGCCTATGGAAACTAGAACTTAAAACACTGTATGCTTCTTTGCCAAATAACACCAAAAACACAAATACATGTTTTAAGGCTCTATAATGCTATTTTAAAATCCTCTCAAACTTCCTCTTCAAAAATGCAGTGTGAAAAGTGCTTAAAACCAGAAAGACAGCATTAGCTTAAAAACACTTCGCTACAACAGCATTTCTTAAATGAGCTATGTAACATTCTATTCAGATTTTGCATGAAACAGTGATGTATTTGTATGCAACAATTAGCATATAAAAGCAGCCTCATAACACAAGATGATACACATTGAGTCTTCACCAAATCCCACCTGATACTCATTTTATGATTTTGCTCTTACTTCTGATGGGAGTAGCATAAAAAGTTGGCAGAAGAATGGTTTTAAAAGCTTACAAACCTGAAAAAAAGTCAGTCAAACATATGGACATAGCCTATATGCAAAATTATTTTACAAATGTTTGCATATCTCCATATCATAAGCCTTTTTTTTTTTTCTACATGCTGTTTGTTGGGCTGGAAATATCTTAATTGTATCTTCATCATGGCAGGTTGTAGTTCCTGCATGAGCAGAAGCATCAACCTGCCCACACATGAGATCCAATTGCAAGATTAAATAACCCCATCTTGGAGCAAGACCTAAAGTCTTCAGGACAAAGTAACCAGCTGGTGTTTTGGGGAGGAGGGAGGGAGTATGTTTTCCTTCAAGCCATAACATTGTCACTATTTGAGGTCTGGAAGAGAAACCACTGCTATGGCTCTCTTGTTGTTAAGACACAGGCATGATAAAACACCTTAATCTCTCAGGATGTAGCTATTTAGTCATTATTTAAAACATAACAAATGTTTTTTAAAATCTCTAATCATTGAAAACCTACTGGTGAATTACTGAAGCAAGGAAGGCTGCTGGGGGAAAAAAGGACATACAATGAGTTCAGACAGCAGCCTTTTCCATTTCATCAAATATTTCAGAGTTAAGATACATTTTGCAGTTTATTGATGTTTTTTATGGCTTTATGACCCACAACACTGACAATTTTGAATCTATTAATTCAAGAAGTCAAATTCATTACTGAAGTAACTACAATAGAGGGGAATAACCCCCCCATATCTTATTAGTCAAGCCTTTCTTACTATCATATAATCAGATTCTAAAATATCAGTTCTATGCGTGGGATGCCAATATTTAGCATTTTTAGATAGGCCAAGTTTCAGATTAATAAGCAAACAAAAGTTCCCAAAAACACCACATGCTTAATTTGCCTGCGAGATACAATAGTTAAAAGCTGTAATCCACAGGCTAAAGACAGCTTCAAAGCAGTTCAACAATAGGTTTTCCAGAGGGCGACCTTACTGCTTAGTTATACTTACACCACTAAAAATTTAGAGCAATCCCTTTATAATCATGCCTGCTACTGCAGTAAAGAGTTCAGAGTTTTGCTTCTCCTTTTTTGCTTTTCAGGAGGTGGATCCATATTTTTTAAACACATAACTGCGTTTGTTCCACATTCATTAACACATCTGAAAAGTTATTGATAACTCACGGCTCGGCGAATGCGGGGCCTTTCTGACACTCCCTTGCAGATTGATGTAGGCAGGCAAAGATACATTGAACCTTTATAAATAAAACAAGGGGCCAGATTGTTCAGTTTGTATAGAATAATAGACTCTGCCAGCAATTTTAACACAGCATCTAGAAATACATGTTGACTGTAAAGAATCTTCTATATAAAGACACATGAACAAAATCACGAAAAATATTTCGAAAAAGACAGCTGATGGCCTAAGAGCACTAACCTACCAGGAGTCAAGGAGTTATCAAGACCAGAAAATTGCCAAAAGACTCATCACATCCCTTAGGTAACGTTGGCAAGTAGTATTTTCAGACGTTACCTCAACATCTAGACATAGCTTTTTTCATACCTCTACCACAACTAAGAACTGATGCTAGAGCTGCAATACAGTCTTCTTTCATCTAAGTGACTAGCATGATAATCACAACAATTACCAAACTAAGACAACATAGGAGGGAAAAAAAATAAAGGTAGTAGAAACTGGTGAATGACAGCCTCAGGAACACCTCCCACATTTACATTTTAAACCTTTATTCTTTCTGCACTGTGCCTTGGTCTAGTATTTAAGAGACTTTCAGAAAGGCTCCCATACATTCAGACATTTACCTTTTCCTTCCTATGAAAAGCAGTTTCATACATTTGCATTTATTTTTAATCTATGCTGTTTCAGAAGGAAAGGTTTATCAAAAAGAAAAGTGTCATATACTATCTCCTAACAACAACTGAATTGTGTGCCCCTCTGGCAGCTCATTCCAGAGCCTGATAGCCTCAGAAGAAAATGCTTTTATTTCTTCATAAATTTTGTGAGCTCCAATACCCCTAAATAGTGCAGACGTGTTGGCAAAGACAGAAGATGCATTCTGCTGCTGACCTAAAAATGAATCATCTTGAGCAGATGATTACCTGGGGTCTACATGGATTGCTGGGGGGGAAGGGCAGAATAAAATCTACAGATTGACTATACACCTTACATTCAGCCTACAGCAAAAGAGACAAAGAACTAAAACATGAACAGATATGTTCTTAAGCCAGGGACTTCAGTGTTCAGGTAACCAAGACACTACTTCTCCTTGTCAAACTGTACTTAGGTTGATAGACTCTTTGCATGTTCAAACAACCAAGTGAAAGCTAAGTGACATTTACGAGTATTTTAAAAAAGGCTTTATATATTCTGTAAGAAAATAATACATCTAGGTACCAAGTACCTGCAGTCATCTAAATTTCAGAAGTATCCCTAAACATTTATAAAGGGGACACTATCACTGATAATTCAGACCTTATTACAAGTTCTATTTTAATAGGTAAATAATTAAATTAGCTCAGAATAGCAACTTACTTAACTCTGCCTCTGAAGAATAGCAGAGTATTCAACTACTTGATCTTTGGGACTCACACTCATTAAAGAAATCAAAGTAATTTACCAGGGCATTACAGGAGTCAACATCTATTACTATAAGCCATTCCTGTGTTTCCAATTAGATTTTCTCCATTTACAAGAAAAAATAATCATATCATCGATAAAAGTTATATAGAGATACAGAAAAAATACATTAAATTTTCCTCAAGAAGAAGCAGCTTTAGTTTTACTTAAAGTACCTGGCCCAAACCACATTTCTATAAGAGATTACTTTCCAGATGAATGGAGAACTTTGAAACAGAATTGAAACATTCAAGAAAAAAAGCCAAACATAAGGAAATTTCTACACTTGTTTATCTCATATCCTTTATAAGCATAAGGAAACTGCACATTAGGGACACAAATACTAAAGACATAATGGCAGTAATGTAAACTTTCTAAAGGAAGTATTCTAATTTGTATTAAACATGCTGACTACAAAAGTAACATGAAGACCAATGCATACTACTGATTAAGGAACATCCAGAGGTTAAGATCACAATATGCACTTAAGACTATATAATTCACTTTGAACTCCCAAATCTGACCTATTAACAAGCCTCCACAATGTCATTCCCATTCAGTGTATTTTAATCACAAACCAGCAGAATGAACACTTTTGTATCAACAATACTTAGCATTATAACATGCTTATAACAATGATTTATTTGATCCAGCACCTCTTACTGTTCTGATGTATGCTTATATACTACTAACAACAAGCTCAGTGCATTGATGAGAATTAGCCTTTATAACCCAACTGTAACCTCCAATCGCAAACTAATGATGCAATCCATGCAAAGACAATGATTAGCATTTTCATGCCGTTAACCTCCCGCATTAAGATGCATCAACCAAAACCGGTTAGCTTTCCACTCGAATTTTTGAACCATGAGTCCCAACACGTTGGCAAGGGACTCTGAAAGCTTTACTCACAAAGAGCTACTAACTGGGTGGAATATCAGGTTAAAGACTGCCTATCAAATTTCATCAGCAAAACAAGCCCTGTATAACAAGGGTTCAACATCGTTATTTAATTGAGGCTCAGGCAGTCACAGAAGACCCTGTTCCTGCTACACACTTAATAGGCAGCTAATTCTGATATTCTTGTCACTAACACCGGATGCATCTTTACCATAACACCTTTAGAATAATACATTTCTAAGCTTCTGGTTTACACTATGACTGAATTAATATTTGGGAATGCAGAATAGAATGAAGCCATTTTTTATCTAATGCATTAGAAGTGGAACAAATACAGGAATGATTTTTCAGGTATGAATATGCCCATTTGCTTCTTCATAAATGCAATTTCATATGGTGCCCCAAATCCAGAGTAGAGAGATTCCTCGAGTCCTTCACTGTTCTCATTTTTAAGGACTAAAGTACCAGAACTTTATAACGAAGCCAGTAAATACACAAAATTCACTAAACATGATCGTTGCTCTTAAAAGCCTTCTGATCATTCCTGACTGACATAATATTTTCATGGTTTATGTGTTGCTACTACCTTCAGATTTCTGAGCTGATATCAATTCAACATTTTGGGTAGGTTTTGCAGAAATATGTCTATACAGGACAGTTTTTTCTGCCTTTGCTTTGCTGCTGATCTGTATTTGAAAGAAAAGCTCTCAGAGGAGGCCCTCAGCTCCCTCATGTGGCTCCCAGCCTGAGGCTACCCAAAGGGCTGGTGGTCTTCTGGTAATGGACAAAAACATAACGAAACTGATTTCAAAAGCACATACTACCTTCCACCTACAAGCGTAAAGCAAAGTGGAAACCAAAAATCTATGTATCGTTAAGTACACAGAGAATTCTTCAATAATCCCATGTGGAAACAAATAAATTTAAAAAAAAGGGGTTACAAGCTCTAGATTACACCTTTTACCATATAAAGGGGGTCACAAGACACAGGATGATGTTGAGGGAAGCACAAGGTTGTCACTTCAACTCCTCCCAAGCAAGGAGAACAGGAAAGCCACACATTAGTAACTGCTACTCAGGATAACTGAAGTGGCTAGCGTAAAACAGAAAAACTGATTAAGATGTGAACAGACGAAAAAAGGATATTTTAAGTTTCAAGGCCAGAAGAAGATGATTTAGAACAAGGAAAGGGCTTTGTTAATAACAGCTAAAGAACTGAGTTACAGACTCCAAATACAGCCGTTCAGCTCAAAAAGCTAGCAGGTGAAGCAAAAGAGGCTGATAGGCACTTCATACATAAGGGTTCTGTGTATCTAAAGGTTCCAAAGATTTTTCTGCTAGTCACATAGCATAGTATTTGTTAGCATGCTTGGGAGAATGTTTTAATGACCACACATGAGTCTCAGAAGCATGCACAAATTTAGCTGTCTCTTAAGAAGAATCTAATTAACTTTGCTAGCTTATCATATTTCTAGACTATAACCTATTTTTGATGTAGCGGCAATTATTTAAAAAACAAAACAAAACCCAAACCAAGCCAAGGTACCACTACATTTCTTCGCAACAGTCAAGCCTTGGCAGTTTCAAGATGTGGTGGTGTTCCAGGGCCATTCTGATCTGTTCTGTGTGTGTATTACTGTCAGTAGTAATGATCCTGCTCCACCTTCTGCTTCTAACCCATTCCTCACACTGACTCTAGCGATCATGCGGCAAGGCAGAGTAGGGAACTGACCTGGCAGAAAATGAACCAGTTGAGCAAGATAAGCTGATTTAAGACAAAATGAGATCTTCACAACCAGGCCTTTTAAAGAAAACCTGGCAGTCCTTGTTCATTCCAGCTATATTCTGAAAAAAAATATTTCCTGGGGTACATGCTGGTTATGGGTGGGATAGAGTTGATTTTATTCATAGTAGCTAGTGTGAGGCTATGTTTTGGATTTGTACTGGAAACAGTGTTGATAGTACAGGGATGTTTTAGTTACTGCTAAGCAGCGCTTACACAGTCAAACCCTTTTCTGCTCCTCACACCACCCCACCAGCGAATAGGCTGAGGGTAGACAGGAAGTTGGGAAAGAACACAGATGAGACAGCTGACCCCAAGTGACCAAAGAGATATTCCATACCCTGTGATGTCATGCTCAGCATTTAAAGCTGGGGGAGGGAGGAGGAAGGGAGCGACATTCGGAGTGATGGTGTTTGCCTTCCCAAGTAACTGTTACATGTGATGGAGCCCTGCTTTCCCTGGAGATGGCTGAACACCTGCCTGCCCATGGGAAGCGGTGGATGAATTCCTTGTTTTGCTTTGCTTGAGTGCGTGGCTTTTGCTCTACCTATTAAACTGTCTTTGTCTCAACCCACGAGTTTTTTCACTTTTACTCTTCTGATTCTCTCCCCCATCCTACCAGGGGAAGTGAGTGAGTGGCTGAGCTATGCTTACTTACTGGCTGGGGTTAAACCACGACAGCTACTATTACCGATTGTTAACATTTCACTCCATTTGTAAATGACTCCATTTACTTAAAACAGTTATGATCCTATTTGTAAGGACCAATCATATTTTCTAGAGAATAGAGATTGCAAAACTAGGGTTTACGAAAGCATACTATTAGAAAAAAAAAATTAATCAATTTTACAGTTAAAAAATGGTATTTAAAAAAATAAAAATCACACTTCTATCAGCTTATCCCTAATACTTCTGAGTGACAAGTTCCCACAGCTCTGGTCATTAACAAGAAATTCAACTTGAACTAACCTTTTAACTACTGACATATGTAATAAAGAGTCTTTTAGTTTAACTGCTAACAGTGAAAAAACAGTATCAAGAAAACATTTGCTTGTAAGTATGTAAGATTAGCACCTGGTCTAAACATTTCTAAATGTTTGGGAAATCCATGCTATGTATTCAGTAGCTTATATTTAAGCTTCTCTATTTAAGTATGTCAGGTTATCAGCACTTGGAATGACATACTTCAGGGAAGATTCTTCCAACCTGCAGTCATGACTATACTAAATTAGTCCAGCTTTTTACTAACATCAAAATGTAAGCCTGTTTTTTGGTTGCTTTTTTTTTTTTCTCTGTGAAATTCTGGCATGGTCTACATCCAATTGAGCTTGCTTGTCAGAGGAGCACATAAGAGAAGTTTAAGTTAGTTAGAACAAAAAAACCCACTTGTTTTTAAATAATGTGTTTTTCCATGTGTGCAACAAAACCAAGCCATTTACAGAATTACTTCATTGTATTGACATTAACAATACAACTGCTTTTCAGATATCCCAGGTGAATTCTAAGAACTGCAGCTCACTGGAAACACCTGAAGAGCATCTGCCAAGTCCCTTCTGTTTCACTTCTGTCAAGTGTCTGTCCCACGAGCAAAGCAAGCAGGGAGCAGCGGGGCACCGGGCTGGGCAGCTGGGGAGAGGCTGCCCCGACATCACATCCCGGCAGGTACCGGGCAGCAGCAGTTCATCACACATTGAGCGATGCCGCGTGACTACGAGCGCATCTATCCCACTGCCAAAATTCAGTGCCAAAGCAAGTCACAAAGCTCTCAGTTCTCCCTGCACACAAGCACAGGGCCATCTGGGAAAGGATACAGCAAAGGGCAGGCCCTGAGCTGCGTACAGAGTTCTGGATAGCCACACGTAGGGCAACTATGAAATGAGAAGCCTCCTTACTAACACAGCTTATTTTTCATAATTATTCCTGCAGCAACATTACAGCTCAGTGGGTACTTTCTGAATCAATTTGACCAATACAGAACTGTGCTTTCTAGGTGTTTTCAGAGCTCAACAGCAAATCCATAACAACGTTTCATAACTACCTCCTTTGAGCTTCATCATTCTGGCCCCAGGGACACCAGTTATAATGAGCGCGCACAAACTCCCACAAATTACAGCCTAGAGCTCATCTCATGAAACCACATTTGAGCATCTCAATGTGGAATTTTCAAAACCATTTTCAAAGCACACTCCTGTTCTCTACGAAGGATACTCTAAGCTCTGAAAAAGTAATATAGACTACATACTCAGGCAACGACATTGGCTTTGAATTTACATAGGAGTTTGTTCTAGTCTCACTGATGAGATTAAATGTTTGATCTATACCTTTTTAAATATAGGTAAGAATTTCACATTCCAGGCTCCTCAAAAAAATGCAACCAACGCCCTCCCCAAAGCAACCCTCAAACTATGAAAAGTATAAAATTCTGTTAATCAGGAAATTAAAAAGCACTTTGTTAGTTTTGAGCAACATAAAACACAAACATCACCCAATAAAGATTATTTTTTAAGAACATTTTAAACTCTATTGTGTTGCCAGGCAGAGTAAAATCAAAGGCAATGGGGATAAGTGGCAAAATGAGAGCTACAATCAACTAAGAAATGAAAAAATTGCCACATTCTAATGAAAAGCTATGACTTGCATATTACTAGAAACAGAGTATTTGTCAAAGGTGATGGTAACATAAAAAAAACCAAACAACCCCCAAGCCCACTACTCTCAAGGTTAGCAATATTTCAATGACCTTGAGTATGGCCTTGAATTTAGTAAGTACCAGCTCTGCAGAGAAGGATGATTTTCAATCCCTGTGCGCACTTCAGTTTAAGTAATGCTTCACAGGATTATTTAATTTAAAAAAAAAAAAACAAAACAACACACTAGAATGGTGTTACACTGAGATCCTCAACTCTCCACTTAATCCAATAATGGTAGACAGTTTTGCAAACAGTCTTTTCTCCTTACCCTTCCCTATCCTGCCCATTTTGTGTAAATGCTTCCTCTCCAGCCAGTTAGTTTCTAAACAGTTCAGCATATGCAGTTTGGGAAGTACAGGGTGGGTGGGACGGCAGAATACCACTATCAAGAAAATAACTGCTTTCTCAGAAAGCTAAAGGAAATCTAGTCTGAAATTGCGTTTCGTGGTTTGGATCTTAGTCACCTAGCATTTTTAGCAGCTGTCACAGGTAAATGGCACTCTTCCACCACCACCCAATAGAAAACACATTCATAGATTGAAACAGCACCCCCCTCCTTAAACCTTCTGTATAGGCTTAGGTAGCTCTGAGACAGCGATCTACATGTCGACACTGGGAAAACTTGAGTTTCACGAGCACAGTGTTGCTTTGCCAAACAGACACGCACAGCCACAACAGGAAGTATTTGAAAATCTTCTGGGCTAAGACAAAAACACCCTAAGTCAGATCCTGCATGATGACTACTCACTAACAAACCTTGCTCTGGAAGGCCATCTCTGCAGAACAGTAATTTTCCAATGAGATTATCACACCTCTCCTTAAAACAACTACAAGCGCTTAGCAGAAAGCATTCATGACATACTGGGTGTGTGAAAACTAGTTAAATTTATTTAGAATACTACATTATATTTTAAAAAGCTGTCAGAAAGATCACATCACCTCGGTGCCAACAAATGACAAGGTACGTCCCAGTTCATACAACCTACTTGGTACATGAGAAACAGGTAACCATTACTTCAGCATGAAGCTTCAACAAACACGTAACAGATCTGTAACAGCAAGTACAACGTGTAGAACATTCAAATAGTCTCCACCTGCAGTCTACCCTCGGGTGCAGTATTCTCATTTCTAAATAAAATACTACACAGCATAAAAGCAACAGCACTTTTCTAGCTGTCCCCGAGCTATGTGGATTTATGGATGACTGCCAATTCAAACTTTCACATTGACTGCCACACACCCTGACAAAAATTCTGAGAAGCTGTACACAGAGATAATTCGCCATTTCACTATGTGACTGCAGAGTGATCTGAAACCTGACTGTACTTCTACTACCTCTCTCCTGGGATCACTGCCTCTAGATGTTAAGCTCTTAGTCAGCTGCTTGGGGCTTGCTGGTTTCTAAAAGAGTTCGTCCCCTTAGGTTAATTACACACTCTCTTTCAGAGAGCATCAGCCATGCCCACCTGCTGACTGAAATGATGGTTTGGGTCAGACTTTAGACAAAACTATAATAACACACACACACACAAAAAAAAAAGCCCTGCTCTACTGTAGCAGCTATTGGTCTCTAGGGATTCTTTTATTTGTTTCCCCTCTCCTCCCTCCCACTCCGTGATCCGAATGTGGGAAACCGCTGCCTCCCCCAGCTCTGGGCCGCGCGGGAAGGCCCCAGGGGCGCGCCTTTAGCGCTGCAGTTCCGCTGCGCGCTCCACGTACCCGCGGGGCGCGGGTCTGAAACAGTGACTGAAAGGGCAGCACGGCCTCCCGCTGCCCGGACAACGGCTGGCGCTGGCAGCTCCGCCAGTGGGGAGGCGGCGCCCGACTGCCCCGAGCCCCGGGGACGGCGGCGCCGGAGGCCCCCACCCCGCCGCTGACCTGCGGCCCCGCCAGGCCCCGCCCCGCAAGGGGGAGGGAGGGCGGTAGGGAGCGAGCCC
>JAOXJK010000001.1:53301401-53344500 GCA_025774025.1 Xenus cinereus | reverse complement strand
GCCCGGGCGGAGCCGCTCCCCCGACGCCGCGCGGGGGCTCGGGAGGAAGCGGGCGCGGCGCTGCCTCGCGCTGCCGGTGGACGGCGGAGCTGGAAACCTGCCTCCCGCCGGCCGCGGTGCCGCCGCCTCCCCTCCCCCCTCCGCTCTTCCCGCTTCCTCTCACGCCTGCCACGCGCGCGCGCCAGCGGTAACGGAAACCCGCGCGCACGCGCACTGGCCCCCTCCTCGTCCGCTCCGCGACGTCAGCACGGACAGGCCTTGGCGCATGCCGATTGGCCACGGCCTGCGGTGTTAGGCCGATGACGCACCCCGCGGTGAGATCCCTGATTGGGCCGTCGAGCTTTTCGCCGGGCTGGGCCGCTGGGGCGCGCTGATTGGCCGGGCGTCACATTAGCGGCTGTGACGTGCCCGTCTCCGGGCCAGCAGCGGTGGCGCGGGCTGGTTCGCCAGCGGGCGCGGCGGCGGGGGGCGTAGGCGGGCCCTCCCGGGAAGCAGAATTCGCGGCCCGGTGGGTCCGTCACAGTTTTTCGCCTCTCTGAGAAGGGGGGACAAACCCAACCGAAACAGTTTCACGACGGTTGATTCTGACGAGCCCAAGCACGTGGCGGAGCTGGAATTAGTTGAGTGCACCCTCCGTAAGTTCGCAGACGACACCAAGCTGGGCAGGAGTATCGATCTGTGGGAAGGCTCCAGGGAGGGATCTGGACAGGCCGGATCGATGGGCTGAGGCCAGTGGCGTGAGGTTCAGCAAGGCCAAGTGCTGGGTCCTGCACCTGGGTCACAACAGCACATGCAGCGCTACAGGCTTGTGGAAGAGCGGCTGGAGAGCTGCTTGTTGGAAAAGCACCTGGGGCCATTGGTCGACGTCTGGCTGAATATGAGCCAGCAGTGTGCCCTGGTGGCCAAGAAGGCCAACAGCATCCTGGCCTGTGTAAGGAACAGCGTGGTGAGAAGGACTAGGGAAGTGATGGTGCCCCCGTACTCGGCACTGGTGAGGCCCCACCTCAAGGGCTGTGTCCAGTTTTGGGCCCCTCACTATAAGACAGACATTGAGGTGCTGGAGCGGGTCCAGAGAAGGGCAATGAAGCTGCTGAGGGGTCTAGAGCACAAGACTTAACGAGGAGCCGCTGAGGGAAGTGGGGTTGTTTAATCTGAAGAAAAGGGGCTGAGAGGAGCCCTTATCACTCTCTGCAACTACCTGAAAGGAGGTTGTAGAGAGGTGGGGGTTGGTCTCCCAAGTCACAGGTAATAGGACAAGGGGAAATGGCCTCAAGTTGCACCAGGGGAGGCTCAGATTGGATATTTGGAAAATTTTTTACACTGAAAGGGTTATCAAACATTGGAACAGGCTGCCCAGAGAAGTGGTTGAGTCACCATCCCTGGCGGTATTTAAAAGACAGGTAGACACAGTGCTTAGAGATACGGTTTAGTGATGGCATTTGTCAGTGTTAGGGTGATGGTTGGACGAGATGATCTGAAAGGTGATGCTGTGATTCCAACGCAAAGCAGGACAGGAAACTGGGCATCTCTTACAGCCCCGCAGCCTGGTGCCCCTTGCTCACCCCCGGGGCCGGCACAGCGTCCCTTCGCCAGGGCAGTCACCCAGCAACGGGAGCGTGTTGCCCGACGCGTGGGTGTGCGTGCGCAGTGGGGCCTGGTGGGAGCGGGGGTGACGGGGTGTGTACGTCAGAGCTAGCACTGACAGGATGTGCATCTGAAAGACAAATCCCTTTGTTTGAGTGACATTCAGCCCCGTTTAACGATTCTGTGCTTCTCTCGAGCCGTCAAGTGCAGTTATGGTCGCACCAGTGGGAAAAGCTCCTGTAATACCCGCTTTTTAGAGAGCCTCCCTTAAAACTGAAGTTACTATTATGTGTTGCAGCTAATATCAATTTACAGGGCACCAGGATCTAGCCTCACAAAAAACATTTTCACAATTTTTATCTATCCTAACACCTGCATTTTGTGACCATTCCTTTATTAACCATCCTGTTGCCATCTAGTGCCCAAAATGCGTCAGTGACTGTCACAAGGATCAGTTCTAATCGTCCACAACCAGGGTTGTGTTCAACTTTTTAAAATCAGCTTAATACAAGCAATAAAAGGCAACTGTAAAAAGCCATTAAAAAGCCCCACCCCAAATTATCTGGATTTCACAAGGACTTGCAGAGAAGATGCAATGCTCAGATAGGAGTCTTTCTATAACAAATTTAGGAAAAGGTTCCCTACCCAGTGCTCCTCAGCTCCTTTAGAACATGTCCCAGCTTTCCTTTAACATATACATTTGCTTTTGATAGTCATTACATTACTTGGATTGAAGGCGGAAGTAACTGGAAGTGATACAGATACAGGTTAAAATTTTTTCTATTGAGACATTTTAGCTATTATTTTTACCCACACCATACAAGCTTTAGCTCTAGGTACTCCTTTAAAGAGCAAAGATTGCTTTTTATGTCTATTTCAGGCTAAATTTCAGCTTTTCTTTGAGAACTGGTTTCAGTGAGCCATGTATTTTTCTTCTGGAGCAGTATGACTTTGGATGAAGCGAACCTTTAGTCCATCTGGAAAGGAAACTGCAGAATGTAGCAGCTGCATCAAATAACTCTGGCTGTGATGTATTTGTTGCTCTTTCTCAGGGTATGGTGACTACCCATAACTTTCATCCACTGAGCTTCAAGTAGGTTGGTACTTCCTCACCTGTTGTATTAACACTTTTTTTAAAAAAATCCACCGCTGTTAGGCTAGTTAAGACACTGCAAGAATTGCAAACTGGGTTTTTAGTCTACAGAACTTTAAAACTTGTAGGGCACATCTCCTTACCTTACCTAAGCAGCCCACATCTCCCCAGTCTTAAGGATCTATTGTGCCTATCCCCTATACTTTTGGGATTAAACTATCCCCAAGTCTGAAATACAGAGGAAGGAGACTATATATAGATTTAGATGAAGTAATTCTATTTTCAATGCTTTTCTAACAGAACAGTTTGTTTTCCCCTGGTAGTAAAAAAAACCCACCAACCAACCACTCTTGTGTTAGCCTTGCTTATAGCTCCTCCCCCAAGTAAACAAGCCTCACATTTTTAGTCATTGTAAGTCATCCTTATTACAGATTTCTTACGTATCTTGCGTATAATTCAACCCTCTTCTGAGAAAAAGGCACCAAGAATTGAAAGCCAGTATTTCTTTTCTTATAAAAAGAGGCTTGCTGTTCCAGATGGCAAGACAGGCAGGAAAATGGCAGCCTGATTTGTATAGCTAGCGTAACTGGCAGTAATCAGCTCACTCAAGTTTTTCTGAGATTTGCAGTGTGTAAGAACAGGATAGGAAGCCCACAGTTGCACAGTTGACCACTCAGAGGCACCGAGAAACACATAATTCATGAAGTAGTATTGGTCTCCTTGAATTGTTACCACTAGCTCACCACCATAGGAAAAAAAAAATCTTCAAGGTGAATGAGGTTAGTGCAGAGCTCACCAGAATCCACCCAAATAAAGAGCCTTTGCTCTTCAGAGAATACAAAATTCACACACACGTAGAGTGCAGCTACAGTAAACAGGCAAATTCTCTCACCTACAGATTCTGAGGGGGGCAACCAACCAATGACCCTTGAGACTCCTCCAACAAACAAGTTTCGCAGCGAAGGCCTTGCCGTGTTTTTCGACTACAAACCACCTTTCTCTCATTCCGTGGAGGTTGCTTGTCATGACCCACATCCACAACGAAGGGGTGGGCCTGGTGCGGTTGATAAACCACGAGAGGGATTCCCAGTTATGGCTCTTTCACACCATGCTGGCCACCTAAAACTGACAGAAAACACAAGCCAGAAAACCCAGTTTTGGCAATTCTAGGGTGTTTTATTATTCGGGAATAAATAGGTAACACGGCAGAATCATCTTAGCCCTTCCCTCCGGGCTGCTGAGGCAACCTGAAGCCCACCAGGCCGGCGACCTCCTCGGGCGAGCGCTCCCCCTTGCCGTGGTACTCCTGGTGGAGGGCCGTGTGCTCCCGCACGCTGCGGAGCAGGCAGAGGTAGGTGGCGGCCTGGAAGTGCAGCTCCTGCTGGGCCCGGCATAGCTTCTCGCTGGTGACCTGCCGAGAAAGGAGGGAAACAAAAACCCTCACCTCCACCCCGAAGCCGCGGGGTCATCCCCGCTTCGCCTCGTCAGGGAGAGGGGTATAAAGGGAAGAGCCCGGAGCGTACCCGGTGGGCGCGGAAGGCCGCGACGATGTGCCGGTAGGCAGGTGTGTCGCGATAGGGCCTACCGCTGGCGTAGCGGAGCTCACGGAGGAGCCCGCGGAAGGTCTGCAGCGGAGAACCCAGCGCCGCCATCTTCCGCCCCTCCCCGCCCGCCAACGGTCGGCGGGCGGGGAGGGGCGGAAGATGGCGGCGCGTTTCTGAAGTCTCCGGTCTTAAAACTATCTACAACCAACAGGAAAGCTTGGAAGTTCCAGGAGACGTACTCCCCCCGCGGCTCAAGGCCGGCGCTCGGGAAAGCCAGCGCGGTTTGAGCGTCGCGGAGTCCCTGCGGGTTGCCTATGGAAAAAAAAGTCCACCCCAGATGGGACTCGAACCCACAATCCCTGGCTTAGGAGGCCAATGCCTTATCCATTAGGCCACTGGGGCTGCCACGAGAAAGGTTTTCCTGTGCCGGTAGTTGTCTCCTGTCCCCGCCCCTCTGCCTTTTATGGAAAGTGTCGAAGGCTGCTGACTGGGCAGCGCCTCCCCGCACGCGGCTGGGGGACCGGAAGCCGCTCTGTGGCCCCGCCCACCAGGAGCACGGCGCGAGCCTGAGGAGGTCGGGTGGGAGAGCGAGTCCCTGGGTTCGTAAAGGCTGGAGGAACCGTCAGGCTTCGCTTTGGAACTACACACGCCGAAGCGGAGTAATTCCCCCCAGATAAGTTTTAAAATGCTGCTCCTTGCTCGCAGTATTTCCCTTGCCTTTGTGGCTGCCGTGACTGGAGAAAGGTAGGCCCCCTGCCCCACGAACAATGGAAAACCCAAGAAAAAAAGGCCCAAGCAACAGCCCTTCCAGTGAAGCATTTTCACATCTTTTTATTTTTGTGAGAAATCACGGAGACAGGGCTAATATGTACATTCCTCTTTATTTAATACAGCACAGACACATGACACATTTTAAAAAAAGGAAAAAAAAAAAGGAAAGTACACTGATGAAAAGAGCCTGTCACAGTGAGGGACAGGGAACAGCTAGGCCGAATGGAGTAAGGCGCCTACTGCAGAACAGGGGGCTGCCGGCAAGGGGGGGATCCTGGAGCAAAGTCTGCTGCCAAAAAAAAAAAAAAACTAAAAAAAAAAATCTTCACACTCCTTTCAGGAAAGCAGAAAATAAAAGGGTGAGTCCCTCTGGGAACAGGTGGAGGCAGCGTTACCTGCAAGGTTCGCAGGATACAAATCCTATTACTGTGTTTGGACCAAAGCACTGAAATGAGAAATGCTTCTCCAGCTATTCTTGCAGAGGGCAAATATTCCTGACCTCTGAAAACATCAGACTTCTCAGGGATGGCAAACCTGAGTATGTGGAAGGAGTGAAAACATCAAGTAGTCACACAGAAGAGAGTTAAAATTAGTCTCCCTGATAGGGCTCTGCTGGCCACAACTGGGAATGTGCAGGGGAACAAACCGGCTTCCCAACTAAAAAAAGACAAACAGCCATTAAACCGACCAGAACGATATACACATCTGGAACTGATGCAGGCTTTTGTGGCAGCAGCTTCTTCCTTTTCCTGCTTCAGTTCAGGATGGAAATTAAGCAGGCACCAGTTCCTCTGGCAAAGAGCCTTACACACTTTTAAAAAATTAAAATACAAAAAAAGGGAGACAGGTGTATTTACAAAATCCATGGCTGGTACAGTACATCATTTTTAAGACACACTAAATGCTACAATCTTTCAGGTCCTGAGATTATTACAAAAAACCAAAACAAAACAAACAAACCAACCCCAACAACTCAAAACTTGCGTTCAGGTTCAGTTTTATAAGGAGAGAGGAAAGAAATCACACATTTAAAACACAATATCCCTTGAAGTTATTGGAACACACCTCCCTAAAAATCCAAACGAAAGTGGTGCTGACCACCCAAATGTAGCTGCATTTGTTTGTTCAGGCTTGTTGTCACAAGAGGGGAGCATTTCACAGGGGAGTTTCTCTGGAGGCTGTTAGGATCCTCTCTCCATCACTAAGCCTTATGATCCAAAATATGCCAGTATTAAAAGGAGGAAGGTGACCTTGTAACAGATTCATGCTGGACTGAGTAAAGCATCACAGGAATCACCAACTCAAACAGGTTTGCCATCTCATAGTAGCTGCGCATCCCATTGTCTGAAGCCAAGGAATGCAAAGAACTCTAGCTATGATTTAACATTTGTTTATAAGAAAACACTTGAACAGCTGTTTGTTCCAAGCTACCCAGTGAAAGGCAGGAAAACACTTTCTCCATCTCTTCCTTGGCCTTTCATTGTGTTGGGGATGACAGCAAGTCAGGTAGAGTTAAGCTGGCCATATCCAAACTTGCTAATATATATATATACACACACACACACTAAAAGTGACACCAAACAAAGGATACTGAGGCCAAACCCCTGTTGAGGGGATGATCCCCACTACCATCAGCTGTGCAGGTATTTGGATGCTCTGCTCTTGACTGAGCCTCTTTATCAGGCAGAACTAAAGGGACTTGAACCGACACCTGTTGGTTTTTTTCCCCAATAAAATATTCTGAACATAATGCTTTTGTATCATAAGTTATAATCACAGATACCCTTTTGTTATGAGCACCTGACGTTAAGCTGGAGAATGCCAACATTTTAAGGATTACTCATGAAATGCTTCTAACGCTCAGTAAAAGACAAGAGACAAACCACATAACAAGGGTACTAGTTCAACTGCTAAAATATAACGCTGCTCAGTAGACTTCTGGGTTAATAGTAGTTCACTCTGTATTTTTTTTTTAACAGTAGTCCAAAAATAAAATTTCTCCATCTATTTCCAGTATGGAATCTTGAGAACTATGCAAGAACATGGTACTAATTGCTACATGATGGAATCACCGGCAATAAAACACGCACTACAGTCCTCACCTCTGAGCTAAATTGTTATTTGTAGTTACATACAACAAGACTAAAAGATCAGTGAGAAATACCTGGGGATCGCAATTTAGCTTTTATTTAAAGATCCAGCTACTGCGTAGCTGGTAACTCCCCTTGTTTAGAAGCAACTTCATTAAAGTGAGAAAAATTTAATTCACTTCTGATATTGGAAGGAAACCTGGGTTGTCTCATTAGTTTCTCCCCAAATCCAATTTGTACATTTGAAAAACATTGCTGCGGCTTCTTAAACCAATTTTGAGAGCTGAATATTCTAAAAAAACTCTCAGACTAAAACCTGTCACAAGAGGTGATTTTAGCTTCCTTCTGGAAGCAACTTCATGACACTTGACACTAGGTGTTGCACCAGTGAAAGAGTTTCTTTTTTAAAATACAACTTTCTTTCTTCACATTAGCAAACAAAGAAGACTTCTGCAGTACAGACATTCAAAAAATATTCCATTTTCTTTGGGTAAAACTTCAGCATGTGTTAAGAGGGGTAGCTGGGGGAAGGAATGCATGTAACACTGAAACACGTAAATACTTATCTGCATAGTTGATATTAGTGACTACTAATCAAACTAAGGCCTTATCTGGAAAAAGCTGAGAACACAAGAAAAGTTTCTTCCCTCACTCCCCAATCCTCTGGTGAAATCTGGTAAGTCTCAAAGAATCTCTGGCTGCCTCAGCAGCTACTTGGTTTGGCCTATGATGGTGGTATCTCCTGACTGTTTTTTTGTTGATTCTCTCCCTCCCTTTTTCTCTTGGTACTAGACAGTAACAAACACAACTATCTGTTGATAAAATACATTTGCACACACTGTTGCAGGGGGGAAAAAAAAGCCAACCCAAAACCCCTTAGTATTGAGCACAACAGGAGTCAAACATAGTGTACACTGCTTGCTTTGCATTACTTCACCATAATGAAAAACTTCCAAGGTAACAGTTGTTATTTAAGCAGATGACAACGGCAAGGGGAGAGATTGAAATTCACTTCTAGATACAAAACATGTATTTTTTTTTTTCCAGAGTTGCTCTGCAGAATTATATCTGTCAAAAATGGCTACAAAATACAAACCTACATCCTTGACTACTGGCAAGATTAGCACAGTTTTATTTATGAGGAGTGTGCAAAAACAGCGGTAGGGAATTTCTGTACTTCCCCAGTTTTGGGCCAGTTCCAGGCCACGCTGATCTCTCAGCATAACTCATAGCAGCAGCAGGGCTTTCTATGGCCCAAAAGGCTATTACAGCAGCAAGGGATCACCGGGTCATAGAAAAAGGATGATGAAGCCACATCAGAAGTTTCCACAAACAAAGCATTCTCCTACACAATGGTTATCTTTCAGTCGCCTAGTAAGTGTACTTCTGGCTGCTTATTTTGGCAGTGATTTCTTAAGCAGTAGACAGACACAGATTTTCACAACAGCTGCATCTGTTAAAAAAAGGCTGCAACAGTCAACCATTATTACCAGCTGTAGATTCCCCATCTCACAGATCAGCCTAGGATGTAGAGCACATGTGCTCAGAACGAATGAAACAGTCACAGAAGAGCCAGGTTAGCTCAGTTTACTGCCACAGGTGGATGCAGCAAACTCCACTGAAGTAACTTCACTGATGCACCTAAGGCAAATTAAGACACACCATCACTGTAACTGGCTGAGCTACCGGCAATAGCCCTATCTTTGACTGGCACCGTTAGATTGGTAGAAGAAATCCGCCTATCACCTAGTTTACATAAACAGGTTCCCTCAAAAATGTGAAGGCAAGCCAAGAACTGAAATAGCAGTTAGGCTATTCTCTGCCACAAAAGCATGTTGTATTTGCAATCTTATTTTCTGCTCTCTCAATGGGTTCTCCACCTATGAAGGACTCTTTATTCCATTTCCATTCTGGAAAGTCAGTGCTTCATTTTCATATTGCAACTCAAAATAATATCTTCCCCAGGCGAAGCACATCACAGAATTAACAGAGTCTAGTGATGCGTACCTGTGTTACCTTAAGTTTAGCACTTGGTCAACAAGTGAATTGCTAATTTCAGGTATGCATGTTTATAATAATTGTAAGTTAGATAGATCCTCGGCACAGAATTGTTAAGATCACTAGATGATCTACTGCAGATTGCTAATTTTGTCAGAGAACAAGGAAACAAGCACAGACACTATTATGAGGATTCACTTTCAGCTAACAACACATGAACTTACTGTTCATTATATTAAGAGAACAACCCATTAACGAAACCTCAATAAATTGAGAAAAAGAACAACTAGAAAATGACTTCATGGAGAATGATTTAGGCAGCATGTGAAGCGTAGCCAGGCTTAACTTCAATTAGCAGCTTCAATTAGCAAATTCCTTCTTAGATATGGTGTGTGATAGAAAGGGACAACTATGGTAAATCTTGAGAATCCTCGCAATGACTGGTATTAAGCAGATGTGACTAGTCCCACACAAGATTCCTTGCAATTCAACTCAAACTTGTTGCAAGCTGCTATTTTAACCTTGTTTCTCCCACACATCCTTGGACTTGTCAGCCACACGACTTTGCCTCAGACTCAGTAATTGTGTGAAATAGTCCAGTATCTAGTAAGGTTGCCAGACAGGGCCCATAATGTTTTACTCGTGACCTACTTAAGATCCAAATTTAAAACCTTCAGAGAAAAATGTAAGAAGTTTCATTCCCATTAGCCACTTCCTTTCTCTCATGCACATTTACGCACACTCACACACACACTCTTTTATTGTACTGCCATCTTTGCACAAGCGTTCACCTTTTAAGTGTTTAACAGAGCCATCAGAATGTAAAGGATGAACAGGTTTCTCAGAAATATTGCTGTATATGTGTGTGCGCGAACGTGGGTGTGAGAGAAAGCACGCACAAGGACACAGAACCAATGCCATGGTACAGCAGCTATGAAGTTACACACATTATACACTTTTTTTTTTCTTTACAAAAGGGAAAAAAATAGTATAACAGCATAAAGCCATCTTGGCAAGCTTAAGATTTTCCTCCAAAATGCCTTCCAGCACTTCAGGATCTCTGAGAACAGTTTAAAGAGGGTAGGGAAATAAAATTAAAAAAAAAGGCACTTAAACAAAGGACAAAGGCCTGAATCAAGTAAGTCATGGAGGGTAACAGCCATTTCACCAGAGCTAGGACCAATCAAAATCTACCAACCTTTTTTAATTTCTATAAAATTAAAATTGCATAAAATGTTAATTAATCAGTCATTTACCTACTGCTTTCACCTTCTGGTTCATTTTATGGAAAAAAAAAAAACAACCAAAAACCAAAACCCAAACAAAAAGCAAGTGTCCCTTTAATGATTTCCCCCCAATTCAGCAAACGACGAAAGTTAGGTGTGGGAGGAAGCCTTCCAAAGCTTGGCTTGGCTACACATTTTCCCTGCAATGCCATCTTCAAAAAAGATTCAAAACAAAAGCAGAAGAGGGACCACTGTGCCTTCACCAATTCATTCAAAAAAAAAAAAAAACAAAACCAAAAACCCACAAACCAACAAACCCACAAAAAAACCCAATCAACCCAAACACCCCAACACTTCTAATCCATCTGTGGGCAAAAACTACTCAAAAGAAAACCAAACAAACTGTAAACTAGATTAAAATTTGCTAATAAATACAGCCAAAAGTTCATTTTATGAATGTAGCAGCAAATGTGATAAAGTTAGTTGGAGTCCAGGATGACTCCCAGAGGGTTAATGGTTCACACAACTGATGGCAGCCTGGGAGAGTTGCAGGATTTCTCTGTTTTCATGTCCTCAAGGGTCTTGCACCAAGTGGAGAAGGAGTGTGGAGGAAGGGTCAGGTGATGGGACTGTGGGGAACAGGCTCTTGGCACCTGTCCCACCCCCAAATCTGTGCATCAGACAACTTTGATCGGATTCAAACAAGAAGCAGAACCCAGGTAATTAAAAGTTACTTCTGATTAGCAGAAAACAGATGTGAAACCCACAGCATCCACACTTGTGACTCAGTTGGTCGGTATTAGTCATGTACCTCAAATCATCAGAGAAGGCTGCACAAAGTGATTTAGGTCATTTGCATCTTGGAGTGGGAGAACACTGCAGTTATAGTCCAAGGTATCGGAAAACTTTGCAGCCTGTTTTTCATCTAGCCTGCCTTCTTTCTTTCCAAGTGTCTCGAAAGGATTTGAAATAGCTACCACGACTTTTGGGACTTTGGATCATGTAGCAGAAAATATTACCCAGGCGGTTTTAACATCTAAAACCTGTGTTTGAAATTATTGCTTGCATTTGTTTGAGGCTTTCAGTGAGCTCGACAGGTTAGCTCATATACAGTCCCCAAACCAAGTTCAGCCCTGCTGCCTGGAACAGACAGCTCTACTTGGCTTTCTTATTGCTTGTGAATACTGAGGGTTATTTATATGTACAACTACAGTTTATTTATTAACAAAGGCCCTTAAAAAGTAGTAAAAACTTGGGGGGGAAATATCTTTAGAAGAGTTGCTGTGCAGGAAGTAGTAAAACATTAACCTAATTTTGCATTTGGATGTTGCAGAAATCTTTCACTTCCCCATCCTGTTTATGCTACCTGCAAAGGTCTCTGGGAGCCACCCTGTTATTTCCTTTGATTTGGCCTTGCTAGGTTTTACCGGGGGGGAACAAGGAACGTAGACCCTTTCATTGCTACGTCGCCGATTCCAAAGAAGCTCAGAAGTGTAATGACTGAAAACAGTTATCCTCCAGGGGCTGTTTGAACTGGCTTCACAAACATCATATGGTCATCTTTATTCTCATCATCCTACAGTAAGTATTGGTTTACTTGTTTCCCCAAGACTAAGAAACTCAATAGGCCACAGAGACAGGACTACTCCTACCCTCCTTAAGATTTCGAGAGGATACTCCTCAACTGAAGATTAAGTATACTTCCGAGAAGAGAGGAATTTTGAAAAGAAATTTGTGCTGTAGTTATAAAGGGCTCCAAGTCTCCCAGTCTAAAATTTCATTAAGTATGAAGACAAAAGACGGCAATTTGAATGAGATGCCTCGATGAGGAAAACACAGAAGAGGTAGAACTCTCTTAGGACAGGGTCTTTTGAATATATTGCTGCCTGATGGCTCACTGCTGCAACTCCCTTAGCTACATGCATTTTTAAAAAGTATCAGGGTTGACACAGTTCAGAGAATTAGTATCCTGCCAGAACTGTTAGGCCTCAAAAAACAGAAGTTGTCTTCCTTCAACCCTTCCTGGAGAAAAGAGGAAAAAAAATCAGATAAAGCTTGCATTCTAAGTAGTTTATGGTATTTTGACCAAATCTGCACAGTATTAAGAATGCCAGAGTCTACGTAGCTGTATGTTTTAACTCTAAATAATCTTGATGGAGATGCAAGCTTATCTAATCAACACACCACATACAAAACATTAGCACTAGCTAAAAAGCATTTAATTGGCAGATGCTGTGGAGTGAAATTAACGAACTAATGCATCCTATTTTAATTCAATCTTTCACAGAAGTGTTGTGCAAAAACATTTATTGCTGAGCTCAACCCAACATTTTTATACTAAATACACAATATATATTATTTTAAATTCACGTATATATATTTATATAAAATTAAAATGAGCTCTAATTAGAAAAGAAACTGTTGTCTGGTCTAAGAAAAATAAATCACATGTAAAAGAAACCTGAAAGCTATAAGTTAATCTAGCAAAAAACATTGAAGATTCATTAATCATGGGTCAAAGTCTCTCTGGAAGGTGTGAGATAACCAGTAGTCACTGGTTCAATCTCAAATCAGACTACTGGAAAGACTAGCTACTAGGAACTTCAGCATCTCTGATCAAAGGAATGTTTTGGGGTTGAAGGAGAAGGGCATCATACTATTTTATTTGCTCCTCTCCCCTTGACTTATTTCAGTTTCTGCCATTCTCACCTTTTATCTGACAGCGCAAGGGTCTCAACAGCAAAGTTCTGTCCTAGTGTTGAAAGTGCAACATGTGCTGGATACTTCCTAACCTTATAAATGAAACAGTCGATGTATTGCTATCAAAAAAAAAAAGCCAGCTTTGCAGTCTTGTGCTACCATGTAAGGAACAGTTCAGGCCAGGAACTCCCCAGGCCAGCAGGGGCTGGAAATACTGGAGACAACCCATTCAGCCCCCAGAAGAGAAGGCACCTCTGGTCGCTTTTGAACGACTCCTCTTTGGCTAATGCCTGAAGCAGTATTAACCTGGCTCTGGAATAGGTCACAATCAGCTTTAACTAGCAAATCAGTATAATGCATGGCTTTTGGGAGGAGTTGGATGAAAGATGAAGAAGATCTAGAACGAGTAAAGAACTGGTTGTGTTTTATAAATGACATGAATAGAACATTATTTAATTTCAGTAGCAGATAAGCATGAAGCAAAAGGAAGTTTAACAAATGGAAGAACTGAAAAAATCAGTGTGCCTTTAAAAAAAAAAAAATGATGTGGCAAAGAAATGCTAGTCTGACCAATAAAATGTGGGTTTCCTTCTCATGTAAGTAGAAATTTCCACCCCCTTCCTCCCTTAAGTAAGAATCTTTATATTAAAAATAAAACCAACCCAAGGAGCAATGGATTTCCCAGTAGTCTGGGTCTCACATCTCCAGGTACCAGGAGATCTGTTTTTGAAGACAACTCTCTAATGAGACTGCGTAAATCTGTAGGCTCCCTAAAGCCAAACAGCCTTGTAAAGCTGGAAAATGCTTGTATCAGAAACTCATTTGTGTAAGAGTTTAATTATAAATAAAATATCCCAGTACCACCTCTACTCTACATAACCTTTGGTCCACAATCATAAAAGTACACTCAGGACCTACACAGAATCTTATACTGGGCACTTGGGGCACTAATGAAGTGGATGATTCCACCTTACACAATGGATGGAGAAACCTATTCTAGCTCATCTCACACTTTCAACTCTTCATTGGACATCACCCAGAAATAAAATGTTTGTGCTGCTGTGGGTTTGACGATCAATTTCTTTTAAAAGCCAATCAGAGCAGATAAAAAAAGCTTGTTTCTTTAGGCAAGATCAAACTATGACCAGTCTGCATGACCAGGAGGACCAGTCCTCCTTTTCCTTCTCTCTTTGATCAAGTATTGTTTTCTTTTTCTTCTTCCTCTCACCACAGTGCTTGGGATCAGAATATGTAAACATCGACAGAAACAGCAGCCCTGTGACAATAAGCACTTTCCCAACTGGGCAGATTCTGTCAGCCAACCAGAACTGCTTCAGCTCCCTTGCTTGTCCAGAAGTCACTGGTTTTTCCGCTGTAACTTAGTGTCCCCTTTACTTTGGCCTCCATCTGTAGTTCAGAGACAGAAAAAGAAAGGGAAAAATAAAAGCATGATTGAACTTTTATTTTTATAACTTGCAGCAAGAGAGACAGGATTTCGGCATGTTCAGCTTTAGCATCACCAAAAAGTACATTGTCTTTGTAGGGTTGGAAGACTTTGCATCTTCTCTGTATTTCATTTATTAAAAATAGTGCTGCTGAAATCTGAGATTTCAGGCTTCATACCAAAAGATACCATCTTTCTAAAGACTAAGTTGCAGCTTGGGATACTGAAAAAAATAAAAATCAAGCCTTTCTTTAGAAGCTTTTATATTTTAATAAAACATTTTTAGCATTCAGCCTATGGCACTCACTGTGACAAAAAATTAAGGTTGTACCAAGTATAGCCAATTGTTTTTTTTTCACAGCCTCTTAGAGCAGCGCTGCCCAGGTTTCCGGTGCTGAGAACAGGATAAAGAACCCCCACCAAGGCCCTGCCACCTTTTCTATTCCTTCTGTTGGCAAAAAAAAAAAAAACCAACCAAAACATACAGGTGGCAAAGAATACACTCTAAGCTACACCTTCTAAAGATTTATGACAGTTTTTCAGCTCTAAGCTTTATAAACCAGGAGATGTTCTGCTTCAAGCTTTTCAATCAAAACATGCGACTCTTATCAAGGATAAAATTCCCAAGGAAGGTAGGTCTTCCATTAGGAAAACATCACGCTGTTCACACATGTATACACATTTCTCTTACAAGAAACATGCAACTTCTAGCTGGAAGGTCAGTTTCTCCTCTAAAGGATAAATTAAAATCGAGCAGGAAAAAAAAACCAAAACCAATCTTGCCAACACAGACTTTATGCAGCCTGTAAACAATCATGTTAGCATCCAGTAAGTATATTCCTTTTTTCCCCACTAGCTGAATTTGTACATTTTGGTTTCTAGAACTGCTACAATATTGTATTGTTGAATTTTTTTTTAACTATTGTGTTCCAAACATTGAAGACAAGTAGAAACAAAAAAAATTGTTCAGGTTCCAGAAATACTGCTACAATAGAATGTGTACTACCTGCTGCTACCAAAGCTTATCCCTGTGCTGTGTCTTCTTTAAAACAATTTCAGTTCTGGTGTACATTTTATTTCAGCCTAGGACAGAAATCTGACTTCAGTTACAAATAATTAATAAGAAAAATATGATGTCTTTACCTGTGTAAGCTTGCTGCAAGTGAGCAGGCAGAGGTGAGTGAGACAGCGTTGCTGCGTGCTGAGCACCTGGCTGTAAACCCTTCAGTAAGTCTGGGGAAAAAAAAAGGAAAGCAACGAAGCTGAAAAATGTAGCTTAAGGACAGCGGCAGCCTTTGTGAAATAGGAAGTTTTTATTTCTATAGTGTAGTTATAGTAGCATGCTAATTTGCACAGACTTCTGAAGTACCTCAACAACAAAAAATAAATACCTTATAACATTCTAATGGCAAAAATAAGTCAACAGAAACAGACCTATTCAGATATGGTTAATCACAAGTCAGAGCAAGGATCATGCCTCACTATTGGGATGCAACTCTTCCTATCATTTCCTTCAGCAGAAAGACTAAAAACTGGTATATGTTAAAAACCTAAAGAAATTCTTTTTAAGCCATCGGAAAAAAATAAATGCCATCTTGGTTGATACCTCCTCACAAGAGGACTGTTTGATATTTGAGATTACTAAACTAAGAATATTTTGAGGAATCACCACATTAAGTCTCTTATTTGTATAGTTAAATTTGGAAACTTTTAAGCTATATTCCTTTATAAAGATGAGAGATTAAAAGTTCACCCAAAAAAACATGTTCAAAACTACGCATATACTGTGAATGTAATGCTAAAGTTAAGCTTATCAAAGGATGGTTAAATAAACAAAGTTTTTCCAGCAAAGAAATCACATTTACTCTCCTGTAGAGATTTTCATGAACCAAATTTGAGTGTCTCAGAAGTTTATTGCTTCCCTTCTTAATTTCCATTTTGAGGTTGCACCTTGCCTTATAGCACAGTGTGGTAACTAATTTCACTCACTCTGAGTTAGGCTGTGATGGAAAGCCGCTGAGGTAGATCCCGAGGTGGTTGTCACTCCAGCTGTGTCCGTCCCAAAGCCAAGCAGCTCCAAGGGAAACTGGAAGGGCACGGTCACAGGAACAAGGCCACCCAGCATCCCAAAAGGAGTTAATGGTGCAGACGTCACGTTCTGACTGGTTACAGACAGTGGTGATGCCATGAGAGTCAGAGGTGAGGCGTTAGCCAGTAATGATGCTCCTGCTGTTGACTGTACAAAGAAAAGGAGTACTTCAAGATTTTAAAGCCTTGAGTTGTATTCTTTAAGGAGATAGTGTACAGAAAATAGTCAATTCTTAAGAAGTGTATTAACCTACTAATAAATACCCACTTATCTACCTAGGAGGTCTTCTCACTGTGCATCTGCTAATCAAATACAATTATATCTCAGATTCAGACATGACAGTATGGTTCATTTCTCATGTTTTCTCATTTGTCAGAATCAAATGCAACATATTCTATTAGGTTAATAATATGAAATTATCAGATGTAGATCTGAAGTTCTTTAGAAGCACAGTATTACTTTCCCCTCCCCAAATGTGGTTCTTAACAGAACACTAACTTTATTTCCAAATTATTTTTGAAAATTAAAATACATAGGAACCCTCACACTTTGAGAGAAGTCAGGTTACCAAAATGCAGATATACATATGTAGCATAGGTGTGTATGCATGTCAAAGCAAAAGGCCAAGGAAAATAATCTCTCCACTCTACATATGTCACAATGAAGTTAAATTCACTGCAGTTTAAAAATGAAAATACAAGATTAGCCAGAACATTTTAGGTACAATAGTCCCCAAATCACATTAATTCCTCCAACGTTAGAACAGTTCATTCTTCTTTAACAATCTTTCCTTCACTATGCATATAGTAGTTTTATATGCTGATGTTCAATTCTCTGATGATCTACTACGAAACAGTCAGTATTGAAAGCATTTTGAATCAGACTCAAGCTCAGATATTTTAAATTCTTGATTTAAAGACTCAGATTGAATAGGACTTCAAACCTGTACATTTATACAAGCAAGCCTTAACTAAAAACAAAACTTAGAATCCTTTCAATGAACACCTAAGCTTAAAATGAAGTCTCCTTGGTTTCTGTAATAACAACTTACAGAAACAGCAAAGTGACGAAAACTCCTAGCAAGGATAAAGTTACTACTACCAGCTTTGGTCTTAAGGTGTTCAGATGAAAGCACTTACAAGATGACACAGAATTTTAGAACAGTAATGCTCTAAGTGTAAACAACTACAGATGTGACGTTGGTAGCAAGTGTCTGTATTGGTTGTCTTAAGAGTGATAGCTTCTAAGATATACTCCATCCCACAAGTAGAAAAAAATGGATGAAAAACTTCAACATACATGACTGGTACTTTTCAAGGCAAGAGAGAATAATTTCACAATAAGCTTATGTACAAAAAATGACAGCCATTCACCACCTATGTAATCTTTACTGTGCAACAAAAGCCATACAGTAATCTCCTGCAATTGTGGATTTGTAAATGCCTGAAAACAGAAAGAAGCTTTGTGATGTGTTCTGCCAAGTCCTTGCTTAGTCAAAAATGAGGAAAGTGAAGTTCAGCGATGGAAAAAGCTACAGAGAATGCCCTAAAAGAATTACAGTTCAGATGTTTCTATTTATCTCACCCATGATAGCAATTCATGAAAGGGTTCATCCTGGTCATGTAAATCTGAGTCACTGAGATCCTTGAGAAGCCAGATTCTGCTCAAGTAATAATGATAGCTAGAGCTTTTTTAGGAAATCACACAGAACAATTTCTGAATTTTAGATTACTTTGTGTTCTTAAGATGTAAATAGAGTACTCCAGAGTAAGATTTCTGTGTAGCTAGAGCAGGTATAAGCTTATATTCCCATAAATAATTGTGTCAATCAAAAGGCGAAAAGAGAGAAACATTTCTTGGAAACTCTTCCTCATTGGGAACATCTTTATTATCACATAAAATCATCTAGTCTGATCTTCAATGTAAGCAGATCAGTGTATTCTAATGAGCAACTCAGGTACCACTCTCATCTTTTGACCGATTAATAGCATGTCAGATAGGAATTAAATCTGAGGTGCCTTTAATGGAAAGGAGATTCACTTTCAGTCTTATGCCAAGTTTTAAGAGGGGTAACTATCTCCTTAGTACACAGTACCTAACAACTAGTCCAGAATTGATTAAGTTCAGCAGCCAGCCACTAGATCTTTAAGGCTAAATAGAACCCTCTTACCACAAATCTCTTCCCCTCTTTGATTCTAATCTTCTCTTGAATATACTCCACTGGCTAAGCCTCAGCCTGCACAGTAGCAACAGCCTTATTCCATGGTTTATCTTCCTCGTACCACTCTTCTGAACCATTTCTAAGTTATATAAGTAACTTCTGAAGTGTCAAAAAACTCCACAGATAAAGTCACAATAACTGTTTTAGAGATCCCATATGCTGCTCAGTACCTCTAGCTGATTTCCCCCTGTCTATATACCGACACACCTTATTTTGCTGGTTTACAGTATGCACTCATGTTATTGATTATCCACCACCCCCTCCAGTCCTCTTCAGTGTCACCATCTGCCAAAATGCATTTAGTTCCCCAAGTGATCAGTGTTTCTAAAAAAATTACTTGCCTTTAACTACAGGAGGGTTTTCCAGAATTCATCTCATCATCCAACACAATACTAATTTCCCTCATCTGTAAGCACTACCCCACCCATTTCACATTTTCTTCTACATCACAGCAGTTGTAGCCACTGGATTCTGCACCAGGAAGAAACAACTCCATTCCCAAGTACATTCACTGTAGCCTTTTTTGTCTCCTCCAGGCACTTCCCGGAGTACCCAAATTTTACCGTGTCTGGAGGCCCTATGTGGTACCTCAGTGGCCCTTACACAGCATACGGGTTGTAGTTTTTTCATTCAAAGTACCCAAAATAATGGAAAGGCTGTATCAGAGCCTGCCAGATACATCTTGTTTACTGTAACGGACTTAAAGTACAGTAGGATGAAATACCATTGAAATGTCATGAAAATTATCATTATCCTGTTATTAAGCTGCATTAAGAAATATTTGATAGCAAAGAAAAAGATTATAAGTCATTGCTAAAAGCTGAGTATACGTCACTACCATGCAATAGTTATGTACATTGTTCAAAAAAAATACACAGCTTTCCATTTGCTGTACATCCAGACTCTAATTTACAGCAATAATGCTGCTCTTTACTTAAGCAGTGAAGACTTCAGGATAGGGCGATAGAGGAAAACCTCAAATCACCTCAGTAATCAAATCATTCCCGGTAAGAACACCATGCAACTTGGAAAAGCAAGTTGTCTTTTGGGTAAATAATAGGTTTGCATGAGTTGTAGAACAACAGTATTTTCAAAATACTTGTTTTGTATAACTTGTTTTATCTCCAGTGATAAAGTTCTGCATAAGGTCTCAAACAATTTCTAGGATATATATTTAATGATATGTCTCATTCAGTTTGACTAGATCCTACAAAACAAAACACGTTTAATCACAAAGACTAAAGGAAAGCCCTTGCAAGTGTTACTTTTAAATACTAGTCTCACATCATACTCAAACCACAAGCAACTGAACTCTAGTTTTGCAAGTTAATCATGAAGCTTGGCAACAAATGTACCAAGACACCTTTTCACATGACCATCATTACAAATAAATATGGAAGAACACACAAATCCAGTAATGCAAGAAAACATCACACTCCCTGAAAACATGGCCACACAAAGCTTACCTTTTCTAGTGCTCTTAAAAAAAAAAAGGGGGGGGAAAAAGTGAATTCTGTTCCACAGTATAGACCAAACAACATTTTACAGTGAGGATTCATTCCACACTGATTTGCGCATTTCACATCAGCGGGGAGTACCTATTTACTAGTGTGAAATAGTTTCATCAGTATTAGCATTTATGCTTAGTAAGGTATAAACATTAAATGTATGACACATTTTCAAATCAAGATATTGCAAGAAAGAATGTTTACAAAATAAAGATAATAAATATTAATGTAAGGAATAGATGTATACTCATTAGATGCGTACCTGCACACTGGCTGCTACAACTGGAGACCCTGAGGCAGAAGATGGTCTATGTGGAGTTGACAATTGTTTAGTAGCACCCTGTGTTCCACTTCCTGCTCCCCCAGACAGACTAGTCCTACTAGCTCCACTTGAGTTAAGGTTACTGCCTCTGCTGGCAGGTACATTCATTCCAACTCCACCCAAATTATTTTTACCAACAGTTCCAGAAGGAGAAGAGTTGGGCAATTTTGAAGAAGCCTGAGGGTTCTTTGCAGGCTGAAGGCCTGAGGTGCGATTAGAGGGCAGCAAATTCATTGTGGGAGACTGCCTGCTGATATTTACACCACTGGTCTGTTTATGAAGGGGGTTGTTGCTGGAGTGACTACTCTGGGAAACTAGTGCACTTGAACTGGAAGAACTGGGTGTTGTTGCAGGCCTGGGGGATGAGGTGGACTTGGATGAAAATTTAGGTGATGCATTGGGCTTGGGTGTCACAGAGGGCTTAGATGCAGTGGGCTTGGGAGAGGCAGCAGGTTTGGGAGAGGCAGCCATGGAGAAGGGAGGCTTGAAACCCTGGGAAGAAACTTGTGACACCATAGCCTTGGCTAAATAGTTACTAGAGGTAGAGGTGCTGGATGTTGTCCGAGAAACCAGTGGGTGAGACACTTGAGAGCCAGTTCCAGATGAGGGATTAGACAAAGGCAGGCGATATACTACAGATTTCTCTTGAGCCTTGATGATTGGTGATGAGCAAGACAGTTTGGGATTACTACTCAATTTCACCACTGGATTGGTCTGTGATTTACTAATAGTCGCTTGTAAAGGAGATACATATTTCTGCTGTACAGCTGAATGCTGGTGCACCTTTGTCACTTGTGATGTTGAGGAAGAACCACCTTGAGCCTCAGAAGATGATACCAAGATATTAGCATCCTTGGTTCTTTGAGAGGAGGTGGAAATAGCTGCTTGGGTCTTAGAGGAAGAAACGTGAGTCTGTGAAGAGGAGGAAGCAGCCTGGATCTGGCTTGACCTCTGTAGTCCTTGCTGAAGTAGTTTGGCTGGCAAAGGCTCTAAGGAAACCTTGGGATTTTGAATTGAAGATCCAGCAATAAGGCCTGAAGAGATACCAGTGTGAACTAGGTCCTGGGGTTTCTTTGGTACTGGCCCTGTGTGACCAGCAATAAGACTTGATGAATGGGGTGTTTGAGTGGGCTCTACTTTCTTTGAAGTTGCCAGGGGCAACTTACTCATAATGCTTGCTAATTTCTCTTCCCTCAGCCCAGGGCGAGGTCTGGATGTTGGTGTGTCTATGGTGGACCCAAGAGGTGATCCCTTGGCACCATTATTAATAACTGCCAGAGCATCAGAAATAGAGTCCAGTGAGGGTGGGTGGAAAGAGAGGTCTTCATCCAGCGAGTCGTCCAAACAGATCGTCTCTGGAGCTGGTGTGCAGCTAGAGCTGGCTGGGGTGCAGACAGGTGTGCTGGAACTCAGTACAGTAGAGCAACTTGAATTGACTGAAGACATACAGGTTTTCTGTTCTTTCTTTGGACTGGAGTCCTGAGAACGAAGAGATAAGACAGGTTTAATGGCCTTTCTGGTATAGATCTAAAGTCTTCTTTAATGTAATCCTATTATTCTGTAAATTCAGATGAACCAAAGATCTACTATTGAAATTTTCATGTTAAGATACCTATGACATCTACGTGTTGGAGTCTTGTGTGCTAATTCAATATCTTATTAGAAACCTAGTGCTGTTGCTCCACGTAACTAGAAGTGCCCCACACAGTTCAGAATAATCAATGCTGTGAAGAACAGGGCAGCTAATCTGATTGCTAGGTAAAATTGCTACTGAACTAAGAGAACACCTACTCGTGTCTGAGACCCTCTATTGACTTACAATATTATCCTCCCAACCACATATTTTTCCAGTGTTGCCAAATTTGATACAAGCTGAAAGCGAACACAGAGCACACATTAAAAAAATATGAAACTTTACTGGAACTAGTACCTCTTCACAGTCAATTTTCAAAAAAAGTAATATCACTTAAAGTTAAAAAGCTATACAGAAGACTTCTGTACTACTTTCAAGAAAATAATACAGTATTTTTCTGGATCAGAGGCAGGAAACAGGTTGTACCAAATGGTCACAGAAAACTCAGGTATCTAAGTAGGCATTTACCTTCACTTTGGGTTTAGGGGCTAGAATCACCTTCTTCTTTGCCCTAAAACAGAGGAGATAAATGCACATCAGAAGACAAGAGAACGGCAAGTAATTTCAGTTTTAACTGTTACCCTGATTATATCCCAATAAACTAGAACGATGACTACTGGAGTCCAGCTTTAGTTGTAAAACGTCCTTGAAGTAGAATATGGGTTAAAATACAGGGGGAAAAGAACAAGCACACTTTTAATCCATATTCTTTTCTCATGTATCTCTAAATTAGATGCAAAACTCACTGAATTGCTCATATAACCTGATATATATCAGGAGAGCTATTTTTCACTTTTCTGATTTACAAAGACTACAAACTATCAAGTCATTTCAGCCTCTTATAATCTTAAGAGTTTGTCTACTTATCAGAACTTTGTCTAAACTGGGCACATATAATAGTTATACAATTTCACTTTACATCAATGTTTTTGTCACTGAGGAGTATACTTTGTGTTCTCATTTATATTTCAAACCACATAAAAGCTGCTTTTATTCCCAAAAAAAGTGTCTTGTTGCTTATCAACTGTGAAACAGTCACATTTAACTTCTGTTTGTTGCAAGAAGGCATTTAACAAACTTCCAAGTTCTTTTGCCGTGTAAGTTAATACTGTAGCACCAACTGCAGTTATGCTCGCAAAAACAACATTAAGGATTATTAGACATCACCTTCAACTTAGAAGTTAAGCATTTCACACCTTTTTTCTCATTTCTATTTCTTCAATAGGATCAACAGATTAACATCTTACAGGTTGTTTATTCTCCTTTCCTAAGCAACTAGGAACATGCCTGGTTAAAAAAAAAGACCTTACTGTAGGTGGCCCATGACTCAGTTTTGCTATTATGTAGGAAAATATCTTATGTTAAACATATTTATCACAAAGGTTGCATCTTGGGTGTAATTCAAAGTCATAATCGTTTTTGACTTCTGGCTGCACACGAGCAGAAGGACATAGCATTGTCTGAAAATCAAGAAGGGAAAATTCTGCTAAGGTACACCGTCCTCTGTGCTTATGGAGATATTTACGAGGAAAAGAGGGAGCAGGAAGTACTGCAGTCTCCAAGTTCAATTTAATGTGCTGCACAACAAAATTTAGGTAGTGTACAGTACTTCAAAATACTTCGTAAAAGGCATTAATCCAAGAATGAATGTCTGCTTGAGTTATCTAGCCACTTCATAACTGAGTTAAATATAATGCCACAAGAACGTTACAGTTATATGTCTAAATGAAAGCATTAAAAAAAAATTAACATTTTAAGTCTCTTAAAACAAATCCTGAAGTATCTCCCTTTCCTTGCCTCTGTCCACAAAAAGGCAGCATGAAGATGGGAAAAGATGCTATGAACAACTTAAGTAAATTATCAATATTATACTCACGGAGCAGAAGTGAGGTGATTGTGAACACTTCGGCTTTCTTTAAAAAGCATCCTAAAAGAGAGGTGAGAAAGAAAACATAAGGTGATTCTACAGGTATAATCAGCATATGATCACCAAATAAACAAGTATGCTTGAATTTTCAGGAGAACCCTTAGATTATCTGTCTCCAAAGCAGCTAGTAGGTACTTTGCCTGTATTGCTATCACAAGGTAGTTCCAGGCAGCTATAAACAGAGGAATGCTAAAAAAAAAAATTTCAAGTTTACATTCAAAATACCTCAGTAAATGGGCAATCAGAAGTCAACACAATGGAATATTAACTCCGCCAGATGGACAGAAGAAATAAAATTTGAATTCTCTCTCCTCAAAGGCTACCAAAATATTTTAAATATCAAATTAATGATCACTGTAAACTCTTCACACTATGTGTCCACACATTAATCATAGGTTTCAGTTTTGTGATTAGTTTTTGTGGTTTTGTTTGTTTTTAAAGCAGGGAGGAGAAAAGTCAGACTATAGTAGCCAAGCTTGTTTCTTATTTTCTTCAGTATTTTGTGTACCATTTCTATGACTGCAGTTACTAATGGACTCAGACATACATTTTTTTACAGAGCCAATGCATAGCAAGAGTTGGCATGACAACTCTCAACATTTCACATGCTTTTATTTCCACATTATCAACTCCTGAGCTGACAAGTGGGAAGTAAAAACAATTCCTGATCTGTGCCTATCCTACAGCTTGCTGCCCAAATGCAGCTATAAAAAGACAATTAAGGAAAACTTGTCTTCCCCGTTTCCAGGTAGGCAAACTAGAACAGCCAAGACTTTCCTACATCACTGCCATCACACTAACACTGACTACATTATGAACAGCTGTCTAAACAAGAGCTTTTCACCACTAAGAATGCATCCTGTAGAGCTGTAATAGTTATGAAAAATCCAAGTATCCACACGGTAAGAAAACGCTGACATCTTCTCACTACAGTATCAATGCCTTAATTCTCAGATTCTACTTTCAGCTCCATTTTCACATTGTCTTGACCATACTAACCTCCTCATCTGTGTTACATTGCTCCCCCACCAGAGACTACCAAAGGCCTATGAAGAACATCATGGAGCAAAAGGAACATTCCTCATTAGAAGTTCAATGTGCCACTTTCCAATCTACCCAGCTTCTCCAGGTGCTTGATCTATTCCTTAATCTTTTTCATTTTGCAATGAAAATCCAGAATGAATGCCAGGCCCCAGCACACTTGTATGGAAAGTAGAGAACCATATATGTTATATGGCTTTCAAATACAAAGTTTTAACATGCTTCCCTTCTATGTGGTGTTAGATGACCCCATGCTATCACTTGATCTCCGTATCTGTTCTTCAGCTAAGCTGCAATTCCTTGTCTTGTCTACTTCAATAAAGTCTTTGTAAGTGGTAACATCTCACTCATCTGCATACTTACTATACAAAACTAGATCCTTGAACAGAAATAAGTCAACTGTATGCCAAGAAGTATAAAACTTCACTTGCTCCTTTCATTACTGTTTCATAAGCAGCTTATTATACCCTCATTTGCTACACTATTCTAGGAAATCTCAGTTTAGTTATTTTTTTTTTACAGTTTGATACCGATTTGACTAATCTACAATCAAGGCATTCTTGAGCAAATGGATTAATATTGTCATATCATTTAGCTTTTATAGTTAGGTGGAGATTTCATGGGAAACTGTCTTTCACAGTGAGTGTTACAGAAAGTAAGAACTCACATCATCTATATTTGATTCTCTTCTTCCACTTTGAAGTGTTTGAAAACATTCCTAAATTAGCATTTCACTATGATTACTGCTCTTTTCATTTTATTTTCCCCCTTGTCTCCTCTCAACAAGTCAGCAGGAAGCAAGCATAAGTTTTCATTAAGAAACTGGCATTATTTTTTAACTGCAGCATCACAGAGCATCCTAATTGCATACAGGAAATAAAGAGCATAAACTTTGGTGTTTTCTGAACTCTGGTGTTGAAATTCCAGCTCAAAATTTTAAAGTCTGTGTCACTCTGACTGCTTACAATATGGGCAAAACTGCTTTCTCTATCACCATAACTTTCTATATCACAGAAAGTACTTCCCATGCAGCCACGCCCCACTTCATACTTCCCCCTCAAATGAAGCATCACACATGAACTTCAGTAAATTCAGTCTCCAGCAGATGACAAAATCAAATAGTTCTCAAAGGAGAACAGTGGGGTTTTAGCTCTCGGGCTTGCAAACAAGATAGAAAATTAACTTCTGAAAAGCGTTATTTCTTTTAACATATTCCAGTTCTGCTGACATTTTGAAGTTTTAACCAATATTAATAATACATGGTTGAGTCAAATATATGACAGTAAGATCCAAGAAATAGTTAACACCAAAATAAATAGATATATAAAGCAGGCATCTTACCTTGCCTGCATCCAGCCTTTAGGCCAAAGTGGTTTCACTTCTGTTTCCATAAAGGTTTTGAGGTAATCTTCAGCAGACTGACTTCTATTTGGCTCTAGCTCATAGCATCCCAGCTTGATCTTCACAAGATTACACAATAGAGACCTGCAGAAAGAATAAATATGTTCCAGGCTGGATGGGGCTTTGAGCAACCTGGTCTAGTAGGAGATGTCCCTGCCCATGGCAAGGGGGTTTGGAACTAGATGATCTTAAAGGTCCCTTCCAACCTAAACCATTCTATCATTATGCTTAAAGAAACTATCCTTTCAAAAGCTCAGCAGAAGGCAGCTGAGAAATGGAAGTACTGATGCTACACTGCTGTCCACTGCCAATTGTAGGAAGAGCTCAGTTTCAGTCACTCTTGTGGAAGTTTGCCACTGCACAACTTTGCTGCTACAACTGGTATGATCTGCTACTGTCACTTCTTCACCATTTCCAATAGACCGTATGGCCCTTTTTCATCCTTACTAGCATTCTGTAATTGGTTTTACATTTTCTTTGTGGTTTCCTCATAGCTGAAACATCTCCTCTCACTTTGCTCAGTGACCTCTATCTCATTTAAGATGGAGAACGTCTGAAAGCAAGATCCATTCTACGCTGAATATTTCAACAGAAGATTCTCTTTGCCAGGGATTCTGTCTTTTACTGTCCTTAAAAATATAAAAGTGCACAAAGTTAAGGAGCGTTAGCCTTTCAGAGCCTCTTGAATGAAAAAAACACACAACAGTTTTAAATATCTCTTCTTTAAGTATGGCTCCCTCCAGGTCAGTCCAAGCTATACTGGTTGTATATATTCCATGAAGTTGCTTCCCCGTTGTCTTAACATACTAAAAAGATTCATCAGTCCACCATCCCCTTTTAATAATATGTATACTTATATTAAAATTAGCTTAGATCCTGCATAGAAAATTACAAATTTAGAAGGATGTACTTGCTTAAAAGCCTATCCAGATTAATTTAAATCTCACTTTTCAGTAAAATCTACTCTAGGAAACAAAACAGAATTCATCATTTCAGACTATCTGTATTGGTCTTGAGAGATAACATAGAATTTGTGTTCAGAGAGGACAGGAGGGGTTAAGATTCACACAATCTGGTTGCTGGCTTGCCCAAGGACGGGGAGGCTTACCAAACAAGCATTGACAATTTTGGTGATGTGCCATATTCTGGCAAAAATCTTTACCACTCATTGGGTGACAGTGTTTTGTGACCTATTCCTAGAATGATGGAAAGCAGGTTTAATTCTGCTTACACCTCTGTTCTTTGCTTAAAGAAGCTCAAAGTCCTATGACCAAGAAAATTCTCATGGATTTAGAAAAAACAGATAAACAAGCAGTGAAAAAAGGGTTGGACACAGGATGATCTTGCCTTTCAAGTTAAAGAAAAGGGTCTTTTACCATTGCAGCATTCTAGCTTGCCTATTTATCCTCATTCTCCAAAACTTCTGAGGTATACTGAGAACAATTATTTTTTTAAACAGTATCATGTTTAATAAAGCAAACATCCCCTTGGAAATCCCTTTATGAAGTCAGTGAAAATTCTTGGTGGAAAAGGTAATTTTGTCTCACCTCACTGTGTCATCCCAATGAAACTTCTTTCTAGGTCCCACAACCCTCTTTCCAGGTTTCTCATCATCATCTTCCTCTGATCCATTTTTCTCTCGTTCATCTTCCCCTTGCAATCTACAGTTAGAACAATTGTTTTCTTTATAGGTATGCAAATGTTTCCTTGATAAAGGAGTGTTGTTTTAGGTATTAGGAAAAAAAAAGAGGACCTGTCTTCAGATTCTTAGTATACCATTTCTGAAAGGGTGAACAGTTAATCTTCCTCTCCCCACCACTTCGTGGCCCTCAGACAAGTTAAAAGGACACACTGTATGGAGGCTATCAAGGATGCATCTATGAATAAGCTATTCATCTAGTGCCTCTACTGGGAAATGGCAGGATGCTTATCAACCTATTAATGCTTCTCCGAGTCTAAAATTAGTTAGCTATGAGGGAAAAAATTACAATGAATAAGGACAAAATATATCAAGAACCTGAACACACCATCCTCCTCCATTAGTCTAGCATTTTGAGAATCTCCACTATCCTTCTCACACTTTATAATTCTTTGTCTCAAGACCTATTTCATTCAGTTAGTGGAATTTCTTTCTAGAGTGAGGTGGTAACATCACTTACACAAAACTAAGTGCTTTGTACAATTCAAAACTTACAGATACCTGTAAACTGGAGCTAAGTACTTTGCTGAGCTCAGGGAATGAACAACATGGAGACAGGCTTCCAGCAGGACTCTAGAATGGGCATGCACAGACTCCAGGAATACCTACTTGGCATTCTTGGCTTGATTGCGGGCCTGACAGTCCTCTTGATACTTGCATAACTGTTCAGGCATGACGTTACTGACAGCCAGTTTCAGCTTTTGCAGTGGTTCTCTCAAGCGGTCATCCTGTGAAAAGAGAAACACCAAAGCAGTACTATTAGATGCAATGTAAAAAGTGTTTCAGATTGTTTCACAAAAATTATTTCCCACTCACTCCTGACACAATATTCCTAGTAGTAACTATTGACCACAACAGTCATTTCCTACATGGCGCTTGAATCCTGTTAGGTGCAACAGCACTACAGAAACGCACATACTTGAAATTTCTCATACAACATGGTCTTGAGACCAGAAACAATGAAAGATAGTCCCAAGAAAACATACCAGGGATATCCCAAAACATTATAGCATGATCTCATTAAATATTGTTTTTTAATCAAAATAGGGAAGGGATGAAAACACGAGGGAAAAAGCAAGATGACTTGACCAATAAGCATCTCAACACTTACAAATAAGTACTCAATTAATGAAGTCTCCAAAAACTGCAGTATAAAAACATTGTAGTAATGAATAAAATATATGTATTAAATTACCTGCGAATCAGATTATTATGATATGCAATTTATGTACCCCAGGTAAGGATTATGTATTTAGAATGTTCCAAATATTAAGAACTTCAAAAAATAAAGTAATATACTATATACTTCCCTACATGTTTTAAATTCTCTTCCTACATCTTCTGACTTTACATTCTTAATCATAACTGCTTATTGAGAAGAACTAGAATATTATGTGTTATTATATCTTACTGCTTAGAAATAGCACATGAATGTTTGCCACCTTAGCAAGTTTTGATCTCTGCATTCATGAACCTCAGATCCTCTGCAAGATTTAGTCCTATTTCATCTAAAGAATCAGATCAGGATACTTCTTTAAGAGAAAAGCAAGTGCTGAAGTATTTCTATGACCTAGCCACAAAGGAAAATTTGCACAAACAGTACAGGCTGGGTAATCTATTATCCATCTAGCCTTTCTTTTCTCTTGACAGAAAAGTGAATGCAATAGTAATTATTTTATTTTAGCCTGACATAGCCATCATTATTGGGGCTTTCTAGTTCTGCTACTTTGATATGCACCCTGTTATCCAGCTTTCAAGGTGAAAGCACTTCATTCTCAAATAAAGGGTGGGAAACACTTAAAATGCTTGTTCCTAAAGTACTGACGATAGCAGGTACACAGAAGAAAGCTTTTAAGCTGATCTAGCAACTGATCCAAAACCTTTTGCTTCATTGGAGACTGTGTGACTGTTGCTGTACTCTCCTGCACTC
The DNA here is from genome assembly GCA_025774025.1 of Xenus cinereus. NCBI lineage: Eukaryota > Metazoa > Chordata > Aves > Charadriiformes > Scolopacidae > Xenus > Xenus cinereus. The sequence continues at coordinate 53,314,279 of JAOXJK010000001.1, read as the reverse complement.
TGTCCTCATTACTATTACATAATTGAGTCATGCTGGAGCTAATCTCCCCATCATTACCTGCACATTGAGGTGTAACTTCTTCAGACGCTTTATCAGTGTGTCCTTATTGCATGGCACAAAAGCCTCAAGGTGAGAGTACACTCCATTGCGGATAGCAGGATTTATCTCCTGTAACTGTAGCTCAATACTGACAAACAAACAAGAGACAGTCAGCCAGTGAGGCACTCCAAGATGAAGATGACAACCAAACAAAAACCTAAGGAAGCTTTGTATGCATAACATATTCTATCTATGCATACTAAAAATAGCAGCTTGGGACCTTTTCAGTTGAACTTTTTTACAAAAGGAAGAAGTCTTAAATCAATGGCAAGAAACCATTCATATACATAGTTCTCCAGCAACACTGAATACTGTCATTCAATTTTAATTCACTCCCACCATTGCACATCAATCTTGACACAATTTTAACTGCTACGGTCTTCTACAGATTACTTTTTGTTTCTTAGAATGTGAACACAGAACCTTCTATATTAAAACACTTAGTTGAAGGATCACAGAGTAAAAAGAGCTGGCATTTTCCTTCATGAAAGCTGAAGGTGTTCTGAGTTATGAAAGTGGGGGACAGAAAGAAATAATGGCAGTTTTGCTGAATTTTACAGATGAAGTCAAGGACAAAGGGCACTACAAAACACTTTACACTGGATAAAGACAGACAGATAGTCATGACAGGAATTGTATTCATATATAAATCTCTTTAGCCAATAACTAGCTTAGACTGATCTACCTTCATTGACTTTTAAGGGCTTTGTTGGAACAACCTCAATAATATTTCCTCTTCTGTACTTTTCCTTTCACCCCCTTTCCAAAAAGGGAAGGTTGTACAGATAAGCACTTACTCCAGCAGAATATTATTCATGTCTTGCGTGAAAAACTTCTTCCTGCCTTCTTCATCAAACATCTTGGCGGCCTGAAAATACAGAAATAGAAGGTATCCAAGAGTTCATAGAGCATTTTATCCCAAGAACCTTTGCATCTTTACTTTTACAGCTGTACCACATTCTAATTTTCCAGAGAACAGTATTACTTGGAAAAAACATATGAACTCAAACTACATTCAGCTGTTACTGTACTCAAATAAAAATGGCTTGTTCTAGGGCAAACAATCATTCTATTTAGAATCTGCCTGGATCACTGATGTTAACACATTCATCTTTTCAATAACTATGAAGAAAGAAAATGGGGATGTTTTATTATCTCACCACCAGTAACACTCCACCACCGTTTGCTTTAAAAAGAGGGGCATTACTATACAAGTCAAGCAGGCAAGAGCATCAACGCATTTCTACTCTCAATTTATGAAAGGCTCCTTTTCTATCTCTTATGTGCCTCACCCAGTTAGAATTTCCCAGCCTTCTTAGATCCATGTCAACCCTTCACTACAATTTCTACAAAGGGATTATGTATGCTAGAGGAATACCACATCCCTCTTTTCTACTGCTGTCCAGCGTTCTCACCATCTTTAGACTTTATCTCTAGCATTTTTGTCTGGTCTTTTTCTGAGTCTGTTTGGGGTGGGGAAAAAAAAAAAAAAAAAAGAAAAGACAGCCTTATTCCTATACATACTTCCTTTCATTTACTGATCTCACAGGAATTCCCATGCAGAATCCCTTGATCTTTGTCCTTAACTAGATTCTTATTTTCACAATCAATAACACCTTGTAGGAGAAAGCCAAATCCCCACACAATTCTACAAAAAATCAGTAAGATCTCTGGTGTACATCCACTCTGCAGATTTACAGAAAAGGAAAAAAAAAAACCCAACCCACTTTTAGAGGCTTATTGTTATCTTGTATTCTGGCACTGGGACCAAACAGCAAATGTCTAAAGGAGCTGGAAAAGGATATGAATGCAGAAAAGCATGGAAGTGTGGTATCATTATAGTGACTGACAAACAATAGAGGCAGCCAACATGCTACAAGACTGAGTATTCAAATAAATTTAAAATCCAATTCTGCCTTTTAAAAATTTATTGACTTGTGATAACAGAGCTAAAACCTAGAAATAAATGGAAGCATTAACTTGATAAAATTCCTTTATTACTATGGAATACTTACTCTTCTTGGTCTTTGTAACTGACCCATTTAAGTTTGAAATTAAAATATTTTCTGGAATTGCAAACTCTACACTGCACAGGAAAAGAGGCATCTGATACTCTACCAGAAACCATAAGTAGCCCATTGTCTGAATGCTTTACTGCTTCAGTCATGAACATTGATACCAGAGTTTAAGTTCCTATGAGGACTGCATTCTGCTCACTACTTCCTACTGTAAATTCAGCTGCTGAGGGGATGGTACTATCTGTTTAGGAATACTGAAGCATTTGTCCTGGTAAAAAAAATAAGAAAGGTTACAGATGTTTACAAGTGATAGGATACAAAAACCTACGGAAAGTTTTAATGTCTTAAATCTAGTATCTTTAAGCATAATTAACACAAGGATTATTATCATCTTCTGGTTTATTTAAAGTGGAAGGAAAAATGTGCTTTGACATTTCAGTCCCTGGTGGAACCTGAAAGGCGATTTCAGTGTTATACTACCATACTGAACAGTGTTTCTGGCTTTTGAAGAGAGCAGCATTGACAGATTCAAAAACTGCATTGCTACCCCTGAACTGTGGTGTTGTTTTCTTTCCATAGACAGATTATCTTGACAGTTACCTTCACAACACAAAAAGGCCATTTTATTACTTTCCTGCTTGTGAACAGTATTGTCTGCTATCATGGTAGTTTAGAATTGCTCACTTACAGAACTAGAAGACATTAATCCACAAGAGGAAGTCAGGAAGGTTTTATTATATTTAGTAAGTGGCTTTCTGATTTTTTATTTTTTTTTTTTTTACATCTAGATATATCATAAAGCCTATGATCCATGAATGGAGTTTTTCCTAGAGCTTTATACACTTCTTAGCTAAAGAGCACGGTGAGCTTGGTGATTATTTGACAAAACCTGTTTCTTTTTTCCTGCTTCTTAGAAGATGTTTTCCCCCCACTGGTCATGTGTCAGTTGATTGCAATTTGCAGAAGGTAAGGGAAGTGCAATCTTCAAGTCCACACAGCATCTAGTTTTTCCCCAAGTGCATGGGTAGACTTACTCTGCTCAGCCAGCATCAAACTTCCAGAAGACATTATCAAAAGCATAAGATAGAACAGTTAGGTTCCCAAGAGCCACTGAATTAAAGCTTTCTTCTAACTGGGTGGGGCTTGTTATACCAGGAAGCAGCATGAATTTGGGGCAGGCCACTAACACTTCCTGAGTTTTAGCCTAATTCAGCTCTTCCGCAGTTTTACTAGAAGCTTATTGTTGATTCATAGCAAAATTAACCTGAATCTTCAAAGGTAGACAAAAATCATCTCTCTCGCATTAGTAAATATTAATCCTTTAGCTGTATTTAGCTTGTTACATTTAAAAATAACTAAGAACACGAAGACATTTACATACAGGTATGACAAACATTATATTCTATCATTACTCTAACCCCTAGGAAAGCAAGCTTTCTACTGGGTTTTTTTGGCTTGTCTTTTTTTTTCTTCCCAAAAAGGTAGTAACTTGAACTGCTTTTTCAAAACTAACTCTGAGGAAAAGCTTTAATATCAGAATCTGGACAACCAAACAATAAATTCATTCTCAACTTAAGATAACATCCAGAACTGAAACAAGGAGCACACAATACTTTAATAGCTCTGATCCCTTTCAATAGGCTATTGGGAAGTTTGTAACCTGTGGATTTAATACTTTTAAATTAGTATTTTTCATGAGTTTGGACTCCATTCTAACCTTCCAAAAGAAAAATACTGTTTTATCTTTTGTTTGCTGTTTTGGTGTTGGATTTTTTTTGTACTTTCATGGTTTTTCTAGTTGGGTGGTGGTTTTTAGTTGTTGCTGTGTTGCGGGGTTTTGGGTTGTGTTGTTGGTTTTTTTTTTTTTTTAAACTGGCAAGTTAGCATTTATGTTACAAAGCCAAAATTTCAAGACTTCAATTTGTAAGCTGCAGACATTTTTCAGGTTTCCTGCTCCAAAGCAAGGAAACATCCACCCATTTCACCAGCTAACAATTCAAGTTAAAGTAACACTAATATTTCGATTATGGAAAAAACCAAACAAACATTACAAATTATTATACACAGAAGATTTAGAAAACCTTGTCTCCACTGTGAAACAAGCACTGCTTTAACAATTGACCTGTATCTTCTCTGTGCCCATTTTCATCTGAGTATAAATACAGCCATGAAGATTGACATTAAGATCAATTCTGCATTTTTTTAGAGTTTCAGACAGCAATCCAGGGATGACAGCTTAGGCCCTAATTATTCTTCCTTGTTCTCTCAGATTCTTGAATGCAATCCCTTACCAATGAATTCATACTTACTGTTCGAAGGTCTCCAATGCGCTTTTCAAGTAGCATCGGCAGACCTTCTGGGAGGGCAGGCACCTGCTTGGGTGTCATGACCTGAGAGGTGTAGGTTGCCTGAGTGACATTTCCATTTTCTCCTGACAGCTCAGATACCGGGCTGCCATCAGAAGTGCCATCAAGCAACTTATCAAAGTCAATGTCTCCCAGCATCTCCAGGGTACTTTCAGCTTCTGGCAGGAGCTCAGGTTCATTTGTGCTACCAAAAATGGAGAGGACAGGATCATTGATCCTAAGATTCAAGTCAGAGATATCATTTCCTGCACTGAGAGAGGAGGAAGGAATTTTACTAGGGGTAGAGGTTGCAACAGTCACTGGAGGTTTTGGACTAGATTCCTTCTTCCTCATGGCTTCCTTCTCCTTTTGAAATTTACGGATCATGGCAGCCAGAGAGAGCGAGTCTTTAAACAGTTTCTTTTTCTTCTTTTCAGATTTGTGTGAATTTAAGGCCATAACTCTGTAGAGGAAAAATCTTTCATTAGAATGTATGTGACTTTTGAGGCCTTTGTAAGTTGTAACAAAAGTCTGAGAGTTTAAAGCAATTAAAAAATTATCAAGGGGAAGAAGCAAATGCTTTGTCCTTCCATCTTCAGACTATTCTATCAGCTATCATAAACCTTTGCTGGTTATTTGATTTCATGCTCTCCAACTGATTTGTTTTGCTAAGTTTTATACACATGAAGACAAAGGTTATTTACTTTTAACTTATCAATGTAATTACAGAGAGCTTGCCACAGTTGTGTAACTCATGGCTGATCTATGCTACTAAAATACTTAAACTTGGCTCTTAGACTCCTGAATGCCGGCACATCACTTTAAATTTAGAGACACCATGTACATTTAAAAGAATTCTCTTCATTGCTAAGAATTTTGACATGCAGGCTCAACATCCATATGCTACTTCAACTAAACATTTTCCACCAATTCATTACCTTGATGAAAATCATCATCGGTAAATTTTCAATACTATCTTGAATATTCATAAGACAACTTTCACTCAACGGTTTTCTAGAAGCCAATTAAAAAACCCGCCACCTTAATCCTTCCATGCTAGCCTCAGAACTCAGGAAAGCACACAAAGTTAGCAAGAAACATATACAATAATTAAGCTATGTTTACAGGTTTCCAGATTAGAAACCAAGGGATAGGAAGAAAATATTTTTTCATTAGAAGATGTAACTCAATACTATAAAATACTTTGGTAGAACAATGATGGATATTGCTATTCAGACTCAAAGTTTCTTTTCTGTAATTTGTCTTTCCTTGTTTTATTATTCCTTGTTCAAAATTTTAACGGACAAAGATTAGCTTGCAGGACTTATTTATACAACACACCCCCCCCCCGTATTCAAAAACCAAAATCTATTAGCTATTAATTATAGTTTAAAAATACAATATTCTGAACAGCTGAGATAATCTTGCTATAGCATGCAATCTTGAAATCACATACAATTCAAGGGTTCATCTAAAGAAAGAAACCTACCCCAACTGCTTAGGAACTTTCATTTTCCGAGGCTTCTTCTCCTTTTCCGTCCCTTCATCTTTCCGCTTGCGCTTTTTCATTCCACGATCTTCGCTTTCTTTTAACTTTGCTATCTAGATAAAGAGATCAAATAGAGGACAATGACTCTTCCACTGTAATTAAAGGGCTTTACAGGAAGAAAAAAAACCCCACATTTAGTTTTCCTTATGCTTTTCAATTGAGGGCCAGGAAAAATATTTCAATGTTTGTAAAGGCAAACACTACCACTGGATTCCTAGCAGCAACTGCACTTACTGACAAATCTCAATCATTTATCATTTTTAAACAGTTACTAAGTTCAGAGCTTTCAATAAGAACAATACTTCAGGGCACATGCAGACTGAAACCCAGACAGTATAAGCAGTGGCCACCTTCGAAGACTGAATCCCCCCCATCATCTTCTGCTACCACAGTTTCATTGCTGAATATGAAGTTACAAAGTATGAAATATCTTTTTAGGCAAATTCATCAGCTGTCTCCCCTCCCAGGTTCTTGATGATCCTTAGCTTACCTGCTTGTGCAGGGTAGGGAAAAAAAAAACCCTTCACACTATGCAAACATTATACAGCAACAGAGAAACTTCAGTGTCCTATCAGCACTATTTCAGTCACAAATCCAAATCACAGCACCAAAGGGCTGCTATGAAGAAAGTTAACTGCATTCCAGCCAGATCCAATACAAGAACCCTTAAAACTATGTTAAATTTAAAGAATTATAGATCAGGAAAGGACATCAGAAAGCAGGAAGTTTCTGCAATGGCATGGAAGTTGTGAATGTCATATGCAAGCAATTATATTTGCATTGATCATATATTGTCAAAGTACGTCAAATAGCACGCTGTTTGGGAAAGACTGTATATATACTTTTTAATATAGTTATATGCTGAGTTTATTTTAACAGATATTTTAAGCGTTATTTGAATATTAGGAACAATTTCAAATCACACAAGCTTTGTGCAAAATCATAAAAGCAGTGCTACAGAATTTAAAGTCCTCATCTCATATAATAAAATTGTTCTGAAATTACCAAATGATCTGTCACTCCAAGATGGATGGACACAACTTGTTAGCTTGCCTGAGCAGATGGTTAGTCTTACTAGACCGAACAGCCTGTGGATATCCTGAGTGATTTCCCAAAAGCTAATACATGAGCCACAAAACAGAAAATGCAACAGAACAGTGCTACACATCATCCTGCTCTCAGACTCTTTATCTGAGCCATTCTAAGCATATCAAATATTTTCTGATGTCCACCTAGATGTAAGTTCTGTATAAAAAGCATAATAAAGATCACTCACTTTAGGTGGCCTATGCTTTTTGTCTTCTGCAAAGTCTTCATCCTCTGAGTCAGATGCCTGGCGGAACTGCAGTGTACCAGTGTTGATATAAAACCCTCCATATTTGGTTGTCAGGGATGCAGGAACTAATTCATCATACTGGGCAGGAAAAAGAAGATGCGTTTATCAGCATTTCTTAATGAAATGAACATGTAGTTCATTTACCAGTCCCCATACATGAAAAATTATACACGAGTACATAACACAGCTTACTAGAATAGAAACAGGACAGTAATGCTATTGAAAACTTACTAGCAAGGCACAGAATGCTAATATCACAGAATAAGCATTCTACTTTCAAAACACCACCCTTTTTGGGAAAGAAAAGGAAGGATTACAGCATTAAAAGTACTGCTGTCTGAAGAAAATGAGGCTAGTCAGAGGTATTCCTTCATTTCTGGCCCAAGAAAAAGAAAAAGCCCAAAAACTTTTTAATGTTTCCCCCCCTGTATTCAGTTTGAGAGCATATCACATTATGCTTGATGTTAAATCTCAGGATACATCAGCCATATGAACAATGATACATCACCTGCCTGTGAGCAACTTCACTTGATTGTTCACTGGTTGTTTCTGTCCAGGAAGCAGGCAACCACAAAGTGAGTTACTTGTTTTCATCTACGACAGCCTTACAGGCATACCAGAAACACCACTGGTTGAAAACAAGTTTTATTAAAAAAAATAACCCTGCCTCTCAATTTTAAATTTTAAGTTTCATACTTCTGTTGAATACTCTTCAACTTTATGAGACAATGTGCCGTTCAAATTACCTGTTAGTCACACACTTTTGTCACAGGCCCTTTATGTTATCTGAAAGTGATGGCTACGGTTATTTCACAACCTATTTCTTCCATATTTTCAAGAGATGACAGTTTGAACAATGAGTGGAAGAAGACTAATCTATATAAAAATCTTACATAATTGGGTGTTATATCCAGGAAATAGGACTGAAAATAGAGATGTTTTTGTAAAATGAGCATAAAAAACTTCTCAGATTATACGCTTTATTTCATTAAGGCTACCACAGTTTTCGTTAATACCAAACTCTGGAGTGCACTTGGTATGTTCAGATGTTCCAACATATGCTACATTCAGTACCAGCTCTAACCATAGTGCCCTGCTCAAAAACCTACTTCTCTTATAGTTCTCAGCATTTTTAACAAAAGAACGTTTCAATCCCAAACATGACAAACTTAGCCACAGTATCTGCAGTTTTAGGTGTTGAATATAACATTGCCTCTTATACAAATACCATAGTGCCAGGACTTGTTTCATTAAAAGTCAGATATATTCTCACTCTGTTTAGACAGTTTTAAACCACAAAAGGTTTCAAACTCTTCTACACACTTTATTTTAAAAAGCATTTAGTATTTATGAAGGAATTTCCAAGTTAGAACTAAAGCTGTATCTTGAAAATACTGAAATCCAAAGACATAGGAAAAGCGGTCAATATTAAGTATAGTGGAAGACAACATGAATTCTATTATTTCATGACCAGCAGCCTCCTCAGAATGGTATTCTCCCCCAAGTATTACCAGAAAACTGTTAATCTCTAGGAAATATCTTGTTAACAGCAAACTCTCAAAAAGGCTGGGAGGATGAATAGATTCATTCCAGCTCTGCGCGTAAGTATCAACAAAGCAAGCCATGGAAGTGTTTGCAGGAGAACTGAGGGAGGGTTGTCTTGACAATGCCTTTATCACTAAGTAGAAGGACAATGTTGTCAGGAACTACTCCAAATTTGAACTACCAGTCTTAGTTTTCAAATACTGAAAATTGTAAGATAGTGAACTGAATAAGCAACAAATACAATTCCGGAAGCTATAGTCTGGAAGCATAAAAAAAAGAATGCCTGAGACACACACCTGCCACCAAAGATAAGGAGGAAGCATTTACAGGGCCTAGAAAGTGCTACAAAAGTACCAGAAAGACACCATAACAGTGCAATGACTAAGAATCAATTTCTGCCCTTCTTCTGAAAGAAAGGGTAGGATTTTAACACACCTCAGAGGTACACATCCTGGCAGAAGAAAAAGTCGATTTTGAGTAACAGCTGCAAGCAATAAGTGTTTGATAACACAGCCAAATGATTAAGAATTAAGTAAGATACTTGAGAAGGAAACAACGTGTTTACTACTTTGAAGTTTGAACCAGCAGGCCTTCCACTGCATGTATGTTAAGACAGAATTCATCAGGCTGAATAAATTAGTAGGCGGTTTTAACTGCCACAACATTAACTGAAGACTTGAGATGACCTACATGAAGGGAACACACACAGAGTGCCAAGGGGAGCATCAGCCACCAGCTTATTTCATTTCCCCCTGCACAATATACTGGCAATAAACCAGTTTAAGAACCAAAAAAATCTGGGCTACCAAAAGGATTAAGAAAGGAATAGGAGTTATCCGGAAAACAGTGAATGTATACTTCAACAAGGAAGCTGGTTTAAAAGCCTGAACTGGAAACCCGGATGGATTTGATCTGAATAAGCAGTTTTATTTCCATAAATCATCACCTTTCATCTTCTGGAATTGAAGGCTTAACAAGCACTACATAGAAAGATAAAGGAAAAGTGGTAACAGGATCTATAAAATACCCTAAGATCATATGAAAGACTAAAGCAAGAAAGCAGGAGAATTTATTAATTGGACAAAGTGAAAACAAAGTGACTTTGTTGTAGACTTGTCATTCATCTTAAGAGACCAGGATGATCACACAAAGTAGGAGGTGCAAAGTAAACTTGAAAATAGAGGCTGGGTAAGAATTTCAGAGAAATCCGATGTTTTCCACAGCTCTCAGAGCCAGCTTCATTACATACATGGAAGATGAAAGAGAAAGAAAATAAGTTATTATCCACAGTGCTTAGTAGACAGAGCAGGCATTTCCCTTTTGAGCTGACAGGGTGTGAACTGAATTGGTGAGGTTTGGGCAGTACAGGATCAAAACAGAAGAATGCAGTAGCTGCCAAGTTTGAAGAAGAAAGCACAGTTAAAGCTGCGAGCATTATCGTAAGTTAACACAAATAAAGGGAAACACAGTAAAGACTTGACCGCAGAATAAAGGAAGCCCTGTAAAACACAAGAAAACATAAGGATTAAAGACAGTCCACAAGTGAGGAAGCCATGAACCACAGCAGATGATGAGAACGATCAACATGCTAAATGGCATAGATCCATAGGAACAAGGCAATAGGAAAGGCAGAATTGATTCAATATACAGATGAACAAACTATCTCCTAACAGCTGGCAGGCAAACAAGGTTAGGAAGATGTGGATGTGTAGCCTACCAGTTGATGTTTCAACAGCTTCTGCTGAGGACTATGAGTTTATTCAGACTTTCAAAGACCTTTTTGACATTCAGTCCTCCTCACCCTCTAGAGAGTTTATTTTTCCCTACCAAAATTTGGTTTGTCCTCAGCCTACTGAACAAGGTATAAGTCAATGTTTCATTTTATTTTTGACTTACCTAGAACTGGGACCTGCAGACCACAATGTACCTAGTAGCCCTCCTTCAAGGCAAGCTTACTATTTTCTACAGCCCTGAGTGAACAGAGAATTTGAATATGATTGTATAAAATACTGGCAACAGCTAGATTAAACTTAATTTTAAAGTTTCTTCAGGACTCTCAGTTAAAGGGGATATGGCTCTTTCAACTTCTAAATAATAGGTTTCAAGACTTGCTTTGCACTAGCTTTTTCTGCATATGAAATTGCAGAAATGATCCTATTAAATAGTTTAAGCCCTTTATAGTATTGTGCTCTTCCTTATACATGCCAAGATTGAGAATTAAAATTCTCAGACATACAAACAGACAAGACTTCATATATGATTGACTCCTGCAAAAATGGATTTGTCTCACAGAAGATTATGGGATCATTCAGCAGATAACAAGACTGATACATTGTCTGATCATCTAAAAGGAGATCAGTAAGTTATTTTCAACTATTGTCCTTGAGCTACATTACTATGCTTCTAGTGCTATTAATCTAATTAAATGTTTAGATGTGACAGATAATTTACTTTTTTTAAAAATAAGTTAAGGGGTTTCAACTTCATTATTATACCAAGAACAATGAAATTTTATGGATTACACCAATTTAGTTCTGAAATCAAGACCCACAGTACATAACAGTATCTTATATTGTCTATTCTTGCATTCAGATATTTTGACCATGATCCTCATTCAGCTCCCTTCCAGAGAGCAACCTGTACTATAGAAGTACATCTGAAAAGGCATTTTAACACTTCTATATTAAGTCCTGGAAATAAGATTTGCTGCAAACATCTAAGTGTTTAAAGAAATGCAGCCTGTACATTATTTGTTGTGAAACTGGTATGATATAGGTAAAAGATAAGCATGGATCATTTTTGTTCCTTGTTCAGTTCATTTTTGAGATGGCTCTAACCAGCCTGGGATGGACTGTTTATTTTTGCCCATCATTAGCCCACTGAATAAAGTCAAGCTACTACAGTTCTGTTGAATATTGTTGCTTCAGTCAAATGGACTGAATCTCCATACAGTTCACTACATATTTAAAGGTACTTCATAGTTGATTGATCTCTGTGCTTCTTAAAGACACAAAGAACTGAAATGTACTCCTTGGCTTCACTACCCTTTAAGTTTACAAAAAACACCCAAACACAACCACCCCAGAATAATCTTTCTGAAAAATAGTATAATAGAATATATAATAAAATCCTGAACAAGGTTAAGGGGGAACAATACATTGCTTTTCTAACCCAATACAATATCAAAAAGCAAGCAGAAAGAGCTTTCCCATGGTAAAGAAATTTCCTTTTCCAAAATGAATAGACAAGTTGTTCTGTTGCTGGTTTGTTGTTGTGTTTTGGTTTGTTTTTTTTTTTTTTTTTAAAACCCTGGGGCAAAGGACAGCTGGCAAAGCATAACAGAAAAAAGTGTAACAGACTATTAAATAAGATATAATACCTAGTTCAGGGTGGTATAGACTAGGATAGGATGGCCACCTAGGAGAATCCAAGTTTAGTAGTCAGGATATCATAATCCATCAGCCTACCAGAGCATCTTAAGAGAACTATCTATCTCTCTCCCCAGCCCTGTTTTGTTCTCACTATGACCACCAACTTTTATACCATTCCACTAGTCACCAGAGTCAGGCTATTAGATTAAGTGACCTCCAATTCAATGAAATTACATTCTTATAGTCCTGAAAATATTTCAGTCGAAGTTACAACGTATGACCGCTCATGTGACCATCTTCAACTGGTCAACTCACTTCTTTCAGAGACAGTTCTCACCCATGCTGAAAATACAGTTCGGTGCTTTTTTTACAAAAAAATATGCAATGTATTACTTAGCCTTTACAGGTTTCATGTTGCAGAATTACTAGAAGATTCTGTAGGAAAAAAAAAGTTATGCTTTCCTTTTCTGTTCATTTAACACGAAGAGCAGACTTACCATACATGACACTTAAGACAAGTGCTCATATCAAAGGTCTGTGATTTTGACATGTTATAACCCCTCCCCCCCTTTATATTAATATTCATATTGTTTGAAATTTTTTTGGAAAACATTC
>JAOXJK010000001.1:53270418-53284686 GCA_025774025.1 Xenus cinereus | reverse complement strand
TCCCTCCCCCCCCCCCTCTTTTTTATCCTCAGAAATACTAGGTAGGAGGGGTTTTGTTCTCCCTTTTAAAAATGTACTCGTTATGCGAAACCAACACAATTTACATATGTGTATTATTATGGATAATTACAGCAGACCATTCTGAGCAGCGCATTACTCCACTTTCCAAACTGCGTTCATCACAGCGCTTGATGCCTTCCTCTCATTGCATGTGAAGTCTTTTGACTCGACTGCTTTACTTTCACCCAGACTCCAGAGAAGGTCTGTGACCTTGGAACACTGTTATTGAAAGTTACGATTTCACTAAGAGGGAATGGAGGACATTCCAGAATGCCGCTTGCAGCAGTGGAATGACTGACCCGTTTGGAGAAACGTAGCCTGTCTCCTTTTGAAGCTTGGGAGCTTCAAAGCTTTGTTGAGCTTTCCAGTCAAAGGGACTCGTTTTATCTTAAAACCTCACATGTTCTAGTATGACTAGGAAGCTCGGTAGAGGTATTCCTCAAATACGTTTTTACTTTCAGCGTCATAATAAAATTGTTTGGAAATCCCACTTGTTCTCCTGTTAAGAATTTCATACAGCTGTCTGATGATGCACATAGTAGGCAATATATTTTCGGATTCAAACCGTGTGAGTGTTGTTAAGCTCCAGACCCTGCCAGGAAGATTCTAGTTCTCATCAAAGTTTCTACGTGGTCTGTGTCATTAAACCTTGTGATGGTTTTCCCGGGCAAAAGAGCTATTTATTGCTCAGCAAACAAAAGTCTTACGTGGAAATCATGGGCTCTTCTGCAGCTCTGCTGAATGCTTGTTTTCAGTTACCAGATGGGAGACTCGACATTGAAATTAGTACAAGAGGAATATAATAACTTGTATTCGTAGGTAATACTTGGACATATCCATGGAAAGGGGTGAAGATAAGCTGTGCATTTTAAGAATTCAACCTAAATCTCAGTTCTGTCTTTCACACCCCTAAGATGGGTATTCAGAAGTGATGAATGTAGGACAGGTGCTCCACAAGAAAATGAGTCTTGCAAGTATGTGAATTCAGTACTTTAAATTATCTTGGTTGTACTGTAGATACACCTGGATAAATCGTGGTTAGATTTTTACACGCTTTTTAAGTAGGAAAAAAATAAGCTGGATAGGAATAATTCATCTGAGCCATGATAGGGCTACAGAGAAAAAAAGTAAGTTGGAAAAAAGCTACAGAGAAAGAAGTTCTTGGAAATAGTTTCAGGTAGCCATTTGTTCTAGATTATGAGATTGCAGACTTTGATAGTAGAAGCAGCTTTCCACCTCTCAGGTTTTAATAGATAGTTACTGGTTTGTTTATATCCCCTCTCTTCCTCTCTCATCTGAGAGTTTAATTAGACAAACAAACCCTCATATTTATATGTTATTTAACCTCTGAACATCTTGTAGGACACCTTTTTATGAAGCTCAACATTTGTTTATGTAACTAGAAAAATAGTAGTTCCGGATCTTTGGATTTAAAGTGAAGTTACCAAAACCAGCTTGCTCTGCATCTGAGTGTATGAACTACATCAGAAAGAAAGTTGGCAGCAGATCCAAGCACAGCAGTTACTGGAATATGTTATCATTGCATTTGGTCTAAGATACTGGAAGCACCCAGGGAAGACTCCCGAGAAACAAACCAAATCCACTAGATGTTAACTTCTCCAGGAGTTTAGTTTTGAATACACCAGAAGAGTTCCAGGCTTTGTGCCATATCAAACAGTTGCAAGAGGAGTTAGATTTGTATTTTTTGCCATCATCGTTTTTCTCTTCTGCTACCTGTTTTGTTCTTTGGCGTTGAGCTCTGTCTCAGGTATTGGTTTGTACACAGTATAATGCGCTGCACTTGTCAGTGGAGCACAGAATAAAAAAAATTAAATTGAAAAAAAACAAGTAGGTATGTTTTGCCAATTATTTTGCTTTCTCTCCAGATATGACCATGCTAAAATAGTCCAGCATAGAATGTATGTTCTGTATGTTACCTGAAGGACACCTAATGAAAGTATCTCCTGAAAGAGGCACGTTAAGAGTTGAAAAAAAAAAAATATATATAACTGCAGAGATTGAGTTTAAGGTGAATTTGAAGCTATTTTTTATTTCTTTGGTGTAAGCCAGTACGAGCAGTTTATACAAAGTGGATGCTCAGAACTACTGGTGTTACAGCCACACCAGTGAGTGGAAGTTTCTTGACCTGAGTTTGTTTCAAATACAGAAAACGTCGGAGACAGCCCAGTAGGCCACCAGTGGCCTCTGCCCTGGTGCAGGTGGGATCCCCCTGCTCTGCCTTGGGGTGGCTGCTCTGTCTGGGAGACAAACCTCTAGCACTCACTCTTCTTTTTGGGCTGCCAGTGCTTGTTGTGTTAGAGCTGTACCCTCTTTCGTTACCAACCAGCTCCAGCTGGTCTCTTGGACCTAGTGGAAGCTGCTGTTCTGCCTGTATGGCTTCCTCTGGGCTGGACGCCCCACAGCAGCAGGTCCAGGGTCCCATCAGAAGCCAGAACTGCCCTTAGGATCAGTTGTGTCTTCCTTTCAGTTTCAACTTCCATGACCTCTAGGCTCTTGCCCTAGGATGGGAATGTGAGGGAAAACATGTTCTGCTTATAGCAATAATAAGTTTCTCCGCTCAAGCTAAGGTGGCACAGGATGGCAGTTTGTTGTCTGCTTTGCTTAAGGTGAAGGCTGGGACCTTCCCTGAGGTGGGAGCTCTATCAGTAGCCAGCTCATGCCTGCATCAGTCAGATCTCAGCCACTCAAAAGTCTCCAAGAGATACTTCTACCATGTTTGGGCTTTGTTTGGGGTTTTTTTTTCGTTTGTTTGATTGTTTGTTTGTTTTGTTTTGGGTTTGGTTTTTTTTGTTTTTGTGAAAATATCCTCATTTTCCTTTGGTCGCTTCCTCACTATATCCTCCTGATATCTTGGTTTCTTATGGTCCAACCAGGCATCTTGTTGATCTCCTTGTTCTTTTCACTGAAACTGCTGCCAGAGCAGCTGCAACTTGCATTGCTGTGTCAGGAGATGACACAGCTGCAGGGAGGATGGTGTTTGTGTAGCTTTTACTAGAACTGCTGCTGCATCACAGGAGTCCACTGCAACAACAATGTGGTTGGCCTTGCTGGTTTTCTATTTATTGGGACTCTCTGAATTCAAGTGTGCTTTTTTTTTAAACTTATCTTCCCTCCTGCAGTTCTACTAAGTTGCTTCCTGACAGATCCAGAATCAAGGAATAAAAAAACCCTTCTCTTTGCAAAACCAAGCACCAATGCCCTACAAACCATTTGGAAAATTAATTAATTTCTTTTATCTACAGGATCCTTCCCCCTCATCCTTTTCTTTTTTTTTTTTTAAATTTTTTAAATTAAAAATACTGTTTCCTGCGGACATACCTTTCACTCTGTCTGCTCAGGCACGAGTACTTAGAGTTGTTACCAGCTGCTCTGCCACATCCTTAAAAAGTCCAAAGTACTCTATTCATTGAAGTAAACAGTAGTTTGGAAGGACTGTAGGCAGGTAGAGGAATGCCAGATGTTGGGACTAGAAAGAGCGCGTTCGCTTCTGGTAATTAGGATATACTTTATCAGGGCAGTAATACTCATTCATCACAGCTTCAAGGCAGAGGAACCACGACGGTGGACTTCATCCCGTGTGTTGGTATATTGCTCCCCATGAACTTGTCAAACCTTACTTCTTGGAGAATAAATGTTTGATGAGTCTATGAGACACTGGACTCGTTTCAATAACTTCAAGAAGAGCTTTGAACAAACCTGATCCAAAGTTCAAGGTTTCAATGACCATGGGAAGTTTTAAGAGTAGCAATAATTATAATGCAAAAGATAGTTACTGCTCCTGTAACTGGAAACACTTTTTACCTTTAGAAGTGGACTTAGGTGTATCTTTTGTTCACTTCCTGAAATGAGGAATGGTCTTCCAATACCATGTTGTGTGCCAGGACAGCGTAAATGGCAGTACTAGGTATCCAGGAGGTAGCTGACAAAAACAAAACACTGGCTTTTATTTCATGTTAAAAATAAGCTAGAAACTTAGGGCAAGTCTTCACCTTAGAAAAGTAAAGGGATTTACAGGACTGCATGTGTCATGGCAGTGTGAGTTCCTCAACCAAAGGTGGGTGTGTTATCATCTGTGCTGCTCATGTGCAATTTCTCAATGAGAATTTTAAAACTGACACAACTTCTGTACGAGTAGTGATTTTTATGATGTACAGAATATTGTAACATTCCTTAAGCTAATAAATAGAATAAGATCATTAATTTAGAGGAACCTCAGAGAAAATCCAAAGCTTCAAATGCTGCATTTATACAGGATATCAGCATGAACCAGGTTAGGAAGAAAAAGAGCTGAATCTTGACCAAGGAAGAGCAAGCTGCTCAAAGAAGATGCTCTTGGGAACAGCTTTTGATCCTGGAGAGGAAGTGAAATATTAAGACATTAAACAACAACTCTTAAGTGGGTGCATTTACCAAGCAGAATCATAGAATGGTTAGAGATGGAAGGGACCTTGAAGATCCTTTAAAGATTCCAACCCCCTTGCCATTGGCAGGGACACCTCCCACTAGACCAAGTTGGTCAAAGCCCCATCCAGCCTGGCCTTGAACACTTCCAGGGATGGGACATCCGTAACGCAGGTAATTTGTTCCCTCAGATAACAGTAGGAAAGTCAGTTCTAATCAACAAGATAAGAACACTTTTCTAGCTACATTTTACTTTTTACTTAACTATTAATAATCGTTTCTGCAGCTGGCATCAAGATTTCTTGCCAGAATAAGAATGTGATTTCCATCTTTAAGCTTCTCTCACGTTAAGGATTAATTCAGTTAAGGCTGACAAATAAGCTGTAAACTTCTCCAGTAGTAATGAGTCTAGATGAAGTGGTGTGTGGACTTCGTCCGTGTCTTAGCTGGAATTAATTTGGGAATGTCAGCAACTGAAAGGTTTTCTGTGCCAAGCAGTGAAGATGAGTTTGAAGTTTAAAATCACCAGGAAATTCCTACTTGCAGGTGGACCTTTTACTTTTCTAAGGAGGAGGAAGAAACAGAGGCAAAAAGTTAGATACTTTCTATGTGGTCACAAGAAATTTAAAGCCGTTTAATTACCAAGGATAAAATAACCTTTTAGCTAAAATCATAGAATTTTCTTGTCGATATAAAGAATAGCAAGAAACACAGAAGAGATTTTTGTGGAGGAGTACCCAGTAACACACAAAAGCTTTTTTTTTTCTTTAAAAATACAAATATGTAGAAAGGGAGTGGAATCCAAGAAACCGGTGAAGAAACTTAAGCTGAGGAGCATCTGCCTGTCACATGTTGATTGTGTCTAATAATGTCACTTAAACCGAGTTTAAAACTGAAAGGGAGCTGCCTTTGGAAAGAATAGATTTCCTTAATGGCAGCTCTTTTATGATTCACACCTGCTCATTTAACAGTGTAGAAAACCCCAGATATTTACAGAGATTGGGAGTGATTATGTGCTCTGGAGAGCTGTCCCTCTTTTTTTTTTCCTCGTTTGCACCATTTCTTTAAAGATACTTGCAGCATTGGATGCTAATCTCCGATGAAAAGCCTGTTCCATCAGGCCAGCACCCCTGGAGGCAGCCGAAGATTACCAGCCTGTCTGAAACTTTGGAGTCAGGCTATTGTCTTATCTCTGTTGGTTTTATTCTTCCAGTAGTAATTAAAAACACACAAGAGTATATGAGTCACAATTTCAAATAGCTGCCCCACCCACCTGTAACACCAATAAGAAAGATCTGCCGCGGAGGGAATTCTCAGCTTGAATGGCAATTTCTACACTAAAAGCAGTAGTAATGCCGTTTAATGAGGTAAAAGGGTCTGGAAGTAATTCTCAGCAACACAAAAGCTAATGTGCCAGAGATTTGCTCTTGCTGAGGGTTTTTCTTGCGAGTGCTGACCTAGGCCAAGACAAACACCGAGCGCCCATGAAAACGGAGCCGGTCAGACCACAGGCCAGCCCAGCCTTGGTCACTCAACACTGTGATATTTTCTGCTTTTTAGTGAAATTCAAATATTTTAACAATTCTCAGAAAATTATTTATTAAATACTGTAATATAGTAAAAATTAGTATAGTTACTCTTCAGGAAACAACTGTCAAGCAATGTTAACCCTCTCAAAAAGGATAATTACATATATACATATGCAGATTGCAGAGCAACCTCGTAGGAATCATAAAGACATACAACGTAATATTTGGCTGCGACCTTGGAGGAATTTTACCTTGGAGAAATTTTCTTTATTTTTTTCTCTAGTTAATCCTTTGACTTTCAGACTGATTTTACAAAAGCTCCAGTTTCCTAACCATACTTTTCAACACCTCTCAGCACTTTGGAAGCTGCTTTTACTTGTATGAAGTTCTACATCTAAATAAGTGCACATTATCACAGACAGCTGAGGGTGATTGCATAAACAAATTACCACATTTTTAACATTTATACAAGCTTACCATCAGAATAGTCAGAAGCATACTTTGCATGTGCAGTTCAGCATTTTCATACTTCCATGATTTTATTTCCAAGCCAAATTGCCTTCAAAAAGCAAAGCACATATTCATCACTGAGAATTAACTACACACCGAGCTTGCAGATTCAACACAAAGCTGCTTTTGAATTGCCACAGCATTAAAAATAGCATCTGAAAAAATTACTTATGAAAAACGATTTTCCATACATGAATAATTTAAATAGACAAATGGAATTTTATTAAACTCTCTTTTCTTGCCACCTCAAGTTGTATTTTGAGAAGACGTGAAATTTCAAGGTTTTTGAGCATATTAAAACAAGTGTAGAACAGCAGCAGTAGCAGTGATGATTGTAAGAACAGAGCGGATGCTACATTTCGGAAATGCTTGTGAAAACAAACTATGTTTTCTGTACGACAGCTCTATTTCAAATGTCATTTTCCCGGCCTTAAAAGAACTCCCGCTTTCGCCGATAAGTAATTTTTCAGTCAGATTTAACTTAGTATTGAGTACTTATCTGAATACTTCCTCACCGTTTTAAGAGACTGAGTTATTTCTTGGTGTCGTGCTGACTTCTAGTCCTCCGTAGGACTTAGCGTATTCTACAACCCTGCCCAAATCTTGCCCAGAACGCTTGTGAAGCAGAGCCAGGTAAGAAATGCTGAGAGGTGGGGCAAGAGGAGGTAGAGGTACGTGGAAGCAGGCAGTACTTTGGCAGTACCTCGTGGTAGTCCTGTAGGGCCAGTCACGTTGGTGGGTAGACGGGAAGGGAAAACACTCGGCGGGGAAGGAGAACGTGCAGGAATGAAAAGCGGATGCAGCCACAGAACCTGTTTGGGAACAACTACTCAAACTTGAACGGGAAGTCTTGTAAAACTTGCCTCAGAAATTACTTTGCTGGGACTTGAAAATAGCTCTTCTGCCTTTAAATGGTGACGAAAACCACCATTGTTTTATATAAACAAATAACTTCCCAGTTTATTCAGGGATGACTAAATTCAGCACATGTGGCATCATGAATAAGTCAGACAAAAGACTGAACTTGTAGAATACCAATATTATGATAACTATTAGTACTGGGAACCTACCAGGCAGTTTAAGACCTGGTTTAGTGGTTTTTCTAATTTTGTAATTTAATTTTTCGAAAGTTTTCTTGGACACAGCTGTCACACATGGGTTGATAGTCAAGAGATACGTTTACTTCACGTGGTATGAATTAATTCACCAGCTCTGCAAAGTAGGACATTGTGTTTTGTCACATAATGGCTACCCATATAATGGCCTCACCCACTGATGTGAGGCAAGGGAAAGATTACCAGTAGCTTTAGAGTACACAGGCATAATTATCCCATCACGCTTAAGCAGGACAAAATTGTCAAAGAAAATTATGGCTGTTACGATGCACAATGTAACTGTTAGAACTGAAGCATGGTTCTTTTCTATGTGACATAAACCATCTCAACATGATTACATGTATTCTTAAAATGTGTTATTATATATTACATAATTCTGCATTGTTGTGTGTGGTTTTTCACAGAACTGCCCACATGGAAGTTGCTTACAGTGATCAAGGAACAGATGGCGGAGTCTGAGGCTCATCACTCTTCCTTAATTAAGGACCAGCTTAAAGTGTAGTTTGAGGACTCCAAAAAAGCACTGCAATTCCTTGGTCTGTGGAAGTGCAATTCAGAGACAACAGCAAAGGTAGTATCACACCTTTCCGTTAGATTTAGCTGTATCTGAGAACTACAGAAAGCTGCCCCATAGCATATTTTCTGTCAAAGTAACTCAAGTCTCAGGTTCTTGAAGATCTACTTGTAAAAACATTTTAAAGACCACTACTTATTTTACTGCACTTATTATTTTAAATTCTCTTAAATAATTACTAAGAATAAATAATTACTAAGAATAATATACTGTGGAGCAACTAAGCACAATACAATGTTTAACTATGAATTGAAACAGAACTTCCTTTTTTATTTTAAGAATACACTGTGTCTTCTCAAAAGTCACAGCTCGTACTAAATATAGATTTTTATCTATAAATAGATGCTAGTGTAATTCATCAATTAAGAAGACCCATAAGGAATTTAAGAACTGTCCCTTGCCCAGAGATGTGAAATGCCTGCTTTATTTGTTCCAAATGAAAATTTAAACTCTGCAAAGTCAAAGGTAAGCTTTTGGTGCATGGTTTCTAAATGTGATTACAGTAGGGAAAAAAAAAAGTTATTTCAAATACTGCAAGCAGCCTTGAACAACTGGACTTCATCAATCTTTCTGGGATGCTGTAAGGTTCATCTTAGAAAGAATGAATGGGAAGTATTAGCTCCCGTGACATGGATCTTTTACAAGTTTAGCTGAATACAACAATATTGCAGTTATACAAATGCAATACATACTTTTCTAATATCATATACCTAATTTAAAAAAATAGCATAATACAGTATCCATAAGGTACATGTAAAATAAGTTGAGAATGACAAATGATGAAAAGTAACCATCAGTCATCATTAATAGAATGTTTTTGGGGTTTACTTTAGTGGGGTTCTGGAAGAATGGGCGATCCAGCTTACCCCTTGGGGATCTAGATACAGACGTTAAAATAGCAGTAATAAAACGCTGCAGAGAAACAGACCAGTAGTTAGTGAGGATAAGGCAGTCACACAGAGTGATCTGCACAAGCTGGAAAAATGAGCCCATTCAAAAAAAAAGTATTTTTTGTAGAGCTAAGGGTAGGCTGTCTCTTCTGAAGGGTAGACTGTACCCTGGAAAATACCAGTTCTGGAAAAAAAATTGATGTCATGTCACAGTTGAAAAGCAATTTAATGCAAACTCCCCCTGTGATAATATAGTAAAAAGGGTGAATGCGGTCTTTGAGTACATATGTAGGAGAAAAGTAAGCAGCAGCATGGAGAAGCATATTCCAATGTCACATACAGTGACAAATTATGCCTAGTGCTACATGGCCATGTTGTTTTTAAAAAAATCTGTTGACAAACTGATTGCCGGTATTCCAGCCTGGAAAATATCCTTGCAAGGGATGCTGTCTTTAATACAGACAGAGGTGACTTGCTTGCAGCTTATGCGCATCTAAAAATGAAAAAAACCCAAACCAACAAACCACCAAAAAACCAAACCAAACAAAAGAACGCTAGGCTTCAATGACTAACAGCAAAGATGAATATTGGAAGAATCAAATATTAGAAAACAAGGCCAAACAAGGCTGAATTTAGAATTAAACTACAATTTCTAAAAGAGCAAAAGCAATTTAACCATTTGAATAAATTTCAAAGTAAAACTATGGATTTTTCATTATACACCATCAAATTAAGACTCTTAAGTTTTTCTGGCAAATATTTTTTATGGAAATCCAAGTACTGGATTCAACACAAATACTAGCAGATGAAATCTAACACCTTGCAGAGAGGGAAGTCTGGAAATGAAACTCAAAAAAAGAGTGGCTGGAAATTACTTCTGGAGATAATATAGGGAAAGTTTGGTTAAAGAGTAAACCAATGGGCAAAACCCAGATGTGTTCCTCAATGTATGCGTAGCTCCCATCTAGTGAAGCTACATGTAGCAACAGCTACACATCTAATTGTTTATTTTGTGCCTTACTAGTTAACGGCCAAGTTCCTTATTCAACCTTAGACAACCTTCTTATGAAGATCAACGAGCAATCTTGAAGCTGCAGGAACCACATAAACCTAAATGCCTGCTGCAGCCCACAGAGTTGGAACACGACGTGACTTTTCCTTCACAATGAACTTACCACCTCCAGTTCAGTACATTACTTGGTTCCAGCTGTTACTGTGCTCAGAAGTTATATGCTGGATTCCAGAATTAATCCAAGAGGGTTGCTGCTATATTGGGTCAGTTCAGATGCGGGCCAAAGTGGATGTTATCCTGGAACTCACTTGCAGCAACAGACGTCCGCCCCCGCAGTGTAATTCACTTAGATGTTACTGACATAAATGTTGTTCAGGTATTACCAAGTTTAATGAAAGGTCATCTTCCTTCTCTATCAGGAATGGGTCAGCACCCAACTAAGAGCATTTACACACTGTTTCAGGTTTGGCTTTCTCTAACAGTCACTATTAATTATATGATTGCTAGCACACTACCTTCTGTGCATTCTCTAGAGCCTGTTTTCCAGAATCAGATACTTATTCAGAGCATAAGAAGTAACTATATTTTCCATACTCTTCCTTGAAATTCTAATGATGCTGCAATTTCTTTCTGCCTTAGTCTCTCTTCCACTACATTATCTGAAATGCCACTGTTTCAATTTTATATTCACTTACTCCCGACCCAATAAACTTACCTGTTTCCCTGACTCTGCACATGCATTCTTCATTGCCTGCTTGTTCTGCATACATCACTTTTGTTGCTGCTTTTTTTCCACATCTACCTTCACTCCTAGCTGTCCTATTTAGAGTACCTTGATTCCTTACATTTCCACAGTTCAGGAAAATGTGGAAATGGGCAGGGATAAAATTTTGTTAACTCTACCTGAGAAACAGCTTTAGAAATTCTTTCTTAACTTTCCTTTCTGTATCAGCTAAGACAACTCCTATTCACACCACTGTTCTTCGAATATGATCTAAAATTAAACAATGAAAGACATTCTTAGGACGTATTTCTAAGGTAAAATAAACACCAACATTTCAGCACTTTTATTATTCTGCATTTTAATAATACCTACATATCTGTTCCATTACCAAGACCCTAAATGCTAGGGCAATATGCAATATATCTTTTATTTCATCACTGTTCAAGGTAAAGCCCTGCTGTCCTCTGTTCTTTATGTTTTAAATGACAAAAGCTTTATTACCACCAGTCAATAAAATGCATTGTGCTAAACCCCACATTATTCAGCACAACAAATATTACTTTGTGACTACAGTGAATAAAGGTGAGGTTTTCAAAAACTTCTTCACTGGTCACAGACAAAGAATTAGTTCCCAAGCCCTTATGCTGCAATGCCATCACACTTACTTCAGAAGATTCTCTGGCCAGCAGGTCGCGGGAGGTGTTTCTGCCCCTCTACTTGGCTCTTGTGAGACCGCACCTGGAGTACTGTGTCCAGCTCTTGAGTCCCCAACATAAGAAGGACATGGACCTGTTGGAACGGGTCCAGAGGAGGGCCAGGAAGATGATCAGAGGGCTGGAGCACCTCTCCTATGAAAACAGGCTGAGAGAGTTGGGGTTGCTCAGCCTGAAGAAGAGAAGGATCCAGGGAGACCTTATAGCCTTGCAGTACCTAAAGGGGCCTACAGAAAAGATGGGGAGGGGCTCTTTATCATAGAGTGTAATGACAGGACAAGGGATACCCCTCTTACTGTGAGGGTGGGGAGACCCTGGAACAGGTTGCCCAGAGAAGCTGTGGAGGCCCCATTCCTGAAAGCAGGATGGGGTTTTGAGCAACCTGGTCTAGTGGAAGGTGTCCCTGCCAGGGGCATTGGAACTAGATAATCTTCAAGGTCTGTTCCAACTAAATCATTCTATCACTCAAACAAAATGTAAAATGGTCTCCAATGGATTTGGATGCTCTTCAGGTCTCTTGCAGGTTAAGCTTCAATAAAGGGAGTAATTAGATGCATTTAACATCTGCTACAAAGCCACCAACGTGATTTTTTTCATTTTTGTACCAAGACTCATAATTGTATTCTCGATCTGTTTCCAAGTTAATTAAACTGGGAAGGAAAAGAAAAATGCCTTTTACAAGTGAAATGTGTTCTGTAACTGCTTTCAGTAAAAATACTGCTCCTTTTACACCTACTTTGAATGAGTATGATGTTGCCCCTGCTGAAAGACTCTACACTGTTGCTAGTATGATGAATCAGTTTTCTAGATGTAAATGCATGTAAATGCAAGTAGCCACAACTATCAATGTACTTCTAGATACATGAATGATGACACCCACAGTTTTTGCTTAAAACAGTATAAACACTGACATGTTATATGGGAGAAAGGTGTATATGTTCCATACACACTCAGCCCTCTTATTTTCAGCAAAATACCATAAAATTGGGACCAAGGCCATTGGCTTGCCTTCAGCTGATTACTATACATGCATTTAACAACCAGTCACAAATCTGCCCTCTTCCACAGCAAAATAAATACACTATTTCAACTTCTGCAGTATGAAGCAACACAGACCAACAAGAATTCAACTGTAGATTCAATTAAGAGCTTTAATCAAAGCACTGACATTAGAGAATACAGTATTCTGAGTTTCCACCCCAAAAGATAAAAAAATACATTATAAGTATTTTACAAATTTACAAAATGTGAATTTTCCTTTTACAAATAATATGCAAATGTTTCTCACTACAAAACATATAATACATTTCTATATTACAACTGTGGCCTTGTTTTAGAATTATATATTCCCTGAACTGTTCTCCTTAAAAAAAACCAGGAGAGTATAATAAACCCAAAAGTATAATAAATGTATTGCTAATGGGAATGGTAAATGCTGAAGAAAATTATTCGAAACAGTCAGTTCTTTTATCTATCAGATTGCTAAACTAAATGGATTACTTACATGAATTATATTAACATAAATAATGGTAAGAGAGAAAACAATCCTTATAGTCAAAAATAAAAAAATGAAGGTATTAGTTATTGAGATATATCCAGAAAAGGACAGTGGTCAGACTATAGTTTGTATTTTACCCCAGACGGGTAAAATACAGAAGTCTTTATGTATTATCTGATACCCTAGTGCTGGTTTTTGTTTGTATCCACCATCCTCTCTACTTGCCACATTCCATCACTTGCTGAAGTAGATTTGTCTCAGTCTTTTAACAAAGTCTTCTCCAGAGGCCAGAAAGCTTACTGAAGAAAACCCCACAAAGCAGTCCAGAAACACCTGTGCAGAAATCTGGGAAACATCTGAGGAGCACTTTGACTTCTGGACAGTTGGAATTACTACTAAATAACTGAAACCTTGAATGAGGAATAGTATGTGGTGCAACAGAAAAAGTACCAATAAAGCTTTATTTAAAAAAAACCCCAAACTTGCTGAATATTTTGCAATCTCACTGCACTACACTGTTGTTCAGCTGAGTCAACCTGCTTGTCTAAAGTCCTGCAAGGAAGGAGATACCCAGAATGCACAGACGAAACCAAGACCCACATCTTACAGCCACACACACACACAATAGTAACCGACCTGGTTCACTTTGTGACATTGAATTAAACAGTGACTCTGTTCTCCTTGGCCCACTTTTTCATGATGCGGACAATATATTCTACTTGAGAATTACCAGTGCTCTTCAGAAGATGCAGTACTTCCCGTATGGTCTCTCTACAGAAGTGAAAAGCAAAGATTTAAATGAAGGTAAGATCCAATTGATACAAGAAAACCCTACCCACATTCAAACTATTTTGCAAAACATGGTTCTTAGAGAGGTCCATGCATCTGCAGAGCAGGAGTAGGTAAAAATGTACAGTAGATGAGGATCCCAGGGGACAAAAAAAACCCACTCAAAAAGTCTTGTATACAATTGCAACAAGGAGATAAATTGAGAGTAAAAAAAAAAAAACAAACAGCAAAACATAATTAGCCTGGAGTTCAGTGCGCACAGGTGGATTTATATAGAAATCCTTACTCTTGCAAAATAGTTCCCCAGAACAAAGTAAACTTTTTTTTTTCTTTAATTCTACTTGCTACTCTTCAGTATGGCAGCATCCAGCTTAATGCTGCCAAAGCACCTTACATATAAATACAAATAACATGGAAATGAATATTACCAAT
>JAOXJK010000001.1:53243052-53266249 GCA_025774025.1 Xenus cinereus | reverse complement strand
AAAACCTCTTACACAGGTTTTAACTTGTGTCTTAATTCCTGGTTTCCTATTCATTTTTCAGCAACAATGAATCCTTAATAGGAAAAAAACCTGTTACAGTTATCGATAGCTCAAGCATGCCGTAATTGACCAACATTTTAAATCAGTGGTCTGTCCATCAAGAAGGCCTGTAGGTTAAAATGCTGATTAATCCTTGCCAACTCATCTACATTATTAGACATCCCACCGTTATAAAAGAAAGTTCACTAGTGATGACACTGATGGAAAGTATCAAGAAAATGGCTGTTGGTACAATCACTGAATTAACATGCCATATACACAGTTCTAAAGAGAAGACTCACTTTGTAGCAATCATTCGCAATGAGCTGCAATAGGTTAAAGGAATCCCCTGAGGTCTCCATCTTCAGATAGAGCTTCCAGGCCAACTGCGGTTTCTTATTCATAATATCTGCAATAACAACAAAAAGCTGGGATTGTGAAAAGAACATGCCACACACAATACTCAATGGCGGGTGGAATAAATGTTCCTAAATTCCTTTGCTTAATGTAAACACATGCCTCACTCTGTGAGCATGAGGATGGGAAGGGAAACTTGTCTTTACCTTCTGCCTTAATAGTGATAGCCAATTCAGAGAATACCATTGTCAAGAGGAATAACTATTAAATTTACATCTCAATTTGTATTTCACAGATACAACAATAAGCACAACTCTCATGATTTCAGATGTTATGAAGGAACAGAAAGAAAAGCACTAGAGAAGTTATTTTATACAGGACAATGAACTGTGGCATTCCATTTAAATGGTGAGATTTGGGATTATGTGTTTTTACACACAGAAAAATTTTAATTGGCATTGAACTGAGATATTTAATACTTGGTGCCCACCTCAACCTAAACATTCAACTCCCATGATTCATTACAAACCAGAAGGGGGGTGAGTGGGGGAGCAAAGCCCCTCCAAGCATAACAAAGCTTGTCATTACGTGTCCACTAGAAAAAATGTTTCTAAATTCCTGAGATTTTGTGCTAGTTTTAAATTTACCTATATGACTAGAATTTTTCATTGGTCTAACTTTAAACATCACTACTATACACAATGGAAATAAAAGAATCAGAATCTTCCATTTCAGCTAGTGGAAATTCTACTAGGGTGTTTGAACACAAAGATTGTGATTTTCTGGAGATAAGAATCCATTCTGTTGAATCTGAGGTTGATATTGATAATTCCAGACTCATTCAAGTACTGGGAGGAAAGAAAATGAAATAAAGCTTTCCTTTCTTTTTCAAGTCTGTTCACACATGGACCACTCTTGTGCTCTTTCGAAAAAGGGACTGTTGTAGAATGCGTAGCAATCATCAACAATAAACACGTAACACCAAATCACAGGATTTATAGACACTTCTCATTTAGGAGGCAGCAAGACATGAAATCAGATTTTTCTTTCATCAGCTCCAGATACCATACACAGTGGCTAACAGCCAGTTCTTCATTTCCAAACACCAACCCATCTATCTAGAGAAATGGTGTATCGTCCTCATTCAGTGGGTTTTTTAACTTCTCTTCCAGAAGAATTGGGTATAAATAGCACAATAATATTAAACAAAAAATACTGTCCAGCATCCAAAAAAAGATACTGGTACTTCTTGCCCTTTGGAAATACTTCAGCATTGAATTGTTTACGACTCAATACCTAATCATAGTCTGAAAAGAAAGTATTATAATACTTTGCAGCTTCTACAGCAGCTTTCATCCAGAAGGATCTAATAGTAATTTACATACTTGACACAAAAAGATAACTACATTCATCACTGAACAGTTGTTTCTTCAAAGAATTCCAGCAGCTGTTTGGGAATGAAAAATCAAAATTTTAAGACAGACACAGAAGAATACAGCAGCTCTACTGAAACTTCAGCAGGAATTCAGAATGGCAAAAGGCACACTCAAGAATAAATAGCAAATCCTATAAAAGAGCTAGAAAAATTTTAATTGATAACATGGTGTTAATTCTTCTTATTGTATAAGTAGCACCTTCAAAGAGTTCTGCATCCCCAGATGTATGTCAAAGAACTACTATAGCACAGAATCAAAGGGATGAATGCTATCTATTGAACAACCATGAATTACCTTTGCACCAGGAGATCTCCCATCCAAAAAAAAAATAATAATCACAGAAACCATTCACATATAAAGCACTCAGACACAACCACGTACTGCAGCTTCATGAAAAATGAAACAAACTGGCATATCCTAAAACAGTCATAGATAGGCATCCATAGGTGTGATATATCTGTCTGGAAAGATCACGTTAGAGATGTAGACCACATCTGCAACATGGCATAATATCCCAAAACGTACATATTTGCATTCCAAGTACAACTACTGAAAACTGTTTGATAAGAGAACATTTTTGTATTGAGGCACTGTAAGGAGCCTGGGGAGTCTCAGACTTGAGTCATTAGAAAAGTATTCCTCTATGCTATTTTGCACATGGTACTGCATTGTAGCTTTATCTGTACTGCGGTGTACTCTGCAACGTTTTAAAAACTGGTTAAGAAAAACTAAATAAAATTTGCTAGAGGATATTAAACATAGCAAAAGCTTCCTGGGTTCAAGAAAAGAATGGAAAAGTTTCTGGGGGAAAAACATGCTGGAGATTATAAAGGACATCCCTCAGGCACAGGAGTTTGGAGAACGTGCAGAGTACCACGGTAGGAAGAAAAACACCGTGTGTGCTTGCCTGATTCTTCTCTTCCCCTTAGACATCTGACATTGGCTACTCATGGCAATAGACAGACCCTTGGGCCTGACCCAGTACAGATGCTTCTACTTTGTATTTCACCCTGAACATTTTAGATTTGTAACTCAGTCTTTTAAGATAGAAAATCTTCACTCAAGCAACTAAATAAACAACTGAGAAGAAAAAGGTTCACTGGTTAGGACATAACTGCATTGATGGAACTACAATAGCACTGCACTGAAGCAGTAATTGCTTACTAAAGCCAGATGTATGAAAGGTGCAGTAACCACCCACACTGTAACTACTGCAATCAGCTTTTCACTTTTTTAGTCCTGAATCCACCTACAACATTAAATTCAATTAGGAAACTGGATTGCCAAGACTGATGCAATAGAGGAGGATCTGTATTCTGCAATGTGGAGAGAAAAGTGACTCACAGCAGCGAGCTAGCCAGCTAAGGTAAACAAAATCATTCTTTATCTTCTCACTCTGGATCAAAAGGAACACCTGCAGGAAGAAGGAAAATAAAAGATTATACATGCATGTACTTTTAAACAAACAGAAGGCAGACCTGCCTCGTTTCAACATGCAGCTAAGGCTTGAGCCACATGAACAACTGCTTCACGAGAAGAGTGCAGTGTTGGGACAACTGTGTCAGGTAGGTGGAGGATTCAAACAGTGCCATGCTTAGTGAGGGACTTCTGTGGCTTCAAAACACCAGGCTGGGCAGAGGGTGCAGCCTGCTCTGAACAAGTGCCAGTGGGTGGCCATGCAACACAAACAGTACAAAGGAACACTGGGCCTGTGGGAAAAGCTATTTGGAACGTGTTTGTTTAAAAAGCAATGCAAGCAATTACATTAGCATCTTCTTGAAATACCAGAAGTTTCACATATAGCCTTTCCTCCCCATACATGTCAGAGATCATTCCAGGTCAGCAATAAGCCATTTCTAACCATTTTGGTTTCAGTAAGGTTCCGAGGCAAAACATTTATCTTTTGTAACTTAATGTACAAATACAAGTTTATTACATTCTACATCTAAAGTGAAGTGTGGGGGGAAGTCATACATTTTAAAATGTACTCTGGCTCTACTCGTATGCAGAACAAAAAAAAAAAAAAAAAAAAAAGGTATTTATGCCTCGTATGCCTCTCTGCAGGTATATTTGTAACTATACTAGGATGCTACTGGCAAAACTCAAAATACTTTTATAGGAGCAGATATATGTACTGGAACAGTGAGTTCCACAAATTACTGCCATTTTTATTGGTTACACATTGCTGACCCTCTAATTTTGGGGGTGGGGAAAAGAAAAAAAGAAGCAGCATTATCAGTGTAAGTAGTACTTTATCATAGGTTTTATTTCATTATGTCCAGGGAGGTAAGCTTTTTAATAAGTTAATAAATGCTATACAGGGAGTTTATGAGACACTAGGGAAGGGTGATCTTTATTTGAAAGTGTCATCACAGGCAAAGATCAGACAGTAGGACAGGCTAATCAATTTAATTACATAATCCTGTTATTTGCTACATAACAAGTTTACATAGAATCATGTTTAAGTACATAAGAGGAAAACTGTGGATTAACAACAGTTTACACCTCTGTGTTTCTTTGTTGCCGGACTGCAGCTAAAGCTTACTTATAGCATTATCTTTTTTATCAGCATAGCCTGCTAGCATAATTTTAAGATACTCACCTGCATTTTCATGAAGCTAACTAAATTAAGGTAGGTGAATTGAAATATATATCCATGTTGCCTGACAGTCTTGGATATTTTACTTAGAGAATTTCAGTTAATAGAAATAGAGGGGGTGGGTGCTGAGGAGAAAAAAAAAAATCCAAGAAAAAAACCCAGAGGGTTCTCTACTGTTAAGAAACCTGAAGAGTTAAAAAGTTAGAAAGATGGGAAAAAGCTAACAAAAAACCAAACAAAAAAGCCAAAAACCAAACCAACCAAACCTATATGATTCACTTTAGACTACATGGTTCGTTGTGGGTTTGGTTTTTTTTTTTTCCTGGCTTGTCTTCTTTCTGGTCTTGTGGAAAATGTTGCTTCCATCTTCATAATAGCTATTTGCTTTTGCATATTTTAGTTGTAATTAAGTTTCTACTGCACATAGACACAAAAAATGCTGTGTGTAGAAGTTAATCTCTTCCAGCTGCATCTGGATGCTGCTGAATAAGATAGTAAGCACTTCCTGCTTTCCACCCACATTTCCCAGAGGAAGAAATTTATTTATTTTTTTTTTTTAAACACAAATTTCTAGGGACACCTAGAAGTCCTTAACTATTCAGTGTCTTTTACTCAGCACACCCTAGTCAGTCTGCACAATAAGACTGCCTGGGATCCCAGACAAAGCGTAGGAAATCTGATTAAGAGGGCATTCTTTGATCAATTAGAGATAGCTGCAAGCACTCTTGTGATGCACCACAAGCAGCATGACTCCCCATATACCTCACATTACAAGATTAGCAAAATAATCTTTTCTGAATAGTGTACACTGAGAGTTTCAGTTCCCCTAAGAAGGGGAAGATAATGTTTCGCCCAACCTGCATATTTTCAACCAACATAAAGATCTGGAGGGAGAGAAAAGGAAGGAAAGAGGGGAGTATGTGGGAAATGTCTCCGTTGTTGTTTTTTAGAGAAAGTAAATACATACCTCTTCAGCCTCACTAAAATTGCCCATGGCAGCTTTGGCTTGGGCGTAGTTGAAGTTAAAAGTGTCATCATTGTAGAAGTAACTCTGGAAAATAAGCCACACAGACAAAACCCAAATAAAGAAAACAAAAAACCTCCTCCCATGGTATAATAACATTAAAAATACCCCCTCCTCCCTCCCCCTGCCCCCACCCCCAAATCTGAGTCAGACTATATCAAGACAATGGGAAGCAAAAAGAAAAACCCACATTATGAACATGCGGCACTTATAAACAGTGGGTAGAAAATTATGGACTGGCTTTCCATCCTACATTTGTGACTACAAACACAGCTGGAACATTCCACAGTATTAACCATGAGAGATCTGGAGAATGGTCCAAGCTCAAAATTGTAGTGGCAGCTTTTGCGGGTATAATTTTCACTTTATGCATGTGAAGTCATGTTGTGGTGCCATGGTCTCTTTCCCCTCCCAAGCACTTATTTCACCACTGGGGTGGTAAACAGGCAGTTGACTCCCTAATAGCTTAAGGAGATGAACTGTTTATTTTTCCAAGACTTCTCAAGGCACAAGAAGAGATCCTGTGGATCTGGTTATGTGACAGATGCTAGTCTGACATGCTGGATCACATGATGGAGGTGGAGCCGCAGCACTGGGCTGGAGCCAGGCAGCACAACTTGTAATAGGACTTCCTTAAGCTCAAGCCTTGCTTAGAGTCATCCTTCTCTCCATCCAAAGCCCAACACCAAGTTTTTCTTTCCCATAATAATAGACTGGACACACCTGGTTAATGACAGATCAGGTTGATCTAGCTGTATCTTTTCTGAAAAGCTGAATGGGCCAAAGCAGGAAATACAACTGTAGGTACAGATTAAGCTGATGTTTGGGTTTAATCCAAATAGTTTAGATTTGATCATGGTCAGATGTCGAGATTGAAGTATAACTCAGATGACCCAAAGTCATCTGAGTATGTTCTACATTCAGCACTGCTCCATACCGCTGCGCTGGCAGACCTGGTAGAGATAAGGTGGAACCTAATACCACAGCTACTACAATCGTGGATGTGATTAAGGATCCCTGCTGAGGAGAGGTGCAATGTTTATGAAAGAGCATGGGAAAAAGTAGGGCGGTTTATCCACTATAGTTACTGTAGGAAAAATCTTCCCGGGTGCTTAAGAGCAAGGTGTGTGGAATAGGAAATGCTTTTCCTTATGTATCATCCAGAAGAGAAACAGAACTTGTGTAGGACGATCAAACTTTTGTTTTGTTTCCTCATTAAAAAAGTGAGGAGCCGGTAAAAAGCATAGTTGGGACTGTACAAAAGATATGGGAAGCAAGGGGCAAAACCCTTTCCCAGTGCTCTTTATCTTCTTTAATGATGTAGAGACACCCGAGGAACCTCTTCCCTTCCCTGTCACAGGCAGTCAAAGTGTACTGATCCAGTCCACCCACACACATCAAGCTAGTGCCTTGAGGAGAGGCGGGGGGTTGCCATGATTTGCCAGATGTCTAGGTTTCACCCAAATAGTCTATGTTAGGGTCCAAAAGCTGGCAAATACAGCAAGCTATGTGAAAGCATGAGGGTGAACCAAATCAGGCGAATCTTAAGCTCAGTTTGTGAAAACATTTCAATACCCTTAGGGTGAACCAACTGGTTTCACCATATGAGAATTACAACACTTCACTGTATTCTTCCTCAGTGATAGTTTCATGTGAATCAGCGCAAGTCCCAGGTTAAGCAAAGCTGGTGAGCAAGATACTAGTTTTACTGGATGAGTATTTCCTTCTGTTCAAATAGCCCCCATTGCATTTTTGAATTAAAACAGAAAAGACAAACTTTCAGTAACCAGACTCAAAAACTGTGATTCTATCCTGGCTGTATTAGTAGTAGAGATCAGACCTGCTGCAAAATCAAAACCAGTAGAATTGAACTAGTGCTGCTGATAGTTAAAAACCAGTCACAGCAGCTAGATGTTTTGTTTCTTTTTCCTTTTTTTTGGAACCACATTATATGTACTGGACTTCACTCTTTTGTGGTCTTCAATCTTTTCATAAAACTAACTGTGCTCTGAGCGATGTCCATTTCAATGAGATGCTCAGATACTCAGTTGAACAATGAAGCATTCGTTGTGGCTAGAACCCATCTGAGCCTGAATTAGCTTGTCTTCTCAGTTAATCCTCGGTGTTATAATGTCACCCTCAGGGGAGCTGGCAATATGTTTATTATAAGGGGTCCTTTGAGACATTCTCATGCCTAAAGCAGTTTTTATCAATCATGGATAAAAGGTGGTGTTTCCTGAAAGAATATCGTGCAAACAATCTTCACAGAGTGCACAGCTCCAGTTAAAGAGCTGCAGAGATTCTACTGAAGTTTATTCCTGTGAACGAAATACAAAAGTGACTGTAAAACCACCTAAACCTTGCCTATAACATGGTACAGGAAGGATTATTTGCATCCCTGTGACCTGAAGAGAAGGGAAATGACCTAAGGAGATCAGAGGAGATGCTAGTCTCAGCTAAAAAATTATAATGAACAATTACTTCAGAAGGGCCATGCAAGGAAAGTGGTAGTAGGCAGATAACTTTTGTTCTTAGTCCTTGCTATTTATCAACTGCATTATGTCTCAGATTACCAGTATTTATGATTCCTTTCAAGAATTTAATAAATACATGCTTTACTCAAGCTTAATAGTTTTGCAACTTGCTAGATACAATCTTTAAAACCTTTGAAACTTGCAACCTCAACCCTACCTTGAACTGTGACAGTAAGTTCCATAAACCAACTGTGTTTTGAGAGGGGCAAAATGCATTTCTTAGAAAAGACATTTGTGAATTTGCTGCAATTCCAGCAAGTTGTATCTTGTTTTTAGCCTGTCCTAATACAAATGGAGATTTCAAATCTACCTTCTTTATTCTAATCCTCACTGTGTATCATTTTATTTTATTAACTTCCCTCTATAGCAAATAATATCTGTCTTCTAAATCTCTTAAGACAACATTTCAATTTCTATTTATTCTCTGAATCACTTTTCTTTCTGCATTTGAGGGAGTAGTGGCTAGTATTTCAAAGAGTACAACACTGTGCAATGAAAGGCGTCAATTTGTTTTTATATTGAGTTTTCTTAATTTAGCTTGGTATTTTGTTTCACCCTTATAAATGCATTCACATTGCATACAACTGTGAAAAACAAGGGAATTTTTTTTTTTTTTAAAGTATTAGCATTGCCTAAATATGGGTCAAATCAAAACAGATACATGGTTACTGATGCCAAAGGCACGTATATGTGGACAAGTCCAGCTCGCAAGCTCAGATCCGCATATATGTTATAATGTGCGACAGTTGTTCTACATACTTTTAGCAAAACAGCTATGTTTTAAAAACAAAACAAATAGCAGTCAGATAACCCTTCCCCTCTCCTGTGCACACATAATAAAAGTGTTTCTCCCAAATCTGACAAGGCAAGAATGCTCCTTCTTCTAGTTGATAAATATGGCAGGATTGAAGACTTGCATACCTGTACCTGTTCAGTATTTCTGTCTCCCTTCTGACATTTTTTTAAACATTAGATCTATTCCTTACCTATATTTCCTTCTCCATGGGCTCTTACTAACATCATACAAAGTGACATAGTTTTCTATGCTCTTCCCTTTCCCCTCAGACTTTTTTTCCAACCCTTCCTACAACGCTTTCCTTTATACCCTCACAGACACAGAATTGTCTCACCTAATCCCCTTCCTGTTACACTTCTTTTGCTTCATGACTGACCTATTTCCTGATCACTCTATTGCCCACTTTTACCCTTTTCTGTTTAGTGTCTTGTTTGTTTCTGGCTCTTTCCTTTACAAACACTAGCCTTACTTTCCAATATTAATGAAAACTCCAGTTGCCTCCCCAGATGCTACTCTTCTCTCTCTCTCTCTCATTTCTAAGCTTTCTCATATACCTTGGTGGTTAGAACCAAGCTGTTCTAGTTGTTTAAGAACTTTTTAAAGGAAAAGGAACGAGCTGGGCATTTCTATGTGGTGAGTGATTCCATTCTAAGGTAAGTGTAAGAAATGCACAGGATGAATTCTCCTCTAGAAATTACCATCTGGCCCCATTGGCTGTAGACTGAAAGCAGATGATCAGTTATAACTAGAAATCTGACTTTCAGATGCTTCAAGTCAGGAAAAACAAATCTCACTGTTAGTTCCCAGCTCTCCTTTTCTTCAAATACACACTCCAGCTTGGGCTGGTGGTGGGGTGTCTCTTCATTTCAGTACAGTGGACACATTCCAGTGGCTACAGACACTTGGGATTTCTTCAATGACCTCTTTTCCAGACAAAGTTTAAAAACACTACACCTTCACCATTTTTCACTCATCAGCTGTTTTTAGCACCATTACAACCACATATTTTTCTTCAGATCTCACCCTCCTTAGAACATTGTAATTGTACTCATCTTGTGTATCACCCTAATAATTTCTTTTTAGATTCTTGTTCCTCTTCCGAGCAAACAGAGTTCTTACATCTCTAGTTTCAAATCACTGGAACAAGACTACAATCACTTAACCCTATAATCACACTCCAGCCTTTCTCTTTTCCTCACATCTGACTTATAACTGGATACCTGTAAGTTACACCCATTTTATCCACTGAATACTGGTGATCTCATAACGCTGCATTATGATAACTGCAAACTCCTTCTCTTACTTTGAAAAATACAACATTGCCTGCAGGGTACGACTCAGGTTACACCTGCAAAAATAATATTCTTAGCTTAATGGCTTGGTAATACTGCCCTATCTTAGCCTTTCAGTGACTGCTTTCCCTGTAAAATATAAGCATTATTACTTTCAGATTCCTTCATGTCCTATCTTTCTTACATGCTCTTGTTCTTTAAAACATTGTCCCGAATTATTAATCAGTGATAATAATCTCCATTGCTCATGTGATAAGTCTTCAGAAAACACTTGGGTTTTTTCCTCCATGTTGCCCACCCCGTAAATATCCACATTTTTTTTTTTCATTGTTTTCCTTAAATTATCCTCCTTATCTCCCATGATGCCACCGGGAAACCTGATGATACTTAAATTGCAAGTGTGATGAGACCATCATGCCCACCATGGTGCACAATGCTATTTTCCAACTGCTTCTTTACATTTTGATCCATTTGCTCTATTAACCATTTATATCCTACTGTTGTTCCTGTGTTTTGTTGTTACTGTTGTGTTTCTATCCCTTTTTATGTTTACAGTGCCTCACATAGAGTACAGACAAATTCCATAAGTAATAATTCCATGCATTAGAGTACTACCAATACTAAACAATAATACTAACCTTGACTGAGTTGAGATAAATCAGGACATTAGCAAACTGTCTAACAAGGAAGAAGCAGGATGACATGCACTGTCTCCCTGGAATGGTATCTAAAATTCAAAAAGAGAAATGCAGATTTGTAGAATTTAAAAATCAGATGGTAATGGAAATTACTGCCAAGATTGCTGGCAACAACCAAAGCAGCTAACTTCTAAAAATAGTATAACTTGCCTTTTCAGGCAAAGGACCATACTAGAGGTTAGAAAAACTATTAGATCATCTTGTCAACTTTCTCTACAGCATATAATAACTATTGCAAGACTGCATTCAACAGCAAATTCTACAGAGACAAATTGTTTAAGTAACTGGCCTTTTCCATGACACAATTTATGTAGCATAGTTTTACTGTGAATTAGTCTTACTCTTCGGAAACGAAACTTGATACAAAGCCTGTGTTTATTATTCTAACCTCATTAGCATTTTTCTTTAAAACTATGCTTTTCAGTTATCCTGGAAAAAAAAGCTCTACATATTTTAATTTTAGTTTCAGTAAGAGAGTTAACTTGATACTCTGAAAATATTCTTATTTAAAAAAAAAATTAATACATTCACAGGAAAAATACTTAGCGATAAAATACAATATGAAGATTAATTTCCAGGCATTTGGGATTACCACATTGCTCACAAGTAGTAAAGCCATAAATAAGTTAAGCATATCAGTTCAAGTGAGTGTTAGTAAACTTTGCTGCCATCATACTATGTTGTCATGTAGACTGAAATTTTAAGTTGTGTTACTGAAAAAACTATTTCAAAGCTTTTTTAGAGATACTGAAGTAAGCTTACTAGGACTAATTTTTGTTAGATCCAACCAACAGAGATTGGTCAGAGATGGACGAACCCAAGTAGCAGCTGGTTAGGCATAAGAGCAAGCGATGTCAAATCACATTTGACTACATCAAATGATTATTAGAGAGCACGCTGCTCTGTGCAGTTTGGTAAGGTGACAGGAGGTAAGATCCTAAGACTACCAACAGCCCTGAAGTAATCTGCTCCTGTAGGTTAATTATCATCAATTCATCCACATTAGAAAACGAAAATATCTTTTCTGTATATAGACATTTCATGTATCTGAACACCAATATTTTGACTCCATACCACAGCACAGAATATAGCATTACACTGGAAAACTGTACATTGTCCTTTAATTAAGGTAAGGTAGTAATTATTCCTCAAAAGCACTGTATAAAATCTCAAAAAATATTTCAAAGGAAAGCAGAATATTCTCTTTTTTTATCTTTTAGCACTAGGAGATACTAAGCTTGGATGTCCTATCATTTCCATATAGAGACAATTCATCCTTATCTATATCTGAACCACACCATTCATAAACTCACAGCAATATATTTTAAGCAAATTTTTTTTAAAAAGCAAATAAACATGTAAAGACGATTTAAAACTGAGACTACATTTTCAGTAAAAATTAATCAGAGTAACAAAATACAGAACCACACTTTTCCCATATATGACTGGAGAGTTTCTAAGTTTCAGTATTTATTCTTACGTCCGCATTTTGGCAGAAAATTTTGTTATCCCAGCATACCATCCTCCATATACTTTTAGTGAAAGATTTCATTAAAAAAACCCAAACAAGTAGAACAGCTGTAAATCTCATACAATTCAGCAATGAATACTACTAGTGACAGGAAAACTAGTTTATAGTTCTAATTCATCCCATGTGACTCATGCACGAAGAGGAAAACGTTCTCATTTTGAAAAATTGCTTAGGGTGACCTAAGAATACCTCAAAGAAAAGGCTGCACAAAGTCCAGAAGAAATGTTTCATTCCTCCCACCCAACACCAGATATGCCTGACTGGTCCTAAAAGACAGCCACTGAAAATGAAATGGGTGCTTTTCTCCATTATGCTTCCAGTGTTTTTAGGGTAGTTTGTAAGACTTATGTTATGCACTGCATTTAATGGAAATGTTACTGTTCATTTACTTTCACTAATGTTCTTCTTGCCCAATTTCCTCTTTAACTTGTCCCAGAAATCTGATGTGTTTTGTTTTCCATCCAGTTGAGACCCTGGGTGAAGAGCATGAGAATTAACTATAAAAATCTAGTGATATCCTCCTCTCTAACGCCAGTTCTGTCTTATGTCATTGGGATTTAGAATTTTCATTAAGCTTAAAAAACCCCAGTAATACAAGCTGCTCTTCTGGGTGGTATTTATTGCTGCCAGAGGGTGAATATTGACTCCTACACTCTAAGTGCTTCCTGGTTCTTTTGAGTTTTTTTATTTTGGATGTCCCTACTCCTTTTGAAGTGTATAACTTCCAACATGAGATGAAATGTGTACATGTATCAGAAAGGACTGTCACTTTAACTCTGTTTGCTCTACATTCCTTAAACCTCCAAGTCAGAGATCGAGCTAAAAATAGCGAATGGCTTAATTGATGACTCCAAATTACTTTACAAATACATGACACCATATTCTTCCTAAACTGTTTTTTCTTAATGCAGTCAAGGGACTTCTACATTTAACAAGAGCAAGGTTGAAAAAATATTCCACATCTTCATTTTAATCCATTAATTTTTGATAATCCACATTAAAATCCACTTTAAAATTTTGGAGGCCCAGTTGCAAGCAAAGATATAGCATAGGATTTCCTCACTCTAGCAAGCACAACCTACTTTCGTATTATAGATCTGCAAAGCAGCTAAGTACCTTGATAGAGATCTTAAACAGACAATCTAGCGGTACTAGCTCCCTGCAAGGATTGGCACAGTGGGAAGTGCTGAAGCATGACTTACATGCTTGAATAGCAGGGCTGGCTACTTAGCAAAAGTCCAAGTATACAAACAGTGAGAATTCTGTTCTCCATTCTAAATCCAGCAAAACAGAGGCAGCAGATCAAAAAACAAATATACAAGCTAATACGCTGTTACATCACAACATTGAAATGACCACATTGGATCAAAAGTCTGTCTGATTCAGAAACTTGCTGAGTAAAAATATACAGCTATAGAAAGAATATACTCTGATTTCACATGTAATAGATGCTGTGCTTTGTAATGCCACTTCCTTTCAAATTTCCTTCAAAAAATCTGTACTGAGGACTTCCTAATCATCACTGAAAATTTTGTGTTAAACAGTCAATAGAGTTTTCTTCTATGAATGTCTTTATACCTTCTGGTTCTCACAAGATTCTATAACAAATAAGTTGTGTTACATGAAAAAGTAATCGTACTGTTTGTTTTAATTGTCTTGCTTGATGATTTATTTCAATGCTCCTTATTTTTTGTATGGCACAGTAACCAACTCTTTTCTATTCCTCTTCTCCTTGTCACTTATGATGTCCTCTATCGCAACCATAATCAAACTCAGTCATCATTCTTCAGGCCATGTATCTTCCTTCATTTAATCTCCCCTTGTTCAAGAAGCTATCCCCTCTCTCTGATCATCCTCGCCATCTTTATTGTAACCTTTCTCTATGTACCTTTTTTAAGAAGCAGAACTGCAGACAGTATTCAAGGAAGGGTACCACATCTGTATACAATGACACAGTAATTACTCTTGCTTTGTTCTCTCTTTCCTCATCAATTCCTAAGACTCTCTTCAACTTTTCTGATAATTTTGCAAATATAGTTTAAGGGTTGTTTTTTTTTTTTCCC
The DNA here is from genome assembly GCA_025774025.1 of Xenus cinereus. Taxonomy (NCBI): domain Eukaryota; kingdom Metazoa; phylum Chordata; class Aves; order Charadriiformes; family Scolopacidae; genus Xenus; species Xenus cinereus. The sequence continues at coordinate 53,251,880 of JAOXJK010000001.1, read as the reverse complement.
CATATGTACTACTTTGCATTTATCAAAGCTAAATTTAATTTGCATATTATTACCCAGCTTTATATCGTCTTCCACAGCTTTCAACATTGTGGAAGCTTTCATTTTTCCTACTATGGGTAATTTTGTACCATTGGTAAACCTAGTCATGTCATTATTTGTCTCCTAAAGCTCATTAATTATGAATACGAGCCCTTTCTTTAAAGAAACAAAAGATTCTTTCAAGTGTTCAAATCAGGTGCATTTTATCCTTTTCAATGCTACTTCACTGAGAATTTTCTGTTAGAAATGAGAAAGGTTATTATGTAGCTTCCCTTCTTTAAATTAGCACTGTGGAAATTTTTTGAGGTATTTGCTAACACATGCATTTTGAATTTGATTATACTGAGATCACTGTAACAGAATTGGATTTTCATCATAAAACTTGAAATCAGGTTCTATGTAATCTCTGTATTGGTCTAGAGTCACTTGTTCACTTGTGTTCTCTAAGAAAGATTAAAATTGAGCATTTAAAAATGCCATGTTATTGCACTTACTAAGTAAATATGGGCAGAATAGAAGTCTCCAACTACTATTTAATTATCTGTCTATATAAAATCTCTAACCTCTTTAATATGCCAGTCACTGTTCCCATCCAGGCTGGTTGGTGAATAATTTAGCCTCAATACGATGAATCTCCTATCTGAGCATGTAATTTAAAACAATTTTATGTTACTCACTGATAAAGAAAAGAGATTTACTTTATTTTGAGAGAAGGGTTCTATATGTTTAGAACTATTTCTCCATTGGCAGGCATCATCTATTTAGTAATATCCCATTGTAAATTAAATAGGAACAATATCCTACATGTTACCTTTCTCCTATCGCATTTTAAAAGTTATTTTAGGTTTATAGCCTCCTCTTCTAAAATCAGGCGTTCCACTTTATTCATCATCTTGTAAAACATGTAATATTTGTATAAAAACATATTTGGTCTTCATGCGTTTGCTTTTTGTTATGTCCTATCTAAATTGAACTCTGTTTGCCTCTTCTATTTCCTATCAACAGTTTGTTGACCTCCACCTGTCCTTCATTTGAGGATACAAAAAACCCCTCACACTATTTCACCCTTAAAGGAGTTACCTTGAACTGTGTGCTCTTCTGCATGTCAGCTTTCTCTCATAAGTTTTTAAAAAGATGACAAAGCAATTTTTACATGGAAGTACCAACAGTGTAAGATGCTTGCAGTAATAATGTTTCCATTTACCTTTAATTGGAATCAATCCGTCCCAGAGGCTCTTTTTTTCCCCCCCAATTAACCCACTTCCCCAATCAGACTACATTTCTGTTCCCCTTCCTTTTTTTCTTTTTTTTTTCCCCTCCTTAACTATACCTCAAGTTTCAGTCTCTCTATCTTGTTTTGCATATGGGTTTAAAAATATTTCACAGTAAAATTCAGATTTTTAGCTTCCTAACAATTTCAATTATGATTTTAGGCTATATCTTCACTATACATCTATTCAGGATACCTTTTCTCAGATTATCTCTGTATTATTTTTATCCATGTGTGCTATGGTGACATCACACCTGCATGATTGTTATGAGCATTAAGAGGTCCACCACCATTGTATCAGTCATCCTGTGACTTTACTAGCATCACAAACCCAGTTAGCTGTATGCCCACTAACAGGGTCCTCCACTACTACAGTTCATATTCCTTCTTTCTGTTAGCTGGAATCCTGACTCCAAAGGGACAGTCTCAATGCAAGAGGAACGTGTTAGGGAAGGCTGATTGATGGAACCACTTCAGCCTTCCAACATGAAACTCTCTGTGGCACGATCTCAACAGTACAGGGGCCACAAGGGAAACAGGAACGGCTCAACGCTATTTCTGAAAGCTTCATCAGTGCTGTTGCTCTGTCTCTTGAGGGCCTTCTCTTTAGTCACCATGGACACAGGATAAAGCATTCTGTCTCTGAGGACCCATGAGCTCTCTGTACCATAGATGTGCACAGTTACGCACCCAAAAAAATAGTCCTACTGACAATGCCTACAAAGGACTCGGGGAAGCCCCATTTTGGCTGAATTTCTGTGTTCCAGCTACTGGCTTTTTTTGATTTAGGATTTTTTGGTTTCACTTTGGCAAGAAGAAGGGAAGACAAGGTCAGGTTTTGGTCTATTTTTGAATAAATATATTTTCAATATTTACTTTTACTTATTTTTTTGGTTGGGTTTTGTCATATTTCTTTTGATTCAACCAAGGAGTTAGTCCCAGAACCTCCATTTCTTGCTGTAACCAAATTCATGCTTATGTTTTTATTACCCTTAGTTCCAGGGCGTGCTCCGCACTAGGACTCTACTCAATAGCCTTTCATTAGCAGTCCCAGATTTGTACCTGTGAGGTTTCAGCCATAGACTTCATCTAATTAGGCTGTTGTCTTCTCTTTCTATAATGGGGATTATTAGTCCGAGGCAAGCTGCCACAGCATCTATCAGTGAAGACTAACAGTTTGTAGTATGGCCTCTTTTCTAGCCAAATCCATATAGTAAGGTTTGAAACTAATTGAGTCTTCTAATTTAAACTTGCAAGTTTGTTTTAAGCTATAAGTTAGACTTTCTGTTACTCATGCTATAGCAACAAAACGCCTAGCGATAGTCATGCTAACAGTCACCAGTAAGACAAAGATATGATGGTGTATATTTGGATATTGTAAGAAGGATTACATAATGGAGAAAGAACATTTCAAACATACCACATTCACTGGCTGATTCACCCACCAACTGGAAGAACTGCTGAGCAATTTTCAGGTGATCTCTCTGGGAGAGGAAAAAAAAATAAATCCAGGATAAGTTTCACAGTTGATGGCACAACACACAGTGAAAACACACTCTGAAGAACAGATGGGGAGACAAACCAGGGCTGAAGTAAAACCAGAAAAGGTAAACGTGCCATGGTATGTGCCTAGATACACAAGAACACTGTAGAAAGCAAGCAGTGGTTTTGGAAGCAGGACAGAGAAGCCAAATTCAGCTTGATTTATTGTCAGGACTAGCAACAGAGATTTGCATTGCACTCATTCTGGACTGAGTACTGTAGGAAGAAGATTTAAAGACTCTGAGATCCTGCAATTCCCTACAGATCTGTTTGCATCCTACTGTTGGAGAAGCTGGAGAACCTCATGGGCTTCACTCACCGAGCCCATTTCTTGTCCAAGTGCTGCATTTACCACTCCTTTGAGGATGTACTCCTTAAAAAAAAAAAAAAAGTAAAAAGTATCAGAGAAGACAAGGTGAAGATTTCAAGAGACACGTAAAAGCTTGCTTGTACATTATTTTCTTCCTAAATTCAACTCTATCCCAACTCAGTTTAATAGGTAGCTAGTTACTATGAAACTTCAGTAGTGCTTCAGCACAGTAGTATAAAGTTCCCCCACAAAATTCATTCTACTTGTTAGGTAGTCACTTCTGCTAAATATGTGGGATGCAAAGGCGTAGTGTGCTTTTTGGTAAGTCTTATGCTCAAAGACAATGCACCATAATGAACACCATAACATACTATCATGTCCTCTTCACCATCCTATGGCAAATAATCAAGCGCAATATTCTCATATTAATGCACAGATCCCACTTCAAGTATCCATATTGGTTAACAATAACCACTACCATCCTTGCTCAAAAATGCATAGCTTTTCTCATCAGGGCAAAAATGTCAAGAGGTTTGTGCTCTGTCGTCACGTTACTCTACTGAAATTAGCAATACAAGTAAAGTACCCTGTAATCCCTACTATGAGATACAACTATAGTTTAATTCTTCTCTGAGCAAGATTTTCTCAGTATGTCACAGATTCATTTGTCTTATTCAAATCTCACAATTAAGAGTTATAGCTGTTGAAGTAGCTACTCCTGATAAACCTGGACAGCCCTGTCACAGATGTAAACATGGAAAAAGAGAAGAGACATGTACACAGATCAACAATGGAGTGCAAGGAAACAATCTGAGAGTACTAGCCAGTAAGCAAAGTAATCATTTTGGCACACCATCTATTAACCTACAGGCGTCATGACAAAGATGAAATTTGAGAAGAACTGAAGGAGGATATGCAAATAGTTTTGCAAGTCTTAGCAGGGAGTTCCTTCCAAATGTGAGTGAGAAAAATGGAAATAAAGCACAAACATACTAATTCAAAATGTAATATCAAGAATGGTATCATGTTATTTAGTATTATGCACTTCTATGGGGGAAACGTAGGCTAAAGGACCAATAGCTGCAGAAAACTGTTCAAGTAAGTCTTGCTACACTGAAAAATGCAAGAAGTGAAAAGCAACAGCAGAAGACACTCCTCAGCACAGAATCACCAGATCTGTGTTTCTGGAGTTTTCCTTTTCCCTCTCTCCATCTAATCCTCACACAGACTCATGAAAGGTCCTTTTCATGCTCAGCTATGTGACCTTTGGAAAATAAACTGCAAAGAGGAATAAATCAGAGACTAAAGATGTTGGAACAGCTACAAAAGAAAATTACAGTAGCAGCCAAGGGACACTGCGGTTTTCACTCATTGCAGCCAAAGTGAGATGGAATTAGAAAAGACCTATTATTTAAACTGTTTAATTTAATCTAGCTTGTTTTTATTGAAATGGCTTCAGGACAAACCACAGGAGCATCTGAGCTAGTAGATCTGCAGGATGGTAACCATTACCAGGGCAGAAGTGACAAGTAGCTGTAGTTGGAAGAGGGCTTTTATATATGCATTAATGGTAAGCTCACTAGAATCAAGTCTGCATGCAACAGAGCTGTATTCTTACTGACCCCAGGTGGTATGGCAATAAACGTGCTAAGTACTCACGCATATATGCTCATATATAACACTTTATGCATGATCACAAAGTCTATTGCTGATAAAAAGATGGAGAACACAAGAGCTTTACAAGTGAGAATGGGGCAGAGAATGTCCTCAGAATACTAGTTTTGTATGTGGCAGATTTCATACCAACTTATAACCCCTGTCTTTATGTACCATTACATCAGTTTCCAATTACCTGTGGAGCTGTAGGTTCCAGGTCCTTAATCAGGTTATAAGCCTCCTGCACATCATCTGAAATACTAGACGTTAGAATGCATGACAATCCATAGCACACTGTATTAGAAGAAATCATTCATCCTCTACAACATTCCTCAATAGTCACAGTCTAAGAAATAAAGCATTTAGACAGGAGGAGAAAGGTAACCATAAATCATTGTGAGTTTATATCACGATGGTGATGGTTTTCTAGAACTCAAATAACAAACATGGAGTGAGTAATAGCTTCTTTATTACTACAATTTTCCTAGTAGAGATGACTTGGCTCCCTTGTTCATAATCCAGAGGCTGCCTTCTCAACAGTACAAGGTCAAGATAATAAATCCATCATCTTCCTGTCTTTTCTCATATTTATTTACCCCTAAAGGAAGAGAGGGTAACATGATTCTGAAGGGAAACTTCATCTTTTCCTTATCAATATTTCAAAATCTGTCCAGCAACTTTTACCTGATCCTAATTCTAACAAGCAAAAAGCATTACTAGTATTGAAGTTTAAGTGTAAAGTTTGAATTCAATTAACAACTTCCTTCCCACACAAGAAATAAATAAGCGGAAAAGATCCTAAACTTTACCTAAATCGCAAATGATGTCGGCACTATGGTCTGTTTAGTAACCTAACCTAGTTAAGATACCCTTTTTAATGGCAAAATTTTGTTAATCCAGCATTATACCAGCTGCCCATAAGAACAAGCCTTATCAAACAAAACTTTTTTTGCCAGCACCTATCATCCATACACTGTGGAGACAAACTAGCCAAAAGCCATCACTTATTATTTCTTTTCCCCCTTTTTAAAAAAAATAGCAATAGGGGGTTTTTTTTGTTGTCTTCTGCTAACTCAGCTCACTAATATCCAAGACCCCCCAAAATGTCAGCAGCCCTTATTTTCATCAGTGTAGACCGTCAACACAGAACTATGCTCTTCAGGCTCCAACAGAATCCTCTAGCAAATTTCACTGGAGCAGATTATGACTGGATACCTAGCCGCAAACCCTGCTAAAAGTCACTACCTTAAAGAGTTGAAAAAAATGGCATGCATGTTTGTACTTATGTCACTCCAGTTCAAAGCATGCCTTAACACAAACCTACCTTTAGCAGACACCTTGTAAGTCTTGGAGAGACAGCTGTAGTCATCAGAAATAAAGATTTCTCACAATCTTAACTGATGCTGCTACACTAGCAAGACTTTAAAATGTAAACTTATCTTAACCAGGGAAGAGGCTTTAATCCTAATTCCCCTTGGCCTCCTTTGTCAGTATGCAAGTCATTTGTATACCACAGTGAAGAACAGAACCTAACTAATGAAAATTACTGCAAGGTTGACAGTAAATGAGTAAACAAGACTGATTTTTTAAGTGATCCCAAAGACGTATTTTGCTTCTGTATAAGTAGACTTAATTTGAAAAATGTATTATTATTAACAATATGAGTGGGCAAAATAATTGGTAATAACACCAATATTACCTATAGTGATATTGGCAACAATAATACTGGATGTAAAGGTGGCTGGGAACAGCAGGCATAGATTTATTAGTGCCAAAGCGTACTGACTAACCCAACGTATGGATAAAGGGGTAGTAGTGAATGCTGGATACCTTGACTTCAGCAACATCTTCGACATGGTCTGTTATACCTTTGTCATAGCCAAACTTGAGAGATTGGACTGGCTAAGTAAGATGATAAGAGGATGGAAAACTGGCTGGACTACCAAAGGACAGTGATCAGTTGTACAAAATACAACTGGTGGCTCGTTACTAATCAAATCTCCAACTGATTGATACTGCTGACTGCCTTCTAGTAATGACCCAGATGGAGAGTACTCTCAGCAAGTCTGTAGATGATAAAAAATTGGGGAGAAAGCTCCCAACTATTGAGAAAAAGCTTGACAAGCTGAAAAAAATGGGCTGAAAGAAGTCTCATGAAATTCAATGGAGACAAAATGCAAATCCTGCATCTTGTTTGGTTTGAAACAATCCTAAGCAACAAGACAGGTGGGGTGCTGACTGGCTAAAAGGCAACATGAGGGTCCTGACAGACCAGTGCACCCCCGCAGCAAAGGAGGCCAACTGCACAGTGGTTCACATTACCAAGAGTGTAGCCATCAGGGCAAGGGAAGGGATTCTTCTCTATTTGGCATTTGTGAGTTTGCACCTGGAGTACTGTGTTCAATTTCAGAATCCTTCAATCAAGACAGACATTGAAATACTGGAGACAGCCCACCTGAGTGCTCCCAGGGCAGGTAGGGGCCTGAGGAGAGACTGAGAAAACTGCATTTGCTTAGGTTTCAGAGGAAAAGACCCTTACCACTGTCTACAGCTAACTAATGGGAGGGTACAGAGAAGATGGGAGACAGATTCCACAGGGTGAGATGAATGGCAGTGGACACAAGGTGGAACAGAGGAATTTCTGACTAGATGCTTGTCTGGACAAGGCTCTAACCAACCTGATCTAATTGGACCTGGCTTGAATAAGACACGCTAGAGATCTCCAGAGGTCTCTTCTCACTAACAATCCAATTCTGTTATTTACCTAGAACTCTATACATTCATACAAAATAAGGCAGACGGTAATTTACTTTTTACTTTTTCCCCACCAAAGGGAACATATTCCAACTACAAAGATTAAATCTCACCAACCTTGTTGATTACAAATCGTAAAGATGTTACTCAGAACGAGTATCTGAAACTCCAATTCAATCACGCTATAAAAACCTCACAGAGCTTTTTCAATGCACTATGGTTATATACGCTCAGATTCTCTGACACAGGAGAATAGCAATGGCTCTGAAACCAAACTCAGACAAAATTCGAAAGGGTCAGCCAACTAAGGAGAGAAACAAGCAGGAAATCCTTTCCAACTGATTCTGGCTACCTACCTGCATTCTTTAAGAGCTGTAAAGTAGGTTTGGAACGAAATATCTTGTTGACAAACTATAGCCTTGTTCACAGTCACTTTGGCTCATACTGTGTTTGAGCTGTATTTACAGAAATAGTCATCCTTGCCTTCATAGGACATGCACCTACCATTCTCACACTTTTAGGCAGAGGAGAGGTCCTCTCACTGTAAACATATAAACACCACTATCCTCAAAGCTATCTCCTGCAATGCAAGAAACCTCCAATACTCTGCTGAAGTAGATTTATTTGACTGCACGCAATTAAAGCCCTTCTCTGCCAGCCATGGGAAGTCTTACATCACTATTTTCCAGAGGAACAGAAAATCAAATAAATTACGTTTTACTGCAAAGGAAAAAAACATTTCATGGAATGGTTGTGAGCAGATGAATGAATGTCATACCTGAAGCTACGAAAGAGATAGGGGAAGGTGTATTTACCTTGCCGGAGATAGTAAATCACAAGATTCAGTCTTGCCTCGGGAATGACATCAACCAGAGGAGGCAGGACCTGCAAAGCCCCTTCTCCTCCTCGGAACACCACCTGCAGAGAAAAGCAGCATATTGATAATTGTGTATTAAAATCTTGTCTATGATCTCTTAATTCAAGGAAATTAATCCTTAAATTACTATATTAACAGTAGAAAAAGGTCAGTGGTACTGGCATTAGCATAATCCCTACTTTAATATAAATATAGACTTACAACCTGTGACAATCTCTATGTTGAAGAATATAAAGTATTTAATCCATCAGTAAAGATTAACTTCTTTCAGCTTCTAGCAGCTCAAACCAGTGATACATTATTTATTAAAGATTTTAAAGTGATACATTCTATATAAAAGATTTTAAAGAATAATATGGTCTGAGACAAGAGTGAGGGGG
>JAOXJK010000001.1:53160427-53242997 GCA_025774025.1 Xenus cinereus | reverse complement strand
AACAACTCTACATTTATTTAGAATGCCACAAGATCCTAAAGCAATCAGGAGCAATTGATTCTTTAAACCTCAGTTTCACATGACAGTTCCTCCACCAAAATCTAACATACTTACTCAATAAGCCAGTGGCAAAAAGACCAACATTCACAATAAAGAAAGTTAACTTACAAAAGTCCAATTTGAAAGCAGTTTTAACTCTTGGGGAAAAAAAGCGTTGGCTTGTTGTGACTGCTCTTGAAAAAAGACAAAGCAAGCAACTGCCCTTCGTTAAATAAAGGGAATGTATTATTACCTGTTGTTTACCAAAGTAATGCCACCACCGCAGGGAAAATTAACAGGTGATTAGAGACTCTTTTACTGCAGAACACACAAGTATTTTGGCTTTTATCAGACTCTTTTCCCCTATGAACTCTTGTTTAGTACTTTTTGGATGAAGACCATTTTCTGGACTTATCTTTAATCCCACTCACATCGTTGTAGTACTAAACAAGAGTTGAGGGTCAGGCATTCTGACTGATTTCTACAGTGTCCTTATTGACTGGGATCCACAAACTATCTTGCAAAGGTATTCTTACAGGACACAAATTATTTTAATATCCCTTCGGGGGTAAAAGCAACAGCATTATTATTTTTTAACACAGTCTCAAACCGACAGGGAAAAATTCCAGGAAAAAGAATACCTTTGATGGCACATTGATTATACAATTAGGATTTCTGGAATGGGAGTTATAAGGCAGAAGAGATTCAATGGGGTCTGCAATTCCCAACATATTCCATTTTATGAATCACCAAGAAAAGCTCTACAAATGAGCACAGTTCATATTAAATCCATGAAATACCTTACTCACCAGATTGTGCTTAATGAGCTCCTTGCCAAACTCAAAAGACGGCGAGGCACTGTCCGTCAAGTTCTTGAGCTCTGCCTGGAATTACACATATTCCAGAATTTTGACACGAAAATAAAAAAGCACACAAGTATAACTGTAGCTTCATATGAGCCCCAAAACTGACTGAGAGACATCTCCAGCAGTGCTGGGTCACTGGAAGATTTTTGCCCTCCCATTTCTATGTGATGATTTTAGCAACTGGATAATACATATAGACACAAGATCCAAAGCGGACTGGGAAAACTGTAAGACCACTGTGCATACATGTGGCCAGATGGTTTAATAGCAGGAGAACTGAAATAGGTGACATTCCTAAGAGAAGGACACAATGACAAGATAACAGACATCATCAATATTACTGATTAAGACAGATAACACGGAAAAGAAACCTGTATGGAATCTTGAACTAAAATAAAGGTGAACCGAAGGGCTGTCCAATAGATACCTCAGCAGCCTTCCCATTGTAAAGTCGGAAATGATTACAAGCCTTAAGGTTAAGAGCAATGGTGCTGTCAGGAACTTGCTGAAGATAAACAGCTAGCACTTCCTGTGATACATCATAGTAATCCAGTTTGTAATAGCATAGGGCCACATATACATTCAGAGCCAGGTATTCCCTGCAGGAAAGAGGATTAAAGAGAACATTTAAATCCCACCAGATAGTTATACTACAGAACATTACAATCACTGATAAAGCTCTCACATATCTATAGATCTTTTACAAGCACATCAAAAGTGGGTTTTCTGAGAAATGCTTAGAGCTTTTAGAGCTCTAGTTTGCTACCTAAGATTACTCAGATACAGATCCAGGTTCACATTAGTTTTTTCAATGGCAGCTACTGTGGCTTTAAAGAATTACCTACAAAACTTTTGGCTTGCAAATCTGGGAAATGGTGGCAACTTCACACTAAGGAAATGCACTGACCATGAGCACTGTATTTGGCCTGGCAGAATAGGATTTTCTATGAAATACAAAGATATTTAATATGCACATAAAACTTTGAAAATATTTTAATGACCTTATTATCTTATACCAAGTACAAATATTTCAAAAAATCCTTACCATTACAAGCTATCAAGCCAGAAGCACTAGACACAGAAATAAGACAGGCATTTGTGAAAACAGTAAGTAAAAGGCTAATTGTTATGAAGATTACTCTGTTACTCATTTAGCTTTGAGTGATTGCTTCTACAGGACTTGGAAGTTAAAAATCTCTTTCCCAAGCATTACATGACATACATACATAATGATGGACTTCTCCGAAGCATTCAAGAGGAGATACAGCCAAAAGATAGCTAAAGATAGCTATGTATTTTGGGATAGCAGTTTCCATTTTATTAAACAATACTTCCAGCCACTTAAGAACTCAATTTGTTCCTTGATAAGTTCTGAACTAAGAACTTGCAGAATGTGATAGGAAAAACCATCAACAAGTGTCATAGCAGGATAAATAGAAATGTGAGGAATTTGAGACTTAAAGACATGAAAGGAATTCTCTACATAAAACCTAGGAACCCAACCTTCCTTAGAAAGCCTAAGAGGTGAAGTCAATAACCACATGCAAGGGACACCAGACTGGCCATCAGAGGGGAAAGAAAGAAAAAGACAAAGCAGGTACATAACCACAGAACATTTCAGAAGTAACAAAACAAAAAGAAAAATCTCAGAATGAATTACATGAAATTATTGCTAGAAGCAAGCAACAAAAAGCAGACTTCTTTTTAAACATGGATTTTCCAATAATGCTTTGCAATGAACAAAATTAAAGGGGCTGCGACTTGTGCACATTTTGTGGTGGGAAAGAAACACAGTAGTTGGGGCAAATACCTACTTTCAGAAACCAAGCAACTAAATGGAATTCAAATACCAACAGTATCAGAGACACTGCAATAAGGTTTAGAGATGCCCACCGATTATCAAGAAGAATGCGTTTGTAGATATCAATAGCTTCTTGGTAGTGGGACCGCATGTAGTGGATAGATGCCAAGCTAAGCTGATCTTCTGTAATGTCTTGCAGATTCTGGTGAGAGCTCATCAGTTTCTTCTCATCACTAAACTACAAAGAGTGTGACACATTCTCAGCAGAGTTCAGCAAGAAAAACATTTTAATTAGCTGGATTAGTTTTGTCCTTTCTGGCAGACAGCAGGTGATTCATATTAAGTATCTGGAAAAACTTTGTTACTTTAAAGTTAATTTGACCAGTGGAGAAAGCCAAACATTAAATAGGCAGACCAGTTGAAACTAGATAAATGAGAGGCTAAAACTAAGTACATTTTCCTTCAAGGTGTGATTTAGACATAATTACATGTCACATTCCTTGATGGATAAGAGGGGAAGAGATGAATTAATTATTTCACAAACAGAATTTTGCAACACAAGATTTGACTGTTATTATTCCAGCCAGCAGAAATTTTGCTGTTTGTAGATCCAAATGTTGTTTCTCACGGATAGCAGAAAACGCAAGACTTGCCCATACACACGCGCTAATTTTCACAAGACTTCTTCACAGCACTAACAAATTCTCTTTCGTCAGCCCCTTAAAATTCCATTTTCTTTAACTAAATGGTTTATTTTTAAAAGCATTGATGTATAGCACGTAACACATACACAAGGATAAAAAACAGGAACACAGTTAAACATACCGATTATAATTGTATTACAGAAGTAAAGTTGAGGCTATTCACCTTATTAGTCTGATCACCTACTTATTCCAGTGTTTCCCTTTGCTGGTTCTGCTGATTCAACAGTAATTATGTATTTCTCACACACAAATTCTGTCTTGTGTATTGTTTTTTCACCGATCTGCTCAGTTTTCTTCAAATCCTTTACCTCCCTCTTTGAGGTAGTCACAAAATGATACTCCGGTACAAAGGCAAGAGGAGTTCCTTAACAGAACTAAAGGCAATGGGCTTCATAGTTAAAACCCTTTATTTCCAAAGACTAACTAGATGAACTAGGAATTACTTAACTTCTCTTTATCAGAGACATCTGTAAGTGCCAGTGCCACCACAAAAGCGTTTTAAGATTTCTCTTTTAAACTTAACAGAGATTTAAGAGACATCAAAGCTAATATTCAGGATTTATACTTTCTTTCACCCAAAACTCAGTCTCTTCAGTAGTACAATATTTAAGTATAACAGGCTGGTACAAAACCAAATTTAAGGGAAGCAAGTAAATTAAACATTTAATTGTTGTCAAAATTAAAGTAAATGTCATGCTATAAACAGTATCACTTCTTGGATACTGAAGGACTTAGGAGGATCAGTAATAGCCCAAATTGCCAAGTATAAGACAGCTTCAAGTTAGGAAAATTTGTTACGCTTCAAAGAAAAAGAAAAAATGTGGCTTATACGTTTCTGATTCTATTCAAGTTCCTTATGATCAAAAATACCACCAGGTTCCTGTTGTATGACTTACATGAATTGTGTTGGTAAGACTTTCCTTAGATACATGCTGAGGGCATATATTCTGAAATCATGTTTTCACACTTACTTTCTCCTCGACATTTTAATACAGTAGGACGGTTACGGAAAATGTTTGTTCTCCTGCCACCACAGACATTTTAATTATTCTGCCAGGTTGCCAGCAAAAATTACACATTACCAAATTGAAAAGAAAACAAACAAAGCATGAGTGAAGAAAAGACATCATACCTTATGTGCCAGGTGAAAGAGTAAACGGTTCTGGAGACGACTCTTAGGTGCTGAAAGGAAAATTCAGTAAGTATTGCCGCAAAGAACAACTCAGGGTGTCTCTTTTTTATTTTTAAACTCTCTTTCTCAATAGACATGCATGCACCCATATTTTTTCATTAACTAGCCCAAGTACAGCTCTTCACTGACACTGCCTTTGCAGGTCATGCCCTGAGGCAGGCCCTACCAATTTTAGAGCAGTTTTCCTTCCTATCTTCATTCCCTGAGCATTTATTTTGAAATCCATGTTGAAAATAACTCTTCATTGGCCTCTCTCTTCCACAAGCCTTAAAACTTCTATGAATTGCACATTTCCCTGCAGGGCCTACTGGATAATTCTCTGGGTTGTTTTTTTTTTTTCTTCTTCTTTTTTTGTTACACACAGCAAAGCATCTTTTACAAAATAAAAAGCAGCAAGAGATAAACTCATAATCAAGGCTCATTCTACGATGTGTCATATTTGAAATAAGTTGTGATTCATAATTCCAGGAAACTTGTCAACTTCCAGTGTATTGCAAAACCCATTGTTGCTACCATTTTGTTATGTGTGGACATTATACTTAGTTCTATTATTTCTTCTGTCCTTAGGAAAAAAAAGGCACATGAAAGAACCCTGTAGTCAGAGCAGATAAGATTCAACCTAAGACATGGCAGGAAATTTAAAGGAGACATCTTCCTAGAACCACTAAAACTCATGAAATTTCTTGCTCTAGCGGGATTAGGAATCCCATATGACACAAATTGTTAACTGTAGAGCTTTAAGTCACTAGAGAGAGCCTTGTTCTTCACTGAGAGTGACAAAGGTCCTCATCCAGAGCTATTAATTTCTTTTGCAAGCAATCTTCCAAAAAGCCTTCCCTTGTTTCCTGTATTTTCTTTAGCCTACTCAGTTAATGAGCACTCTCATTCTTGCTCAGACCAAACAGCTGGCAACCTACGTTCCACAGAAAGGATGTTCATGGAATCTTTACAAAAAGCAGAATTACTTACTGTTTATGAGACCACAAAAGTGCAGAGTTAGCAAAGCAATGGCCTGTAACACAAGGCTATAATTCTTCTGACATCCTGAACCATGAAGGAGGGCTCAAACCACCAAAACCTCTTCCCTCCCCAACTCCAAGATGGTATTTTCTAGTAATAAGTTATGTTTGTGTGGTTTTTTTTTTTTTAAAGCAATTTAGGGAGAGATTTCTAGACTTCTTACTCTTTCTCCACATAGTAAGAAAACTTTGTAATACAGTGGACAATGCCAAAACCCAGGCCATTCTCATCAGGTTGTGTAAGGCTGTCCACCTACTTCTAATAGGTGGAGCAATTATTTCTCCTCTTTCCTCCTTCCCAAGCTGTGTTATTTAACCATGTGCCTAGAAAAAGAGGACAGCGCATCGTATCTTTAAAGAATTGCTAGAAGAGAGAAGTCCCAAAAGGCAAAGGCAGTATGAGAGCATTCTCACAAAACCACATCATCTTGCAAGATATTACTAATGGACTATCAAGTTGTTAAGAACCTAAATGGTCTTCCGTCTAGGATATATGCGGGAATTCTCATTAGCCTAATTATTAATTATAATTAAAATGTAGTCCTGTCAATATAGTAAGCAGAACCATGGACACATTCAGTATCAGCAGCTTCTCTTCTCCCAGTGCCAAATGCATTTTGTGAGGAAGAGAAGGAAACATATGAACAAGGTGAGATTAGTTTCCAGAAAGAATCCAGTTATGAATATTGGATAAACAACATAAAGGTTTTCTGATCAATATTGTTTAAGCACGAGTAGTTAGTATAACTGACATGATACTTACTACATTCTAGAAGTTATTTCATCTGTTGAGTTAGAAAGTTAGGGAGCTGTAATTTAAATGCATGTTCTTCAAAATGTTGTCAGCAATGATACTGTGGTAATTCCACATGTGCCCCAGCATTAATTGTTAGGTTTTAATATCAAAGTTTAGAAGGGCTGCACATGGACCCCGCATGTGCTTTTGTGTAAAACTTAAACCAACCACAACCACCCTTTACAATTCAAAACATTTGGTCATCAAAGACTCAAAAAATACAAGCAGGACAGATTGTGGGATTTACACTGAAAATAACATATTGCATAATCACAGTACTATGGGTAAAAACACCAATGTTCCTTTTTTGAGTAGGGTTGTTTTTTTTTTTTGAGTGGGTTTTAGCATTAATTTCACTGTGAAAATTGTGACTTGCAAGCAATACTCCCTCAAGAATCTAAACCGAGGAATTTTTTTTTTTCACTGGTCAACCAATGACTGCAGTGCTGCCCTTGCAAACCTGGCATCTGATCTGACATCAAAATTATTATTATTGGCAAAAACTGGAGGGTTAGCCCACGTTATTTGACACCTAAAAGTAGGCAAAAGATGAAACCTGAGTTCTGATGGTGTGCATGGACAGATATATGGGGGGAAAAAAAAAATCACCCTCCTTCATAAGATATTATATGATATTACCATTTGATATTCTTTAAAGTAAGAAACTTTTCTACTCAATGCCAGCCAGAGAAGGAAAGAGGCAAAACCTGAAAAAATATAGTCCTGTCAATATAGTAGGTAGAACCATGGACACATTCAGTATCAGCAGCTTCTCTTCTCCCATATGTTTCTCCCAGGAAACATATGAACAAGGTGAGATTAGTTTCCAGAAAGAATCCAGTTATGAATATTGGATAAAACTGTTGCAAATCACTGGAGCTGGAAGTGATACAAGGGCCTCATCAGAGATAATGATTTTTAAGGGACTTTAAGCTTGTTCTCTTATTACTCTCTGCTGCTGCTGAATTTCATTGTCACTGATCTATTAATGCCACAAGGAAGCACAATCTTCTTTTCCTGTCCTACTTTTTCAAGACAACTACTGTACACTTTTAAAAAAAATAAAAAATAAAAAATCAGTACTAAGCAATCTAGGGATCGTAACAAACATGATGACAATGATGCATGACAATCAACTGGACCTTGCTCCAAGTCTAGTATTGGCCTTGTGCTGAAGACATCACTGAGGTAGCTGGATAGGATATATCTCTTTCCAGCAAGGAAACACATCGATATTCCTATGCTAGAATTTTGGTCATGATGAGTCCTGATGTTCCAGCCACTTAAGTCATAGTTGACATACTGATCTTAAAAGCGTTCTGTGTATTTTTACAAGCTGACACTGAACAGGCACCTACTGAAGTTTTGTTAAAACATAATAAACAGCTACAATAAGAGCGAAGACAGTTATCTCCACTAGTTATTAAACAAAAAGTTAAGCTCACCAGAAATGGCAGCTCAGATTCTTGGTGGGTTCTATATTGCTGCCACGGGCAGTAGGATGATGAAATACAGTCATGGACAATCTGGCATTTGTAGCCTCTCGTAAGAGTGCAAGGCAATGCTGGTCATGCATCCAGCATTAACAAATCCCATCTAGCAGACATAATGCATATGCTATAGCAGCACTTCACACATAAACAGATGTGGAACACATCTTAAACGTACATAGCATGAGCGGGTAGGAATGGAACAGTGCTGAGAAGGCTCCAGACTGACAGCACAGAAAATATGACCAGAGGAAACCTTATTCTCCTGTCCTTGAGAAGCAGCACCCTGCTCACCTGAGTACAGTAAGCTGAATGAAACCACAGTCTCACTGGTGGAGGGAAAAGTGTTCAGAAAACACATGGTCCAACAGTGAGGTTGACACTTACACACACTTGAATAGCTCAACTGTTCAGAATTTTCTTGAATGAAATTTACAGAGGACATTCATTGAAATTTTCCCATTCCAAAAAATACTTAAAAGCCAGTTCAACTACGTTCAGTTACTTGCAATAGATAAACATTTCATTTCAGTCATGTAACTTGAAAATCACTAAAGCAATAAACTATCAATTATTCCTGTTCTGTAGCTTCCACTATACTTTAAAAAGCAAACCAAGAAAATAGGGTTAGTAGTTTTTAAAGTTTAAATATGTATAAATTGATTTTTCACTTGTGCACTTTGAAAGTTCCATATATCAAACCCTGCTGGTTCAAAACCACAGCTAAAATCCAATGAAAATGAACCACTGCTCTCGAGAAATACAGTACAAGCAGAAGGTAGATAATTTTGCACATAGGTAAACATGCAGTCTAAAAAAACCAAGAAAACCCAGCAACTTTTCCATGCCTGCTTGTAACTGCACATTTTCACTGGTAACAACTATCTGACCCCTGGTAAACACTGGTACATGCATAAACAAAACCGGTTTGGAAAACGTCATTGTTCTTCCTAACCCGTCTCTGTTCTGCTTTTGTACAATGTTGCTCCTTTCAGTATAGGCTGTGAAACGAGAAGTATATCTGTTCAGTTAAACCACATTCAGATCTGACACATGCAGAGTTGTGAAGAAGTAATTACAAAGCTTTGCCCATCAAAAATTACAAGGGAGAAAAAAAAAAAAGAAAAAAATTTAAAAAAACCCAGTCCGGAACAAAACATTTTAATGACTGATTCAGGAACACAACCCTGTCTGTGCATGAATCTTAAATTTAACTGTAAAATTCCTTTTATCCTAAAAGGACTGATTTTCACAACAGAATTAACTGTAGCCCACTTATGTTCACATTTTGTGGTTTAAAAGAACACTGTTAGTTCTTGTGTTTTTCTTAATGCAGTGCTAGCCAATGGCTTCTGAGAGCACTATGCAGGCTTCTAAACACTAGGATCAATTTCCAAATTGCCAGAATCGCTCTACAAGTGTGCCACGCTGAGTTTCTGGTTCTTGTCCTTTGCAAGGCACTGGAACTGGGAACGCAACATAAGATTATTTGTTTCTATAATTAAAAAAACCCAGTAATTTGTTATTATTATTTATTAAACCAATATGGAGACTTTCAGCTTCATTCTCGCAAGACCAGATGGGCTAGCGCAGAGCATGGAAAACATATGTTCAGCCAACGTATGACAGCATGGATGCAAAAGGACTAAACAAAGCATCACTTGGTAGCTTCACTATGGGATGCCTATGAAACAATAGTAGCTGACTTGAAATAACTCTACCTTCATGTTAGATCCATGAACATTAGTAATTATAATGTAAGGGGACAGCAGGGAAAAAGGAGAAGCCAGAAATATCTGAAAGGAATTTGGAAAAAAGCCTAGAGGAGATAAAGAAAAATCCTTCTTTGAAGGTTTTTCATTACAGTTGTACTTTATTACCTTTTTGCTCTACTACTAAGGTTGTATTTGCAGTAATTCTGGTTTATGAGACTTTTGATATACAGATTTATTCTTTCCCAAGAGTATGTACCATGAAGTTTTAATTAAGTAACGACAAGCTAAGAGAACACATCTATTATAAATAAACATAAAACCTTGCTACACAAGAAACTGTGCACTATACATCTTGTAAGAAATGTAATAATTACCTCATGGCTTTTAATGCTAATTTCCTAATGTTTAAGTATTCTACATATTTTTCCTCAGATAGTTAACAATAATTGTCTTAAAGCAACAGCAACAGTACACGGGAAGAATGAACTTCTACTTGATTTCTAGATATTTACATGTTTGTGTGGAAAATCTATTCCAGAAAGCCAGCTGAAATTTATGTTCCCTTTCACACAGAGATTCCATCACTGTGGAAACGTAGAATTATAGCTGAAAATCAACTATTTCTCCCTCATTTGTTTTAGCACTATGCTACTTTCAGGGGCTTATGATAACTGCAGCAATAAACAGCAAGCAGTATGCAAGAATTCAGGCAAAATAATCCCAAAATAGCAATGGTAAGCAGCCCAACACTGGCACTATCTATCTTTTTTTTCAGCAGTATTCAAGGCAGTACTGGATAAATAGTGTAGTTCTAAAGACTTCACCTGTTGTGTCTATATCCAATGACATACTTTGCTTCTTCAGAATCTTTGCAAAACCATGGAAGAGATCATAAGATGTTATGGCTTCAGCTGTCAGTAATATTTTGTGAACAGCCATAACTGATGTAATCCTAAAATGTTAAAAAAACTAAAAGAGGATCTCTGGAGTGAAAATAAAATGATGCAATCTCAATGTAAGAAAGACTGAAGTAAGGGGAGTGAAAAAAGGAATACACAACACTTGGAAGCCTTCAGTGGAGAAAGGACAAGTGTTACAAATCTTCAGCTACTACTGCCTCCCCACCAAGCTTAAATAGCCAGAAATCATTGGTATTACAGTACTCACAAGAAAGGTTTAGCACCTCACTATAAAAACTGTCATGCTGTCCTTCTTAAACAATTACATAAAATCCAGGACTGATATTACTAGCGTGAGAACTCAGTTATTCTCTGTTCTCTCTGTCAGCTACACTCCCTACATCTTGCACTCCTTGCTTAATATTCCTGCCCTTTCTCCAGCACCCAAGTGCCACTAACCGCGCTCCCAACCCTGCCGCTCACTGTGCTACTACAAGCTATTCTGAAGGGGCATGAAAAAATTAACCTTCCCCCACTTACAGCTCACAGTTAATAAAGGTGCATGCCCAGCTGTGTATCTGTCATCTCTAGAATAGATAACTGTAATTCACATTGATGACAATGACTCCAACTGGTACAGGATGCAGCTGCTTGATTCCCCCACAGCTGAGGTCACAGTGACACCTCAAGCTCTTTGCCCAGTTATTTTTAGATTCCAGTTCTAGTCCTAGATTTTAATCTCCAAAGCTCAAATTTGTGGTACATTAAAGATTAAATTATTATCTGTGGATATTAGAAATTTACACATCTTGAACAATACAGATCGCAAAGCTCTGTGTGAAATTTTTTACAGTTGGAAACAAAACATTTCCAGTTGTGGTACTGGAGCTCAGCATGATCTTTCAGAGGATTTTAAAGGGATACAAGAATCTGTTTATTTCTAAAAAATACTACAATACTGTCTTTTTTGAAGGCACTCCTCCACAGTAGCAGAAAGTACATCATTATTTCCTCCCTACCCTATTTTCAGCCCAAGACTAGAAGACTAAAGAAAGAAACAAAAGAGAAAGCCCATACTTCAATAAGAGTTTTATCCTTAAAAGGTAAGAGCTTCAAGTTGACTGAGAACTTCACTACTATTAATTCTATTTAGAAAGCACAGAGATATTATGGTTATGGGAAACAATATAAATCACTAAGTTAAATAGAAAGTGATTGGTAAAAAAGTTAAACTGTAGCAACATTATTAGGCTGTAAGAATTGCCTTGGAATCTAATATCTATTCCTATTCTTTAAATGATCCCATGCACATTCAGATTAAAGTAGAACTGTAACACTGTGACTGCAGTGAACTCAACGCCTTGAAGAATCACATACCTAATATCTAACTTATGAGGCAACAAGACCACATACTAAGTGACTCCAACTATGTAAACTGAGTTCTTGTCCACATCAAGGAGAATGCCGAACTCTCTACTTATTTTTTGATAATTTGAAGCTAATTAGCTTCATCTGTACTGGCTCAGAGACATGGAATCAGTCAAAAGCAAAGTAACTTTTTGTTGCTGGTCAGCATATGCTGGGTTTTGTATTTAGAAGTTACTATGAGAAATTATTTCTATGATTCTATGATTTTCCAGATGCTTCTTTTAGTTCCAGTCACTCCACCTGCCCAAGGTATTTTTAGGAAGCAAGCTGCATCATAGCTGTACTGTTAAATGAAAAAAAAAACCAAACCCCAAACAAATCAACCCACAACCAAAAAACCCAAACCCAAACAACTTTGCTCGAAAGCATCCTTTATATCTATAAAAAACCCAAACATTAAATACTTTTTCTGGAAATCACTTTCAGTTGTTTCAAGTCAACAACTCATCCTGTCCATCAGAGACATACATCTCACCTTTCAAGGCTGCTTGTTCAGCTTGTGTATACATTCCCAGAAAGAAGTATGTACAGGCAAGGTTCACCCAAACATCTGGATTACAAGATGGTTGTTTGGTTAAGGCCTCATATTCCTGTAACAGAAGAGGGGGTTGGTTTTTTAAAAATGGTAATAGCACAGACTTGTACTAAATATCATTCTTTCTTCCACTATTTTACAACATATCATTAAATTATTGAGATCACAGGACTTACTCACAAGTGCACTGGACTTCTTACAACTAAACTATTACATTTTAACATAAGATAGGTCCCTAACTCTTTTTTGTTTACAGCCATAGAACAGACAACAGGGACAAGCAGTGCTATTAATCTTCACTGTAGGAGCATGAGTTCTGTCAGTACTGAAGTTATAAATATATACAAAATATTTAATTTATATATTATTATTTATAACTTTAATATATTAATATTTTATAAATACAAAGGCACTAACATAACCAGCTATTCCTCAGTCTTTTCTGATGCTTTCATAACTTCTCCTCCAGCCAAAGCCTGGGAGCCACAAACACCAGGGAAACCTCTTAGTGAATACTTGCTGGACAAAGTGTTAAACATGCTTTTATAGACTTGTGGGTAGTATACAGTAGTCTCCAAAGTGGGGCGTGCACACCCCAGAGATTGTGCAAGACAATACCATTGGGTGCAGGAAGAAAAATTTTTTTGGTAGCACTAATAATGGAAATAAATATTTTTAAAATAGGGTTTATTTCATCTTTATCTCATCCTTTTTTAATTTATGCTTTTGTATATGTTTTATAATTGTATAATATATTAGTACAGTTATACACATATATAATTTATAAACATATAGGTATGCAAGTATCTTGGAGGTGCTTGCTCAAAAATTTTTTC
Organism: Xenus cinereus; assembly: GCA_025774025.1. NCBI lineage: Eukaryota > Metazoa > Chordata > Aves > Charadriiformes > Scolopacidae > Xenus > Xenus cinereus. Next base: position 53,229,677 of record JAOXJK010000001.1, on the reverse strand, counting down.
CTGATGGCGTGCAAGATCAAAACTGTTTGGAGATCACTGCATTAAAATACAAGCCTACAAGCTGGTATTTGGCAAATTCAAGACTTCCTAATATATAAAGACATAATTATGGTAAACATTACTAAACTGTGCCTAACTTCACCATTTCCCGTTTTAAAATTTACAGCCAACAGCTATAGGAAACCACTAGATACCATATTCTGATATTTGTTACACATCCACATTCATTACATATCCCTTAATACTGATGCATAAACTGCTTCATTTCTTGTTATTTGTGAAATAGTAAAAACCTAACAGATCGATCTTTCAATCAACTTTTTTAAAGGATTGAAAACTTTGCAGCTACCAAACAGTTATACTCCTGAAGATAAACATATTTGCTCTGTGTAACAATAGGTACTAAAAACAGAGGCAGGGAGACCTCTCTATGAGTTTTTTTTCTTTTTCCTCTGTCAGGTTTCTGTTAAATCACTAGGAACGACCATCCCAGTGAAAGTGCCTCCTGGTGGTGCTCCAGTTCTCCATTCAGCCTCGTCTAACAGGCAGCATAAGGCAAAGCAGGCAGGGTAACAAAGTTCTGGCATGACCCACTGAAAGAATGCCTTCCACATACTGCCAATCGCCATCAGGCTCTCCTCTCTCCTAACAACACAACCCCTTGCCAACTCTGTACTCTTCCTTCAAACATATGAACTGGAATTTCCCCCTGCCTAGGGAGAGTTTACCAGATTGTGCCACTACAGGTGGAAGACTTCTTACCTCTGGGAAAAAGGCACAGCTGTATATATAGCACTAGATAAAATAAGCCACGCCCAAAGGACAGCGAATCCCAAGAACAGAAACATGCTGACAACAATGAAGTTTATAGTTTGCAAGTATAAAGATTATTTTTTTTTTCTGTTGCCAAGTGAAAGTAAACTCCACTCCCAAACAGAGAAGATATCGGTAAGGTATGCCCTTAAAAGCCAGCTCAGTCTTGCTAGTACTTCAGCAACTAACTGTCCTTTAAGAAGCATAAAAATAATAAAAATAAAATAAAAAAAAAATCAAAAAAGAAAACATTCACACAGAAACCAACCTTTCCTACTGAGGCCAGTTCAGTCTTGACATAGGCCTGTCACGAAGCTCTGAGAGACAGGCCACTCCTGTTTATTGGGACCATCTGGAATCTTTCAAAAACCATCCAGATTAAATGCACCCAAAGGTCTCTCTCAGCTATGGCTTCAGGCAGATTAATTAGGAAAGACAAAGTGCATAAACACAAGTCATGTTCTGGCTTGGCCATTCAAAGCAAGCAATAAATAAAGAGTGCTCTTGCAGCACCAATGTGAATCTATGGAAACACAGTAAATAAAACCGAGGACTATTGCTGCTCCTTGCCCTATAGTTCTGGGCCATGAGCCCAGACTATGTGCTCTTGCCCCTTTCCTCACTAAGAGGCATTCAGCATCAGTCTCTCAGAGACTACTTCACAAGAGCTCTCTCCTGCTCCTCTCCAAAACACCAACAAAACCAAACTAAATACTCCAAAAGCTCTCCCAACCGTAAACCTGTGGTATATTTTTGCCAGCCAGGAGCACAACAACTTCTTGCTATTTCACCCTACTCCACCTCTCGCCTGTATCACAGGACACATGGACTTTTCCTCAAAAGCAGGCTGTCAGGTTGATCACCTACAACTATGTGTACCTACTGACAATGCTGAGGCCAGTGGGATTCTGCCCAGTGCCCTTATTACTTGTCTGGATTCTCCAAGCCCATAAACACAGACCTTGAAGATCCAATAAAGAGGCCAACCTACAGGGCTGCCCCACAAGTACTCGAAAGAGGTGTGGAGATACTAATCGTAACCTGGCTACAGTCATGACAGAGAATCCTAGAGAACTTCCCTGAGCCAAAAATCCATCTTTAACTTTCTAGCTTCAGCTGTCAGGAACTTCAATGTACCTGTATTCTCACACTTCCAGCAGTACTCAAGCAAGACCAGATGCTGCTTACGAAGGAACCATTACTCTAGTATAGCCAAATTCCTTTCATGATTTACTATTTGAAATTATCCTGAGCAGTAAGGGTATACAGGAGGTCCTGTCCAGTGAAGAGGTGAAACATCCCCTGATTCTCTGCTAGGAGGGAGGTGGCAGATAAGAGAGACTGTTGGAAGCACTGGCTGTCGTTGGTGAGGTTTTGACAGAAACAATGCGTTAAAGGCTCTGGCCCAGGGATCATCCTTTGCTCTCACACGTGCAGCTGATGAACCGAAATGGCATTACCATGTCTGGCGGCTGTACCATGCCAGCATCCTCTGCAGTGCATGGTAACGTGCAGAGTGCAAATGTGAAACCTGTTCTTGAACCCAACCTAGCAGTGCACCTGCCCTTCCCAATTCCTCTCTTAAATTGTAAACACCTCAAACGTCTTATAACCCTGCTTCAATTTGTAAGATCAGGCAGCTCGTAAACAGAATCATCAGACTGATGCTCTCATTCTGTTGCTTTTTTCAGGTTTAAGGTTAGTACTATGAACAAGTCATGGCAGAAAGACGGGTAGGTTTTCTCCATTAGGGATAGTAGATGTGGAATACTCCAGAAAACTAATTAGATGCTGCCATCTACTACGGAAGTTCAGGTTGCCAGGAACATGCTAGCAACTCAGTAAAAAAATGAGTTTGTCAGTGAAGGAAGCTAGACAGTCCCCAGGGAGGGATTGCCACCATGACTGCTGGAAGAGTTGAATCCAGTGCAGCACCATTTGTAAACTGGTGTACAGCAGTAGGAATGATCCCACCAGATCAGTGTCAGTGGCATATCCTTTGAGAAAGGCATCTACCTACTATGAAGGTGAAAGTGTGACCCTCATGAAGCTGAGGTTCGCACTTTCATCTAGAGAATATCTGATTGTTGGTGCGCCTCTGATAAGAGAATGTGAATTGTCTCAAGTGAATGTGCCAGATATTTTGCTGTCATTCTGTCTGAAGATACTCTTAGAGCTGGAGGTCTGTGCATTTTTCATTTTTTCCCTGCTTCTCCCAGTAGCGGATGATGGCCACCTCACCCCAATTCCCAAGCCTCTCCAAAAGTTGCCACGCAACCAGCATGCCTGGTTCATTATTAAAGTATCATTATAAATAAAAGGATTATTGAGCAGCATAATTTCTGAAGACCTTCATCAGGTATATGCAATACAAACCATGAACTGGGAATATAGTAACACAGACTATGTGTTGTCACTTGCAGGCACTTAGGGGTGTGAATCATTTATATTATGTGCAATATCACTCTGGAGAATTCTGCAAAATCATCTACCCATAGTACTTTATTTACAGTGCTCTTGGCACACCCCAAAGAGCGCTCAAAGATCTAGAGGGTACAGATAATCAAGGAATTTGTCCTTGAGAATACAGCAACAATGCCTCTGTAACATAGCAGAGAAGATACGGCATTACACTTCAACATTGAAGCTGATAACTGAAAGGCAATTCAGCCTCCGCAGTCAGCACTCTTTCCCTTGATTACTACAGGCTTGGGAATCATAACTACGGTGTTCTGTCCCAAAAAACTAGGCTGAGATGCACAGGCTCATTTCCCACATGCTGCTAAAAATGACAAAGTTATCAGGACTGTGCCAAAAATCAGTCTAAAATCTGAAAAGATAGGCCCTATGATCTCTCACTTAACACACACATGCACACAAAACCCAACCAACCACAAACCATGCATCCAAACCTTTTATTGTCCTTACTTGGGCAGAAAAACGGGAAAAACAGAGGACTGTTGTAGTTTTTAAAAACCTAAATCAACAGCATCACCTAGTGGTGAATCAAACACAACATACAAAATTTAATCTCTGGAAAAAAATAAAAAAAGCTGTTACTCTTTAGTTGAAGGAAACATTTAAAACCTAGTCTGGCTACAAAAGCACCTACTGGGTGTTCCAAATAGCCTGTAATTTCTCTGAAATAAATTCTACTATTTTTGATTTGTATACAAACATTTTTCTTTTCTTTCACTCCCTATTAACTCCTAACTTCTAGATATAAATTAACTACAACAACTGATCGTTACATTAGTAACCTTTAAAATCCACAATTCTGAACATGAATATTAAGTTACCACTATGTCCTATACTGCTATTCTACATTCTATACCATGTATACTGTCAATTTGATTTACTGAACATTTCTAACATCTCCAAAGGATGATTCCTCTTCAATTTTTTACGGGCCAAAGTGCCTTGTGAACTTACTCAGAAGCTTTAGAAATCCAATTTCCCCCTTATGTACAAATACTGTGCACATGATGACTTATTACTATAGTTAAGTACTTAATTTTATCTAAGAGAGAAAATATCATCGTTATTCCATAATCTGTTTCTCTATGGTTATTTGCTTTCATCAATAATTTAAATTATCATCTGTTTTTAATATTTCTTCCAGGGAAATCAAGTCAAAAGACTGCAAAACCAGCTATGCTTCACAGTTATGCTTCACAGTGAATCATGATGGAGATCTCCCCCAGCTGACACTGACAGAAACCAATAAGCTTTAAATGGTGAGATACAGCACTGTATGGACCCAGCAATTCACACCTGTAAGAATACAGCAATGAGACAAACAATACTCAGAAAGACTGAGCTGTTTTCAAATCTTCACTAGCTTATACCCAGCCTTGTGGGTATCACCACACCACTCCACAACCGTCCCTGTTCTGGTGTGCACACTGATTCCAGCCCTTGGAGATACAGAGCAAAGCAGACAACACAAATTTAAGACTTTCACAGAGAAATACACTAGCACTACTGAGAAGTTAAAGGGATCCCTGGGACACTGGCAACAAATTGGGTTTAATCAGAGACATAAATGGACATAAGAGAAAGAATTGCATTTGGACTCATACACTAAAAGAGACAAAACAGCACTGTATGGTGCAAATATTAAAAGTATACATGTATTTGAGTAATCAACATGTCTTTTCTTGACTTAAAGCTTTTGGAGAATAAGGATGTCTCATTTAATTGAAAGAAAACATATACAACAACAATGAAGTATAATAAATGGCCAGGGGCATCAACCGCTAAGGAAAGAATTACAAAAGCACATATATTAAAGATAAGCTAAACAATGAAGACAAGGATATTAATATAATTAAACCAAAGGACATAATTAAAACAAAACTGTGGAAAGCCAGCTGCAAAAAGAGAATGGAAAATTTAGGACATGAACTATGACATTTAAAAGGGCAAATTGGGCTACCGAGCCTAGTATAAATCAGACAGTAGATAACATTAAAAAAGCTCTAATTTAATAGGCAAATATCTTTTTCTTTCCCAATCTGAACTGCTTTCCACATCATCTGCTTTATTACTGTACATTTGTACTTTAACTGGCTGGCAGAACTGTGCCTTGTTACATCATCTTGAACATCTTCCTCCTGTTGCCATCAACTTTATCATGACATCCCTATTTCCAGCCTCAGGGAGCAGGACTTCCCCACCTTACCTCCAGTGCTCTCTTGTAGTCACCCAAATGAAAGGCAGAGTATCCGATCCAAAGGTCAGTATCCTCCTCCTGCTCACCCACGTGCCGTTTAAACTTCATCGAGAGGAAAAAACGTAAGAGTTTTGTCAGCTGCCACACAGTTTATAAAGCCCCACAGGTAATCGAAGTAGTACTAGGCCCTCAGGTCATGGATGGTTTGACACCTGTGGGTGCTACTGGGGTGGAGCCGGTCCCACATTTCTGAGGGCAGGAGCCAGCAACCCTCACATGCCAAAACTCGTCCTGCGAAGTGAGGGGAAAAGCGGCCACAAAGGGGTGCAGAAGAAGGCGAGGGGGACACAAGGCCGGGGAAGGGCTCCCGCCGCCCCGCAGCCCTGTCGGGCACCGGCCTGGCACCGGCGGTACCGCTCTCCCGAGGGGAGCGGGAGAGCCAGGGGGCCGGCGGCCAGGAGGGCCCTCCTCGGGCCGGGGTCTCCGCCCCGCCACACCGCCGTTACCTCCAGCAAAGCGATGGCGCCGGTGAAGTCCCTCAGGGCCAGGAGCTCTTCCAGCTGCGGCACCTTCTTCCCTTTCTTCCTCCGCCTGTCTCCCGGCGGCGGGGTACCCCCCACGGCCGGCTTAGCACGGGAGAGCATCTGGCCAGAGAGAGCAGAGCGGGGCCGGGTCAGAGCAGGGGCGGGGGGCCTCGGTGAGGCTTCCCCCGCCCGGAGGGTGAGGGAAGAGCCGCGCTCGCCCCCCGCCCCGCCGCCTCTCACCCACCATCCTGCCGCCGAACCCGGGCTCCTGCCTCCGCCGACGGCGCCGTTGCCAGGGTAACGGCGGGACGGCGGAAGACGGCGGCGCGGAGCCGAGCGCGGCGGCCAACAGGCGCCGGCCGGCGCCTCGCGCTGCCCCTCAGGGTTCCGCCTTCCCGTCGGTCTGCGGTCTCCGGTGTCCATAGCGACCGCGGGAAGGTGGGGGGTGTCGGCCCCTCAATGGGTCTGTCCAGGTGCTGGGAGCCCGGACACACAGGCCGCTATGAGTTGTGGTCGAATTCCAGCTGCTGGGGTTTAAACCTCCTCACACACAGAGCAGAGAGTCCCCTCACGCAGGAAAAGGGTTAAATAATCGAGTTTAAAGGTGAAGACGCGCTGCGCCGATCAAGTGCAGGACACGGCCAGAGGAATGCACTGACGAGCAACCAGGGCCTTTTTATACCCTTTGTCCTCTTTCCAACACAGGTTCCTCCCCAAACCACCTCCATCTCTCATTTTCCCCACCTTTGGCCCTTAGAATCACAGAATCACAGAATGGTTAGAGTTGGAAGGGACCTTAGAGATCACCTAGTTCCAACTCCCCTGCCATGGGCAGGGACACCTCCCACCAGACCAGATTGCTCAAAGCCCCATCCAGCCTGGCCTTAAACACTTCCAGGGATGGGGCATCCACAATCCCTTTGCCTAAACATCCCATAATAAGCCCTGTGCGATCCCTGAATGCCCTTCCCTGGCATCCCATAATGAGTCCCATATGCTTGCAGTCAGCAAGGTGATCCAGAGAGGTTCTCCCACTGACCAGAGAGCTTCTCCTGTTGTCCCCAAATAGGGGTTCTTCACCCGGTGTGTGAGAGCCGACCAACACACTTTGGGTTGAGATAATTTGGTTTTATTTCAGTTCTGCGGAATTGGGTGCCGGGCATTTAACAACAAGCAGCACACCTCACGTGTCAAACCGCCCAATATTTATAAGGATAAAATACAGCTGTTTCCTTAATAACGATTCATTCACCACTCCTGACTATACATATGCATCTAAGCTCATGTTTTAAACATTTAGGGAGGTTATCTCATTAGCACGCATCATTATTCACAAACAGGTGTATATTTTAGCATTATAATTACCCGAGGTTAGTTTGGGATACTTTCTTAGCTAGACTTTGGTTCAGAAGTTATATTTTTTGCTGTCTTATGTCTAAATCAGCAACTGCAAAGATATATTGTTTCATTTCACATCCTATTAAAGATACCTACTGGGTACCTTCTGTGGTGTCTCAACCATGTCCCAGCTGAAACTTCTTGATAAAATTCTAACTTTGTTCTTTAGATACCACTTCCACTGACCAGAGAGCTTCTCCTGTTGATCGCTCTCCTGTGACAGCCCTATGGGGAGGGAACCCCACAGATATTTATACTTTTCTGGTAAGCACAGCCACTCTGTCTGTGAATTTAATTATGAACATGGAGAGCATAATATAAAATGTTAAGGTATGTGGACCATGTATGTTTTAACTGCATACAGTAGCTGATCTCTTTGGCAAACTCTGAATAATTTTCAAGCACAGCCCATAGTGCCTCTGACATTGCAGTTTGCTACAAATAAAACAGATTTCTTCCAGTTAGGGAAGAACACCATGCAGGGGAATTCCCCAGACTTTCATTTTTATATTGCCTGAATTGCACCATTAGCAATTCCAGTGCAGTGGACCAATACATGACAGTACTGCTGACAACTCAACTAGCAAAAAAAATACGTCTATGGATAGGACTAATGAGGTATCTGTATTTCTACCATTTTTCCTTGCTTTTGCACTCCAACAGAAAAAAGAGAGGCACTTTTATATATATATATATATATGAATAAATATAACCTGTAACACTGCAATCACTTGCAATACACTCCAGCAGTAAAGAACTGCGTGCTGCTGCTTCAAAGTGTGGGTTCCACATGCACCTTCTTCTGAGTACTTCAAGATGGCTTGACCCAGGGACTATATATCCAGCTAGCAACTGTCCCTGAGACGTTACTCTGCAACCAGGATCCACAGGACACAGACATGGTGTCCCTTGCTTATGAATGTGCCTTTATACCACAGGCCATAAAGAAGAAAGGCAAATAATCCACGGTCCCACAGGGGATTTCTCTGCAAGAAATTAATTTTGAGTTAGTCGCTCAAAGTGACAAAGAATGTGTGCCAGTGATTTGGTCTCCCTTTATGGCTCTTCTCTATTAAGTAAGGTATTATTTCCATCAGGAGAAAATTAATTTTCCATAAATAATTTTGAAATTATTTGCTTTTTTTGAGATTTGATTCTAAGTGGTTTTTTATGTTGTGAAGATTGTATATATAGACTAATTCACATAATACAGATATCTGTCCTCTTATCAGTTGTCTAGGATTTTCTATTATCTAACAGAAAAAAAATTCCAGCAGACTAGAAGGCTTAAGAGTCTCTTCTATCAGAACTCTGTGCAATCAAGAAAAACAAATAGATTGAGAGGGATATCTTAAGATGCCTTTTTCCATTCAGATCTTAAACAATGCCCCAGAAGTACTTAATTTCAAACTGAAAGAAAATAGTAATTGCTGTAAATACTTCACAGTAATTTTCAGTACTGCTATCAAATATTTTGGCTCTGTACAGTAAGCTAGGAAAATTGAAGATTTTGATTTGAGGTTTTTTATATAGGAATGCCAAAATAAACCAGGTAAAGGAGGAGAAACAGAAGAAGAAAAAGGTGTCACTGATGAAGATGTTATAATTTTGACTGAAATGCAAGCAAGCAGACAGTACAATTAAGCAAGATTTTCTTTTTAAAGTAACAGAAAACATAATTTTACTATATTGCCTTCTTCCATATTTTATATAGATTCTTTCACAAGATCCTGCTGTTCTAAGAATCAACATGTTAAATACAGCTAAAATATTGACTCAAATGGAAGAAAGCTCTCAGCTGCTCCACTGGTTTCTCCCATTTCCCAGTGGCTTCCTGAATATTTACATGGTGGGTCCAAAGCTGGGGAATGTGTTCAGAGTTCTTCTGGCACGTTCTCAGTGGGCAAAGCTGTGACTGTCTGTCAGATTATTCCCTCATAGCTAAAGTCTAGAGCAGTATCAAAGGACAATGTGGTGAGTTTGGTTGTGATAGTAATCAAACAAAACCATAGACTTTGCCATCAGAAGAAGGGTTGCTAATTAGAAGTTGCACAACTCAACAGGTGGGCCATGGATTGAACACAGCATAAAAATTAAGTTGTCATCTCCTGATCTGCAGAGTTTCTACCCATACATAGTTTGTAAACAGTATAAGTAGGGAACAAAATGCTAGAATTTGGCATTATGGCAATTGCTGTGGACTATCTGTGTACAGGAGTGGTCTAAAACCCATTCAATGCAGTAGGAGTCTCCATTCATATCTAATTATTCTAATTGTTCACTATCTAATGTTCACTAAAGTCAGTTGTGTAGGAGGATACATGTTACTTAATCCTGTATTCTCTCCAGCACCAAATTTACCGAAATATTTTTAGCATGACTGGCATAGAAATTATTATTAAGATGCAGACCAAAGTAGGTAGAGATGTCATAATCTTTTCCTCGTATGAAATGCCAAGATGACACTTCATAAATTAAAGACAAGTCAAGAAGTTCAGCTACTCTATTAATAATGCTGGAAAACTGCTGCAGTTCTTCCCATCACCATTCTATTAGCCAGTGGCATTATCTTGGAGGCTGTGAGCTGTAAAATGATTAATGATCATGTTTATTCCCCTGCAGGATTGCTGGGAGAGAGGGAATTGACTTACACTGATGGGAGCAAAAGGGAAGTCAGGCACCTGTGACTAAACACCAGGATAAGCACCAGAGAGTGTAATGAGTGTCTAAATAAAAAATCAGAGAGTGGAAAGTGAGGTCTAAGAGAGGAGAGACAGGAAGGAAATAAAAAGGGAGAGAAAGGAAAACCAAGAAGTGGAAAAAAAAATCATCATATAACCAAAGCAAGAGGTTAGGAAGTGACCTTCGCATCAGCAACAATCACATGCTTTAATTTCCGTAATGTCTGGGTAAGATCATGTTTTTTCAGTAATGATGCTTCACCATGTTCTGCCTCTTGTATCTTTGAAAATGCATCTGACAACATCTCAAGATAAATGATAAGGAAAATGAGAGCAATGAAATGCTCCCCTGTTAAAGCTACAAAGGCGATCCCCTGAGATGAATAAATGGGAAACGATTCCTTTAAAAGAAGGAACCTGAAGAATATTTGCTTCTTTTTTATGGAGTCAGCAACATCTAAGCCTTAACCCACCCTGGATAGACCACCCATAATTAGAGAGAAGGTGAAATATGTAAGTTGACAGCAAAGACCACCCTGTAGAGCTGACAGTTCATGTGCCCATTTAATGCTCTTGTGTCGATGGTTAAGCCCAGCTGGGAACTAAACACTACAAAGCCGCTCACTCACTGCCTCGCTGCCCCCCGGTGGGATGGGGCAGAGAATCAGAAAAGTAAAAGTGAGGGAAAACCCGTGGACTGAGACAAAGACAGTTTAATAGCTAGAGCAAAAGCCGCACACACAAGCAAAGCAGAACAAGGAATTCATTTACTGCTTCCCATTTGCAGGCAGCTGTTCAGCCATCTCCAGGAAAGCAGGGCTCCGTCACACATAACAGTTATTTGGGAAGACAAATGCCATCACCCTGACATCACACCTTCTTCGTCTCCCAGCTTTATGTGCTAAGCATGATGTCCTATGGCATGGAATATCCCTTTGGTCAGTTGGGGTCAGATGTCCTGGCTCTGTCCCCTCCCAAGTTCTTGTGCTCTCCCAGCCTGCTTGCTGGTGGGGTGGGGTGAGAAGCAGAAAAGGCTTTGACTCTTGTGTAAGCACTGCTCAGCAGTAACTAAAGCATCCCTGTATTATAAACACTTTTTTTCAGCACAAATCCAAAATATAGCGAAACACTAGCTACTATGAGAAAAATTCACTCTATCCCAGCCAAAACCAGCACATCTTGTCCGGTCTCTATCGCCCAGCTCAAGAACGCAAACAACAGTCGTGCCAATTAAAAACCTCCAAACTGTGAAATGAAAATTCATAATTTTAATCTTTATTTTGGTAGGGGAACCTCTTTCCTTAGTTTTCACTGGTGTTTATGTCTGTGACTGCACAGGTTTGTCGAAACTGCACCTTCAGATTTTTCCTGATTCTTCCAGCACCCAGCCTGTCATCAAGATTCAGTAAAGTTAATAAAAGTAATTTAAAAGCTGTCCTTGTATTGGATTTCAGCATCACACTTAGGTAAGTTTTTGGAAGTCATTATGTAGAACCAAGGGAGGGGAGGTGAGATAATCTGCTGATCCAGCAAAAGTCAGTGCCAGAAAAGCCAGAAAGCCACATCATTGCAAGTGCTACGTCCCAGAGAATGCAGTTGTACTGGTCCAGGATGTGTGCTGATATATCCTCAATGTTCCACTGCCATATAGATTCACAGGATCAAGTGTGCACTAGCTGGAAGATCTCGTAACTCCATCCCATCACATAGTATAGATGTGTATAATGTTTAATAAAAAGAGTTTAAGGAAACATAAATTATTACACACTCGAGAAAGACTTCTTACTATTTTTTTTTGTTTTGGTAGTATACAAGTTAAAGGGATGAATAATACTCACTTCAAAGTATGTGCTGGGAAAGGGTTAAAAGGAAGAAGACTCTCTTAATTGAGCTAGATATTTATGATACATCACATATTTAGCTTCATCTTCTGGTATGTGGCAACATAGATCAATGAGAAGGTAGAGCCACCACCTGAGCTGCTGGTAGTATGACGCAATTCCAATTACAACTTCCCTTATCCTTGTCTGTGGTTTTCCTTTTACTAGATTGGTGACTTCTGATGAGAACAGTCAGTGCTCTGCAGTGTAATTCCACTCTAATCTGTGGCAGCAGCTATGAACCCCAAGAACAGACCTAAACTCTTGATAACCCATGGGAATGGCAATATAATGAGGACTTCTACTTTATCAGGATCTGTACTGGATCAGGATCATTACGTACTCTCAGGATCATGCAACACATATCCACATATTTGCATGTTGTTTTACAGGCTTGTTCTTTATCAGTAGATAGTTTCAGTCCCAAAGAATAATGTTTGTAAAGTCCTTCTTCATGTTCTTGTGTAGTAAACAAGAAAAAAAGATTGGCTCTGAAAAGTCAACATAGCTGCTATGCAGCTGCTCTCTATACATGTATACAGCTGCTATGTATGTATAATACGTAGCTATGTTTGTCATCATTTAAATTACTGGCTTCTAAACCTGGATAGAAGAAATAATGTAAAAATCAATTAAAACACAAAAAATAATGATTTCAGGTCCTTGGTCTTCTCTGTAAATACTGAAAGTTAAAGAAGACATCTTTATGCTTTGACTATCCTGGAAGACTGAGAGAACCTCTCAGAGAAGTTTTAGATCAGGAAGTCAGTGCTGATTATCTGTTTCAAATACACCCTATAATATCTGGTTGTTTATTACCTAATAAAACAGAGGGCAAAACAAACATGTAGTGCTGTAGAATCAGACACTAAAAATCACTTTTCGCTAAAACCAATGATACAGTTCTCTGGTGAGCTGATTTGATTTCGTATTTCTAATCTAACACTATAAGAACATCCACAGAGACCTAGTATGATATTTTGTAGCTATGCAATATACACACAGGTATTATTGTTGTTGGCGAGGGATTGAATTTTGTCTTCAGACAAATAAATACAGGACCTGCCTCTCTGAATCTTAATTGTCCCTGTGCTTATGAAGACAGAATAAGTGATAAACTACAGAGTTTATATTCAATGATTTAAGGGGAGACCTCCATTGGCTGTTAATAATCCTAGGATTACAAAGATGAGGTACTCAAACTGATGTACACCTAAGAACTGACTCTTTGGATAGATACTTGCATGTAGGGAAGATATTTAATGCTGGGATCTTTTTTACCTTTCTGACAAGATGGTAACAGTAGCTAATGCCTAGAAGCCACAGCTAGAAAAAATGCACCTGGGGACAGCACACACAGTTTCTTTGCACCTTATTCCTTAGAAGGTGACTAAACCTTGAGTGTTTTAAGAGAGAATAAGTAGTTCTAGCAGATGTGCTTTAAAGATGTTTTGGGGATAAATTTTGTGGCTTATCCTGGGGGTGTGAGGAGAGGCTACCTTAGACAGGATGTTCCCAGTGTTTGAGTCTCTTGCTCTGCTTTTCCATGCCATCACATTCTTTCAGGGGAAGCCAGAGTCATTTGCATTGCCTTCAGGATGCTCCTATTACTTGTAGTTCTGTTGTAAGACTATTTCTGATTGAAGCTGCAGTCCCCTGTAGAGTCAAAAAGCTTATTTTTTTCTTTCCTCTGATACATAATTTGACTTCTAGGTTTCTGAACTGTATCCCTCCCTGACTAATCTCCGAAGCGTGAGAGCTGGCTCACAGTTGGAGAAAAGTTACTGAAACAGCGGGGGCAGTTCCCTGAAGGAATATGGAAGATTTTTTTGGGTATCTGGCTGGTTTGTGTCACTGGCAACCTCTTGGATTTATAGACTGCTAGATCAGACATTACAAAAGAATTAGACGAAGTTGGCTGGGATTCTTGGGAACTTAGCTTCATTCTGCAGCCAAGGCACTATGACTGGACTGGCATTGGTATCTCACCTCTTCTATTCCCCAGGGACTAAAGATCCCTCGGGCACAGGCAGCAACAAACACAAATATACAGAAGTTTTTGCTTGTGCTTGTGGCAGGACCATCAAATTTTGGGCTTTACAGATACAACTCACTCCTCTACTTTTTCTTCTCTCCACCCTCACAATCATATGTAGTCTCAGTAACCCTCACATTTACAGCACAATGCCACAGATTTTCTTGGTGTCTCTTATGCCACGAAGTGGATGTTACTAATCAGTCTGCCAGGCAACTGTGTCTGATGTGCAAAGCCCCAGGGTACGAGGGAAAGTGTGGTGTTCAGCTGGTTTCAGGGAGCTCTGGCTTCACCCCAGCTGGAGCCTCCTGCCACACTACCTCCTGCTCCACGTCACCCGATGTTCAAGGCGTGCTCCCATCATGGGGCTTGACACTGAGAGACCTCACACACCGGACAATTAGAAAGTTGAGAGATCAACAACTCATTTATAATGTGCTCTGACTGGGGACTGCCTGTGGCACAGGGAAAGCAGGGGGCAAGGGGGAGAGTAAAAAGAAAAGCTGTGCTAAAGCTATAGTTGGTTTTACCCTTTAGTTTATAAAGGACGTTTTTAAGCTGCTATGAAAACCAAATAAATACACAAATAGATTCAAAGTCAGGGAGACCTCAGTGCCATTACATATTCCCTATGTGATCAGGAATGCAAAATACTCAGTTCTACTTGCATGATCCACACTGGATAACTGTTTCGCTTAGAAAGGCTGAGAAGAATATAAAATGTAAATCTTGCTCTGCTGAAGTTAATGACCAATCTCATATTGACTTATATGGGATAAGTTTCAAGGACTTTGTAAATACCTATAAAACGGGGCAGTGATGAGCAGATGATCTCAGCATGAAAAGCTATATTCCATTCTCAGTCTGTGGCTCTAGCCAGCCATACTAGACCTGAGGTTTACATGACAGACTCCTAATTTAGAATTACTCTATTACTAATTACAAATGCTAGATTAGATATGCTGAAGTGTTCAAGGTCTGCTCTTAAATGCTGGCTCACTGTCTCCTCTGCTGGTGGGTATAAGAAAGATTCAAGCAATAATCATTTTGTATTAAAATAGGATCATGCAAAAAGTCTGTGCAAATATATTTGAAGTGTATTCAACACCTTTAAAATTCAGGCTTTGAAAGAAACCACGGAATTGCAGTTCTGTTTTATACCAAAAACACTGTTACTTGCACTGTTGCTGACTATTTTCCTTGTTTGCTGGGTGAGAATCAGCTTTGTGCTGATTCTACTCTGTAAGTAGAAGGGAAAGCTTTGGTCTGGAGGACTGCGAGTCAGACATTTTTGCCAACGCAAAGAGCGCTTTGATGCTAAAAGCTAAAGGAATGAAATTGGTAACTTATCACAGAAGACAATACACCCTTGATTTATGAGTCCAGCCAGCAGAGATGGCGTGGCAATGTAACCAGAGATGTAGGGCAATGCAAACATGAAGTAACCATCTGTTTTCCTCTAGGCTTTAACAGACCTTGTATTTTATTTCCATTTTAAAGAGTGGTCTTTACAGTCCATTTGTCCCCTCCCCTTCTCTCAGCTCATCCCTGTGATGAAGAGTTAGTGCCCTTATCAGGCAAAGTTTCAGGTAATGCTTCGGTTTTATAGCCCAGCCATTCCATGAGCAAACATTCACAGCAACCTTTAGCCTCTCTCCTTTCCCGAGTTTTGCTGTTGCTAGTTTTTCACAAACAGAAGTGCCACCTAGAAGACCGGAGGGGCGGGCAGAGGTGAAGGCAGGGAAGGGGGTTGGGAAGTACCTGAGAGAAGGATCATACAGCCTGTCTTTGGATCTACAGCGTGGAGATCTCTTTCGTCCTGGCCAGGAACAAAACCAATGTAGAGTACCTGAAGGAAAGAGGGCTGGAAGAGAAAAAGAAAAGAGAGAACACACACAATGGGTCTAAACTGAGCGATAATGAAGCAACAGATTTTGGGTCTGGCCCTTTGGCCTTTGTTTTTCTCTCTCCAGCTGCTGCAGCAAGTTGGTTCAAATGAGTGTAACAACAACAGTTATGTGATCAATGTGATGCTCATGAATTACTCGGACTTGCCATCATCTGCTGATAATTTGAAATTAGCTGTGGAGCAAGCCTTGAAAAGGGTACAAAATGAATTACAGACGACAGGTAAGGCAACCGGTGTTGGTTATCTGTCTCTTGATGTGGTTTCTTGTCAGACTTTAGGCCACAGCTTTCTACTCATCTGACCTTCTGCTAACTGCTCCTTCCATAAGGTCCGTTCACCTTATGTATTTCTTACAGAAATAATGTCCTTCCTCTGTAAAAACAAAAGCACTCTGCAGATAGGCAGAACCATATTTCCTTTCATGGTGTCTGAATAGATTCTTCCTGCATGCTTTTCTGGAGATCTGCGGTTGGGATTGGGAACATGGAAATCACTGAACTGAATCAGTCAAGACCCGTGATCCATCTAGTGCAGTAACTGGGATGCCCTTGCTTCCTCCCATGGCTGGATTAGCCTCTCCTTTCTAAAAATAATTTTCCTCTTGACCCCATCTGTTGATCACATTATGACTTGAAGTGTGAAGATTCTGCAGTCTATGTTTTTCCCTCATCACCACTGCAGGTGATGCCTTTATTTATTTTGCTATCTTACCTCTCCTTTCAATATTACCCATCTGCTGTCACTCTCTAGAATATCAAGGGAAAAGGAGGTTTCAAAGAAATGATAACTATTCCCTTTCTACCCTCTAATTGAAGAGATTTTGTCTAATTTAAGTTGAAAGGGTCTCTCAGTTATCTTCCTACAGAGCCTTTAAAAATGTGTCTAATAATGGCCAACATTAAAAGTACTTTATACTGAAAGTACTAACATTCAGCGGTCCACACTGGGGCAAATTTTAGTCTCATCCTAAGTAGTGGGCGTTAGGTGGTAGGTGGACATAGCAGCTTTTTGGTGGGAGACGTCCTAACATAAGACTGGTCAGATGTGTGTCAGAAGAAAAGGGATAGAGTGTATTAGAGGTTGTCTGCAACTCATGATGCTATTTACTTTCATGTTTGTGTTACAGAAGCAAATGTTACAGTCAATGCCACCTTCCACAACTTTACCTCATCACTCTATGTCTCAAGAGGCTGTCGTACGAGCACCTGTGAAGGTGTGGAGCTCATCAGGGAAATTTATGTGAGTAGCAGGCTTCTTTAAGTTAATTTCCTAAGAAGACAAGACTTTTTTCTTTCTACATCTGTGTGTGCGCATGTGTGTCTCTGTGTTTCCTTATTAACTTTTGATCCTGTTGATAAGTTCCAAACAAATTTGACAGGGAAGTGAAGTTTTCAAGGAGAAGATGTTCTTGTAGGTTTTGTGAAGACAAGTAGGCAAATGGAAGAGGGTAGATTTAGATTAGATATTAGGAAGAAATTTTTCACTATGAGGGTGGTGAGGTACTGGAACAGGTTGCCCATGGAACTTGTAGAGGCCCAATCCCTGCAAGTGTTCAAGGTCAGGTTGGATGGGGCTTTGAGCAACCTGGTTTAACGGGGGGGTTGGAACTAGATGATCTTTAAGGCCCCTTCCAACCTAAACCATTCTGTGATTCTAAATACTGGAGAGAGATTCTATGAATGCTTTCTAGAGACTGTCATTAGACAATTGGTGGCATTGCTGGCTAAAGAAGCCCTCCACTTCAGACTCCTTTTCCTATGCTTAAGTTGTGCTCTTTTTTATACCTGCACAGCAATTTGTGTGACCACATAGCCAAAGCAATCTATTAAAAAAATGCACCAACCAACCAAAAAAAACCCTCAACCCCAAATACTCAAACAGCCCAAACAGAGCAAGAAAGGTCTGTTTCCAACTGGATCAGACCCTGATCTGGTTCACCATCCGTTTGTACAAATACACAGAGAGAGCTGTGCAAGGATGCGGGAACATGTGGGCAGTGAGATTATTAGGCTGCCACTAATACCAAAGAAACACGTACAGAACTATGCCCAGAGGGCAAAGATAAAATACTCACTTCTCACTAGAAATCACAGAAGTCACGTGGGAGAAACTATGTAAATACCCTAATATGGGGAAAAGCTTTTAAAGAAGCTGTGTTTTAGTGGATTTTCTCCTGTCTAATAACTGTCACCTCTGAGTGAAGCTCAATCCAATGTGAATTCTCAAATCTACCAATGTATGAGCACATGCTATAGTCCCTCATGACACACAAAGCTACTGGTCAGGCATCATTTGGTGGTCATGGAAGGATTTTTTTATTGCAAGCTTCATATGCATATAACTACTTGTTTTTCTGATGCACAGTATCTTGTAATTCCAACCCTTCAGTCTTCTGCAAATGCAAGCACTGCTGGGGTGTATAATTTCATATATGAAGTTGAATCATTTTAATCCCAATTTTCTCTCTGTCTCTTAATGAAGGTCATGCTCACAGACATTATTCTGTCCTCTGCCTTTTCTTAGCTTTCTGTGATTCCTCCCTCCTTCACTGTAGGTTTCTTCTTTGAATCTTTCTGTAGCTCCCTTGCTACTCTGTCCTTGCCTTTGCTGGGAACTTCTGCATCTTCTTCTCAAATACTAAAGTTTTCTTCATTCTCCCATCCTCCTCCCTCTGCCAGTCCTTTGCACTGTCCCCACTACTGACCCTTTCTGATCCCTTGCAGAATACTGGCAAACTTGGCTGTGTTGTCATAGGACCTGCTTGCACTTATGCCACCTACCAAATGGTCTCGTAAGTACCGCCTCTTCCCCCTAATGCTGTGATGTTAAAGATATCAACTGATGAACAAAGTTGTTTTGTGTAAAACAAGCCAGCAGAGACATTGGGGTTTAGGATATATCAGACACCTCAAGGTCTACAGTCAAGCCAGTAAGACTCTTATGCAGAGCCACTATTTGGTAGGGAGAAGAAAATCCCCTTCTAAAGCCCACTGATGAAACCCCATTGCTAACAGGGAAACCTTTCTAATTGCTGACAGTAAGTTAATTGATTGATTGAGGGCTCAAAAGACTTAGCTCTTCAATAACTGCAGCAGGAAAGAGATGTTAGCTTGTGGCATGAAGACATCTCAGCACTGCAGCAAGAGGGGTCCTTCTGGGTGGGTGTTCAGTCATTGAGAGGTGCCCGAGTTATGTGTGTCAAGAGAAGATCCAAAAACCCCAACCATTTTCGGTAAAGAGTGTTTAGATAGGGAGCAGCCAGTTTCATCCTAACTCTTCTGCCTCAAGAAGCATTCCTGAAGAATGAGTCTCTCTACAACCGTATTAAACAAGAACCCGTATAATTCTATTATTCATTAATATGTTCATTCTCAGATATCAGGAGAAATGTAAGCTGAATCTGCAGACTTCTAGCATAAATAAATTAAAAAACCCCATCAGTCATAACATACAAAACCATATTGTTACCCATGTAAATTTTGGTAGCCTTTTGGTTTCACTGAGAGATACTGGGAAGATTCAGACACTTTTATCTCGAGCTTTATCTGCTTTTAGCTCTATACTTTTCTTTAAGTAGCGTGACCAGAAGTGAATGCAATGTTACTGGTGAACGCACATGATTGACTTACAGAAGAATCAAAAGAATAAGTCTTACATACGTATAGGACCATAGTAAAATATTACGCAATATTCCCCATTTCATTCATTGTGCCTCCTAACTTTGTTTGCATTTCTACCTGTTGTATATGGAGCTGCCCAGAATGATGCCAAAGTCTTTTCCTCGGACTCTGGCACAGTTAAATCAGTAAAAAATATGAATAGTGGAAGTTTCTGCAAAGCAATGAAGAACACTAATGACCAGACAGGCTGCTTTTGCCCATGGGGCGATAGCTTTGCTAATCAGAACAAATGCCTTGCTTTATGGCACTTTACACATTCCCTGCCAGCAGAGGGTTGCCTTAGCTTTTCTCCCTGGCTGCTGTTGTAGGAGTGAAGCTTTTTTGATGGCAAAAAGCTGTCACCCTCCAGGACTGCCCCAATAAAGACATCAAATCCATTCCATGCTAATGGCAGCCAGGGAGCAGAATCAGATGGGTCCTTGAGCCTTCGGACTCCTGTCACAGCCATTGGGCTGAAATGGTGCATGGTATCCAAAAGGGCACGGGGAATTGGAGGCAGTGAGAGAAGCTTCCTGGACCAGTTCAACAGGGCTTTTCAGTGCCAAAACTGACTTGAAAACTGCTTGTGTTCTTGAGGAGCCTTCCGTTTCAGGTTCAAATTGCTGTTAAACTAATGCAGGGCACCAGAGGAGAGTGAGCTGAGGGTGGAAATCATGCGGTAGATGCCTTGGTGCGACAGCAATCCATTCAGACTTGTCCTCTTGTCTCTTCCTTCAGAGTTGAAACAGTACTGAGCATGCCTCTGATCTCTGTAGGGAGTTTTGGACTGTCCTGTGACTACAAAGTAAACCTAACCCGCCTTCTGACCCCAGCCAGGAAATTGATTGAATTCTTCTATTATTTTTGGAAAGAAACTCAGCTGCCATTCAAAACCACAACCTGGGAATCTGCCTACATTTACAAGAGGAATGAAATCTCGGAGCCATGCTTCTGGTAAGATCCAGATGCACCTCTGACCTGGCTGTTGATAAACTCCATCTCCATCCTCGGACACGGTTCTTACAAGCTGTCCTTCAAGTCATGCATTTTGGGAGGTGCCTTATGGCTACCAAGTAATGAGAGAAGGAAAAGATGAATTATACCTTTTAGCTGTACTGCATATCTAAATGTTTCACTCACTCTCCTTCTAAGTATGCTTGAGTCTTGGCTTTTCCTGTGCACAGGCTGGTTTTGCTTAATCTTTCAGCTAGCTTTTACTCACTTGTTTGGGTTTTTTTGCTGTACTCGTTTTTCCCCTTCAAGATTTAACTGATTCAGTATAGGAGGTTTTTTTGTTATTATTGTATTTCCTTTGCTTCTCTCACAGTCAGGGTACAGTTCTTGTCAGTTCTTTTTGCAGTTCCCATTTACTCCTTTGAACCTTCACATGTGTCTTCTGAGATTATCACTGATGTCTTAAAACAGCAGAGCTTCCTGGCTCTCCCTCCCAGTTAATCTCACTGTAGTTTCCCCAGATCTCTTATTTCTTTTCTTAATTTTTAATGTCTTATTACATCATTGTATTCTCCAAACCAATCCTTTGTACAATCAGGCTCAAATACCTCTGGGTGACATTTCAAACACTTCTGTCTTTCATGCCCTGTATTGATTTTCTGTCTTCTATTGCTGCAGAAAAAAATGTTCCATACCACCTTACAAACACTCTTGTGTGCTGTAAACAGCCTAGCTCACATTTTGGCTTATTTAGGAGAATGTGGGAAATTAGCAATTTTCTGACAATATCTGTGCCCCATTGCGTCAGGTACATCAATGCCCTAGAGGCTGGAATCACACAGTTTTCCGACACACTGAAGTTCAAGGACGTTTTAAGGACTTCAGAGCAGCTTAAAAAAACTGTGAAAGATCCAAACAGGAAAAGCAATGGTAAGGAAGGGCTGAGGGTGTACTCTCCCCTACAGGTAAGTTGGTTTTCTCAGGAAATCAGACCTGCCCCTTAGCTACATTTTAGGGATATTTTTTCCACAGAATTGGTGGAGAAATGCAGACATAGCATTTCACATGGTTGCAAACATAGAACAGCACAAAATTCCTCTTTCCATCCCCGTAAAATACAGGGTGCAGCCTAGTTCCAGAGAGCTTTTGGGGTGAATTATCCCATCTAGGCATAAGCTCCGTTTTGTGAAAGATTCTGAAACCCAGGAATCACAACTCCTCCTAAGAAGTGCCTTAGATGCTACAAGAATGCTTAGCATGCTACCATTTCTGTATTTGCAGCCCTGGTACATATATGGACCTCATTTGTGCCATCAAAGGGCACTTCTTCTGGAAGCGATCCATCTAAACTATATAAATGGATGAGTAAATACCTCATCTTCTCCTAAGACTAAGCACCTGGCATCAGCAGGCCAAGTGAGTGCGAGAGTCATAAGTAAGCCAATGAAACTATTACTTGAATGCCATTTAACTTAGAAATGTTCATATGCAGTAGCCCATGTGGCATCAGAACTGCTAATGCTTATTTGAGTGAGATAATGGCAGTGCTCTGGTGCAATGAGCCAGAAAATGGTGTAGGCGTTGAGGCACCTTTTGTCACTTTCCCTCAAATACCCTGTTCTTACTGCAGAGAGGCTGTAGCTCTGGGCCTGGGTCCCAGCAGAGCGCAGGTAATGTGCCTTAGCCCTGCATTGCTCTGCTGCCGGCTACTCAAGCACGGGGGAGCAGGCAAATACCTTCTTGTCTGTACCTTTCACCAATCTGTCTCCATTTTTGCCCAATCTGTAGTGATCATCATGTGTGGCTCTCCAGAAGACCTCAGCAAAGACCTTGGGACGGAGGAAGTGGATAAGGACATTGTTATCATCCTGATAGATCTCTTCAAGTAAAGTATTAGCTTTGCTTTTCCTCTTTTCTCTGCAGTTTGTTGAAGGGTAGAGATAATGGAAGTGGTCTTAGTGGAACTGTTTTATTGAAGTAATGCTCTCTCACAAAATGTTTTCCATTGCTGTCTTTCCTCATGTTTTGCCATTTATCTAAGCTAATCAGCTTTAGTTTGTTTAATTTGTGGAACATCCTCTACAATATCCCCTTTAGTTCACATAATATTTTTCTAAGGCAGTGACAGAGCAGGTAGGGTTGACATCATCCTGTGGACTACACAGTGCAGGAAGCCATGAGAGAACTACAGAGTTCAAAGTCAGAGTGGTCATGAGCTGTTCATATGAGATATTGTACATTTTTCGTATACTCTGTCCAACCAGAGAATTATGTAAATGTGGCTTACAGTATATTTTTTTTAGGGTCTGTAAATGATTTAAGAGTGGTACAACTGTCTCTTCCACTTTATAACTGTCTCTTCAACATCTTTTTAACTGCATAAATCTAACTTTTCAGAGACATTTCTTAGTATACAAGCTAAGTTTTTTGTTGTTCAACTAATCTCAAAATCTTTACAGATGAGGACTGATATAAACTGGCCTTATCAATGGCAGCCTCAAAAGCTTTGTCCATATACAAGGAGTGAGAGATGATCTCTTGCTCTAAGCCTAAGTGATACAGCATGGCTCACATCCGTATGGCTAAGTGTAGATGTCCCAACTGCTTTTTGGGTATGGCTCTGATCACCATAGCAAGTTACACTCTGGGAGAAAGTAAGCTGACCTAGACCAAAACCATGCCTGGACTGTGCTGGCAGCTTAATGTTATGGATGATCACAAGGCAAACGTATGTGCCTGTGTCTTGATCTCACTTATTTCACTGTTGATGCAGCATAAGAATCCATGAACTCCCAGGGGCTGTGGGACTTCCCAGCCCTTGTGTGTAAAGCTGACCTTGACAGGGCAGGGCTAAGGCATTTTGGATTAATGACTTCAGTCATTTAACCTTTGGGTCCTAACTGGAGCCTGTGGTCCACGTTCTAACAGGATCTTCTCTGTCCTGTACACTTTCAAGTCCACCATGTATCTTTTTCAGAAATGCCTCTAAAAGCTTTAGACTTTTCAACACTTTATCCAGGCACTAGGAATGAATCCCCAGTTGCATTTCCTGCAATTGAGGCATCTGGCCACAATTCCTGTCTCTTTGCAAATGCACAATAGTGACTACGTACGTTAGTGTCTTTACTCTTGGGTGAGGGTGATCAGGGGCTTCTCTGCTGTGATATCATTCTGACAGACCCAGCTGCCTCAGCCCATTTTATGTGCTGCCCTCCTTAAATTTGCTGCATACCCCTGATTTTGCTGAGTATCTCAAATTATGTTCTTCTTAAAACAGAAATGAAATACAGACACACGTGTTAGATCAGAAGTCAAGCTGTAGGAGAAGACAGTAGGCAAGGTCCCATGTTTCTTCAGGAGTCAAGTCCCTCAGACAGAGTGATGGATTTAAATTTTCTTACGTCTGAACCCTCTGGCAGCCAGGACACAAACAGGGTGTTTAAGCCTCCCTCAGGGAGTAGGTTAGGTAGGGTTATCCATGCTGTAGGGTTATCCATTCTGGTGAAATCTAATGAAGTTTCCTTTTCACCTGGCTAGTTCAGTCCAAGCCTGAATGAAAAGCACTTTGAAATTCTTCAGGGTGAAAATTGCAATGTAAAAGTCAGAAGGTTCAGGGAAACGCAGGGACAAGGCTCTGGTGTCAGGATCCCATCTGATGGCCGTGGAGTGAAGGCTGTGATTTCCAAAAATTCTTAATACAGTACTGACTGAAAAAATAAAAGGATGATTAAACATGAATAATGAGAGAAGGCTCATATAATATTTTTTTTTAATCAATCTAGCTATAGCAATGGCAGATGCTGCCACTTGACACTAATATCTATTGCTAAATTCCTCTGTAACATGTGAATCCTGTGGTTGCCAGTGTGCGAAGCACTTCCATATGGCCTGTCAGGGTCATTAAACCAAAGATACCGGAAAGCTACCACTTTTTCTGCTTGTTTTAGCATAGTTTTCACATAGTTTCCTCTGATTTTCCTAGCTCACTGAATTAAACAAATAAAACAATAAGCTGCACTCTGCAACTCTCCGATTGTCACATGCCCTCCTGTTAAACGCTTTTGGTACAAATCCTGCTGTGATCAATTCTAGCAGGGAATACCAAAATTAGAGGAACATGCGAACATGCAAAAGAGTGCAGAAGAGGTCAGAAACGTGCACAGTAACATGAAGAAACCACAGATTGCAGCACTGTAGATTCCAAGAAGAGACTCAGTTTTAATAGGCATAAACTCCTACTTGAAAGAAGAGGAAAGAAACCTTTGAGTTTCAGATTGCCAGATCTCTTTGATATTACCTCTTAATGTAGTTAAGCACAGAAGCCGACATCAGGGGGTGAACAGCATGAGTTTTGTCTATGATGATTTTTTTTTTAGAACTACCATTTTAACCTGTTAAACAACAGTGCGGCTGAGGAAAGGAGAGCGATTCTGTCACGGTTACCATCGCCCCTGCTGCTGATTGTTCCTGGGCTTCTTGTGCTTTGCTTTGCAGTAACACTTACTTCAGGAGCAACGACTCAGCCCGTCACATGCAGAATGTACTTGTCCTGACTCTGCCACCACCTTCAAACAATTACAGCTTGAACACTCTCACGACTGAGGATACCATCCTGGTAACCACATTATTTTATATCTGATTATTGCGTTCAGTATATTCATGTACTAGGAAATGAAAACTGAAACATGCGATCATCCACCATCATGCTTCTATGCTGATATTTTCCTACATTATTGCAGGATGACACTTTATCCTGCTGTAATGATGCAAATATAAAATCATAAGGCCAAACATGCAGGCTCTCATGTTCTTGCTTTGTGAAGTTCAACTCAAGCTTTTAGTTTGGTCTGTAAGTGTCATGTTCATGGGGTGTGAGGGAGACTTACAGGTACATAGCCTTGTGACTCCACTTCTGAATGACTGACAATTTTATATGTAGCTGGAAGGCATCACTGAAGGAAGATCTATAGGTGTAATTGAGGTGTGAGCATGGAAGTTTCAGAACTAATACTTGTTGACTGATTTTTGTATTCAGATATATATAAGCAGTGGCAACCATTGCTGTTTCTGTCCAGAGGCTTTCCAGTTAAACTTCAAAAGCAGGATTTTTTTTTTTTTTCTGTAGGAAATATGTATTTTTTTAATTTCCTGAAAAGCAGAAACTGTGCAAACCCTGTATCTGCTTAGTGAAACTGATACTCCTGCCGTCTGTCCAGGAACCAGACTCTACACGTAGAGTTCCTCCCAGGATTTATGCCTCTGAGCTTCAGCTCTCCAGAAGGCAGCCTGAAGCTTCTGGCTGGATTTACAGAGCCCAGCCTGGGCTAAAGGCTTTTTGGGTGCCAAGCTCTATGGCAGGCTGCTGGAAATTCTGGCACAGCTCCTTGCCCCTGAGCTGTGGCCATCTGGAAGCCCAGGCTTGCTGGCACCACACTGAATTATCTGCACAGAAAGTCTAATCCAAAGACAGGGGCTTTGGATCCCACTAAGCAGACCTGCCCAGAACCTACAATGTAGGATTTCTTGAATCCTTTGAACCAGGATCAGCATGCCAGAGCTTTACGTTGGCCTCTTACAAGTTTTCAATGCCTCCCTGTCTTCATACACCAAAAATATATTTTATTTACCTTTATTTTCTGAAGTGAAAATGCCGATGTGGCATTGCTCATCTACTCACTCTGTGTTCAGCAGATTCTGGTCTTCCATGCTGGAATTTTTGCCAAACAGAGACCACCAAATATATTGTAGCTTTAAGACAGAACTATGAACTGTCAAATTCTCATTTTTCTTTTCCTCCTGTTCTAGATGGAAGATGACTTTTTTGTTGGCTATTTTAACGCAGTCTTGCTATTTGGGCATAGTCTGAAGAAATTTATCTTCTCCCAGAGCCCAGTGTCACCTCATGGTTTCCTCAATGAATTTCGAAATACCACTTTTGAAGGTAAAAAAGTACAGTCCTGTGCAGGGTTCACTAAATTGATGAGGGGAAAGAAATTTGGTTTTAAGCACTGTTAGAACAAGTCACTTCTACACTAAACAAGTCCAAGCCCTTCAATGAATTTTATTCCCACTATTTTTTCTTTTTCTATCATATTCCCCAAGGATGTTATCTTCGCTATTAGGAGAAGCACTATGTAGCAGTCATGCAGAATCACCTCAGTGCATGCAACACAGAAGAGGGAAAAAGTCAAAATGATGATCATTTGAAACATTGAAATTAGGAACAGACTGTTTGAAGACCAGACTTCTTTCTGGGCTGTTGCGTTTTTCCTGCTGCTTTGAAGTACAAAGCATATTTAAAGAAAATTGCAGCCTAAGGAGGGGTGGGGGAAGGAGGAGAGACAGGGCTTCAAAGCCAGCAGAGGTGGAGGACAGGGACAAAGACCTGAAGCTGGTGTAATTCTTTTCATAAAGAACTGAACTCCCTATAGGGAGACTATTTGGAGAATGAGAAAGGAGCTGGAAGAGTGAAACATATAGGTGGGTTTCAGAGTCCATTCTTCCTTCAGAGTCAACCTGACATTCAGGTGGTTAATTCGTGACAGTGGCATTTCCAAGCTTTCCCCCAGATGTCTACCCTTGACTTCAGGCCAGTACATATGAAATATGATTGATATTCAAAATGACTCTGACATCCACTTAGCTAAGCTTTAATGATGTAGTTTCAACCTTTTTTCAGTTTACAAAGCCATTGTAGACCTGGGTGCCTGCAGCGTGAGTATAAGCCAGCTGGCAATGGGTTGGCACTTCCTAGCCAACTTTCTGGTTCATCTCACAGGTTGTCTAGCATCAGTGGGCTTTTGTAGGCCACGGGCTTAAAATTGCAGAATTTAATCATTAGGAAAAGACAGAGGAAAGACCGACACAATGAAGTGACAACATTACCTCTCTAGGGGCAAAGTCCTAACTGTGACTTCACATCAGAGATCCGTACCAACGAAAATGACAATTCAAAGCTTTGTCTTTATGTCCCACCTGCTTTCAGCAAACACATGTGTAGAAGTTTCCCAGATTTTCCTAATACAGCCTAACAGGTTTTGGGCTTATTTTTGCTTTAACCATGGAATCCCAAACCTAGCAAAGTATAATTTAGTAATTTAGGCTTTTAGGGGTGGTGCATATTGGCTAAGCTAGTGCTCTTATTGAAATGACTGACTTCATGAGAGTAAAGTCAAGCCACGCTGAGGGACTTAGGAAATTCCACCTTAAAATCCTTGGAATGTGCTACATAGGCAATTTCCCAATCTGCACATTTGCTGCCATACAGATGCAGGACGTTGAAGAAAAAAAGAACCTGCTTAAAATAATATTATTAGAGCCAAGCAGGTGGATCTCAAAAGAGTAAGAGGAATGAAAGTACCTCTATATTTCCTTTCTTGCTGATAGATTCAAGCTGCAGGTGGAAACAGGCAATTTCCTTTCTTACTTCTAAAACAGTCCCTTCAAGGGAGGTTACTCTGACATTCTTGGTATTCTGAAGAAACCTGACAAATATATTTTTCTATAGCTAGAGGGAGACTTTCCTCTTCAGTGCAGTCAGTTCAACACCTTTTATTGGATTTTGTAGAGAAAATGTAGCGTGCTATTAAGGGAGAAGTAGCACTGCACCAACCTGAAATGTTCTCTAGCGTGTACATGAAGAAGAAAAATATCCTGAGCATCACAAATCCTTTTATTTATCCCATCCTTCCTGCCATGTATTTGTGTTTCTGAGAATGCAAGCCCTCTGACTAATTCCTCATGTCCACAGGTGTACTGGGTCCTGTGACTCTAGATGAATTTGGAGACATTGATTCCATTTTGTCCCTGCTGTACACGTCACAAACTGCAAATCATGTACGTATGTCCAGGGAGCAAAATAAAAGGAGAAACAAAAGGAGAAGCAAAATACCCTGTACTATTGCATAAGAATGATGAAAATAACTGCAGCAGAAGTGGTGGTGTGCCAAGGCATGTTGTGCATGCCTGGAGAGGGTCATGAGAGGCGTGCTGGAGACTGACAGGATTGATGTCATCTGGTGATTCAGTAAGTGAAGTGCAGCTGGTATTCTGTGGAACTGATACTTTTCAGAGAGAAGGGAGGAATGAGGAAGAATATGACAGCCAAACATATGGCTAAGCTGAGGAATACACCACTGTAGCAGAAAGACCAAGAACTACTTTGAGTTTGGGCAATACACTTATTAAGGGTAGTTTGAAGCAAAGGACAAAAGAGGGAGAGCACAGCTGCTGACTGCATTTCTTCCCTTCTACACCCATAGTTCAGAACTCTTCTGCATTTCAACACTCACAAGAACGAGACATGCGTGATGACTTCCAGTCCGGATTTTGTCTGGAAGAACCACAAGCTGCCCAGTGATACCCCAAGCACTGGTGAGACACCCATTAAACCTACCCCTTTCTTGAAGACAAGTCACACAGTCCTAAAATCCACCTGCTGTGCAATCCAGCACGCTACCTTCACACTGTCCCCAGCCAGTGTTGCCAGGAGCTGGGGAAAGAACAGCATCTTTCCTTCCCCTGCCCAGGTCCCCATGTTCTCTGCACCCAGTCCAATTCTAAACCTGCATTTCTGTTTCAGTGTAACTATGTCTTTCATAGCCTCCATACTGTGCCAATGACTGTGGGGAATACCACGGCATGTTTTGGAAGAGGTCACCCCCCGAACATAAAACCTTCACTAGATGATGGCGGTGGTGTGAATTGTTTGAAAGACTGTTCAGGAAAGGCAGCAGAGTTAAGGCTATGATAAGTTATCTGAATTTGCATTTCTGTATTGCTGATGCAGTGTGGAGGCTTCTTCTTGCCCCTTTATCCTTGTTGCAGGGAGCTGGGGAGAGGACATAGCACTGAGTAGATTCAGGGTGCTTCTCTGGAGGGGTCTCTTAGATGAGCTGGCTTCTCGCAGAAAGACAATGGGACACTAGGCTATTACTCCACCTCCACTCAAACTTTAAATCAGAAATCCCCACCTCCTTTTCTTTTGAGTTTTTGGTGACTCCTGGATGGAACAGTTGAGTCCCCTTGTAATTCAGCATAGCAGAGTACAGCCTTGTCAGCCTGAGCAGATTGGGATTGATTCCCCATGTAGACTGCTGCCATGGGGTGATTGGCAATGGAAAGAGTTATTCTTCAGGGTATGATATGCAGGATAAAAATTATTGCAGTGGCAGTGGTTGCAAGGGTTAGTGAACAGTGAGTTAGTTTTCACCTGAGTCATTCCCATCAGCGAGTGTCCAAAGGTGCTGCTCTTAAAGGTCTCTGCTAAAGGCCTCCCTTAGTTTGCTGTACTGCTTAGCTCCTCTAGGGAATATTACAATGCAAACCAATAACTGCAGGAACAAACACCTTCTGATAACTAAAAGTTCATTCACAGTAAGGTGTGCATGGATTCAAACACTTTTATTCCTCAGTAAACAGACGGCTTCAAATTAGAGTTTGCTGCTTGGCCTCAGCCTTCTCGGTGTTACTCCAGTCCTACTGTCATTCATCCCTTGGTCCCCACAACACACTGTGTTGTCAGAGGATCTCTGCATCTTTAAAAGATTCCCCTGAGTACATCCTTGTTTGAAGCTGCTGTACAAGGGCAAAAGAAAAATGTTTAGGAATTGCAGAAAGCCAGTATCTACAAACAAGTAGCTTAACATTCAGCGCTTAACGAAGACCTGACTTTGTGGCCAAGCTATACTAAATCAAAGTAAAACCACGTCTCACAGGCACTTGATTATTTTGTTTTCACATTTAAAAAAAAATAAACCTCCTTTCAGTGTGACTGTAAAAAAAATATATTCCCCCAAAGGACAACTTATTACAGCCAAAGTTTAAGTAAGTTTAAGTACGGCCAAAGCCAGTCAAAACATTCCAAACAGAAATATGTTTTTTCCTCCGGGGAGGTGAACAAACACAGCAACCAGAGCCCTGCTCCTTCTTAAGCTGTAACTGAGATCAGCTAACCCAGCTCTGCTACCCTCTTTCCTCCTAGCGTTCCTTAAAAAAAGGGGTCTCATCCACATTTTGGCATTATTCAGAAAATTTGAACCCTCATTCTAAATATGGGTAAGGTCAGCCTTCAATAAACAGACGGTTCTTGTTCCAGAGGACCTGAAAACAATTAATTTGTGATGCACTCTCCCTTTGTGTGTTGTAATGCCAAGGGCCAGGAGGTGGTAGCAGAGCCTCAGGAACGGGAAGTTGTGGTCCCACAGCGCTTCCCTGGGAAACTTAAACCTGCTGATTGTTAGGCTGCAAGCCACTATTCACCAAACTAAAGTTTTACAGAATTCGTAGGAAATGGCTTTGCACATTCTCATGCATATGTCGCTTTATAATGGTAACTTAATGTCCTTCCTTGGTGGAGGGAAACATAGGACCCTTGTGCACTCTGTGATTTTGGGTCTAAGTCCTCAGATGCCTGAACAGTCTGATTTTCAAATTGTTTGGCACCTGGCAGCTTCCAACGACACTAATCTGCCAGTTTTGAGCTGCACCAGATTAATTTCCCTCTACAGCATACAAATTTAATACTGAAGAGTCCACTCAGTACCACTTGTTATCCCAACACAGTGTCTACAGACATGTTCAGAAATGAGTCCACAGTCTCCAAAGTTCTGTCTACTACAACAACTACAGAATCACTTTAAACAACTGGGCCAATAAGGGGAGAACCCAGGTGCAACATTTAAAAGTTTGTGTATGTTAAATGCTGTACCACGATTTTATTTTTTGACCTCTTATTGGATAACAAGATGCCTTTCAAATCCACAAGTGGCTGTACTCTGTATCAGCTGAAATTCTGGGTGGAAGCTGTGGTCTTCAGGTGTATCCCATCCTGAAGCAAATGATATCAGTTAAGATTCTGAGTGACATAGGTATGGCTACTTGTGGAAAATTCACTGTCAAAGAGGTGTGTCTTTCTCACTGGGTGGGTACCCAGCAGGACTGGAAAGGGAAAGACATATGTTATAAACCTTGAATCAGAAAGTTATCACTGAGTATGGTGCTTAATGATAAAAACTGTAGGGACCAAACCTTTGTTCTCCAGTTCAGAGAAAGCCTATTCCAAAGGTGTCAACGAAGAGCCCATTTTGCGTTAAGCCCTGGGTATACTGGGGAAAAACAATGTTTCCTGCCTGCTAACGACTCTGATTACAAATGGTCAACTGCTTACCCCATATACATCCCTCTCCCACAGAGATTTGTACCCAAGGTTTGACTCCACCATCTACTTTTATGAAGTTATTGAAAAGAGAAATTTGCTTCATTTTCTAAAATGTGGTTAGTAAGAAAAGTCAGCTTTATTCCTGGACTATCCTAATTTGTTTTTAAAGACAACACCTGAAAACTCTCCTGCTGAGCTGATGTGAGATTTAGTGAGCTAAATTAATCTCCCACCTGGGTCTCCTTATAGAGTGCCCAAGCCTCAGGTGGGTATGTAAGACTGCATTGCTTTGGGTCATGCTTCATCCTGCAGTGAAAAAGGCAGGCACTTTTTATCTCTAGGCAGTGCTGGACTTTACCAAAGCCTTTCAATTGGGATGTGACCAAAGAATATCCCTGCTCAGCTACTGTGACTTGCACACGTGTGGGTGAGGGTAATTTCTAAAATATAATATTGTTTCTCAGTGTCCTCTGTGAAGTTGTTTATTTTTCAATTTTTCTTTTCTGCAGGCCCGCATGTCTTGACCATTGCTGTCTTCACACTCACAGGAATTGTGATTCTGGTTCTGATCATCTCTTTGCTGATTCTAAGGTAACAACCCCTTTAGCCCTCTGTGCTTGAAGAGTTTTCCTCCCAGGGCAATGCCTTTGATCTCTCCTTGAAGAGCCATTCATTAGCTTACCTTACATACCTGGGTGGTTGCCCTCAGTGTGAACTCTTTAGTATGTGCCAAGTAGTGTTTGCATCCATAGTGTTATTATGTCAGATTAATAATCAAGGGAAAAGATGCAGCAAGGTGAAGAGTTTTTACATCTGCTAAAAAGCTCTGATTTCCTATACATACACAGAAACATATGTCTCAGACCAATCTTCAGACTTTTTCCACTTACTGCCCATCTTTAGCCCACTTGGGATTCACATAGGTTTCTTTAACCTATTGGTGACATAAAAATTCAATCTAGAAGGAAGTATTTGTTTTGAGTGACTGCAGGAATCAAAACACCATGAGGTTTTGGTGTTTTGATTGCATGGATCCATCTTGTCTTCCAGTTTCCTCTAATTCAGTTCAACTTCTCACATACTGACTTTTCTACCAGGTAGAATTTCATAAGTATAAGACAAGTTCAGCTTTATCATGATGGGTAAAAGAGAAGTAGAAATCAATGACATCTCCTTTTGCTGGAAGAAATGCCACCCCATTTCCAAAGCATATGGTTTTCTTTCATGTTTAAAAAAATTGTCTTACCTGTGCATCTGCTATATTATCTATCAGAGAACTTCAGAAAAAGTGAGAATTGGGTCTTAAGAAAGATACTAGCCAGGCTCTCTTATTTTGAGTGGACCAATCTGCTTTGCTAACTAAAGCTTTTCACAAGGGAAAAATCAAAGATGAAGGTATACAACTCTTGCACATCCAGTTGTACTCAACAAATGGAAGAGCTAATCATTTCCACATCTAAGAACTAACATACAAACAGACAGGTAAAGTTTATAATGGCTATGAAAATTGATAAAAATTTGTCTGCAGATAGTTTGGACTTGTTGTAAAAGGTTCTGTGCAAATGCATAAAATCTAAAGATTCTGTTAAGATGATTAGACTATTATTGTATACATATCACTGTAATATTCCCAAGCACCAAATACAGAAGAGACTCCTGAGGATATTTTTAGAATAAAGCTTGCCCTTTTAGTGTTGAAATAATAGTAAACTTCTCAAATATAACTGCTACCAAAGATTGTCCCCTCACAAGCAAAGGGGATCTCCCAAGTTTCTAGGACACTTGAACTACCCCATACCTCCCTGCGTAGTTCTAACTGCTAAGTAAAAAGGCAAAGACCTGAAAAAACACATAACTAAATAGTAGACCTAGTACATTTTCATTCAGTTTGATATGTACTTAATCACCAGCTGATATCAGTTTGAATTGCAGTGCATCCTGGTGATACAACACAGCTTAAGAGACTGAACTGATAAAAATAGTTCTTACCACAATTATTGCTCTCCCTTTTCTTATACATGCATGAGTTAAAATATGTTGGAAAACGGAATATTTGTGTTATTAGTCAATACCGTGGGTTCTCCCATTTGGAGCACCTGCCAGCAGTCATAAGGCTGTTGGAACTCCCCTGCAGTCTCTCCAGTCAGTCCTGTGTTTTTGTTAATAGAGGAAGGATTTGCACAGGTAAGTGGGTATTTTGATGAGTGCTACTCTTCTTCCAGCTTTTCTCTAAGAGAAGACCGTGTCTGCTCTGAAGTTCTGCAAGGGAGACAGTAGTTTCTTTCTCCCCATTCCAAGGGCTCTTCCCTCAGTTTTACAAAATGTGCAGAATACAAAGGACATGCACAAAACAGGCATCTCATCTCAACACTGTTGTTACTTCCTGTCCTGGCATTGTATTCACACCAGTTCTTACTATCCAGCATTGATGCCAGGACTTTCTTTGGCTAGCATTTGTTTGTGGGACCTCCTTTCAGAGTACATTCAATAACATGGAGGAGAAGACTACATAAAATCCAGACAGTCTTTTGTGCTTTAAATTGTTCTGACCTCCCTTGAGACTCTGGCAATTGCCTAGCAGTTGTTCTGCTAAATCTGTTCTGTTCTTCTGCCACATCTATGGAATTGAATGAGCATTTAGGCTTTCCCAAAGCTAGAGGAATTAGAGCAGCCTCAAACTGGAAAACTGTATGAGAGCCACGAGTCTTGTGCTCAAGCCTTGCCCACCCAACACTTCATCCTTGTGTGTTGTGGTTTGGGCCAGACTGGCCACGAAGACAAATGACAGATGCTCTCCCCCACCTCTCTTTCCAAGGAGAGGAAAGAGAGAGAGATAAAGAGATTCATGAGTTTGGAAAAAACTGAACTACTTTAATGAAAATAGTAATAAATTAATAAAATAATAATTAAAAAAGAAAATAATGGAAATATATACACTATATACAAAACTATATCAAGCTCCCTGGATGATGATCACATCACCAGCAGGCACAGGGAAAGTTCCAGACTGGACCCAGTGATGGACAGGAGCTGGATTCTGGATCTGGATTCAGGAATGCAAGGATCAGGATCAAGGCAGATGAACAGACAGAGTCGTCCTTGGATGCTGGCCATTGAAGACAAGAGGGCTTACTCTTTGATCTCTCAACTTTTATACTGAGTGTGATGCAGAAAGGATGGAAAACCCTGTTGGTCAGTTTTGGGTCACCTGTCCCGTCTGCTCCTTCCTGCAGGTGTGACTTCTCTACACTCTTCTGCTTTTGACCCTCCAACAGGGCACATAACAAAGTTAACTGACCTTGATTGTTATAGCAATCAGTATAAGCAAGAGCCTCTCTGCATACTGTTCCTTGTCATAACCAGGTCTTACCACCCTGAGAACAAACAGTGTCTCTATAATATGCTGTTAATTTCAGAGTCCAGTTAGTTAGAAGAGACTTAGCTGAAAAGTAAAATTACTGAACAGAAAATTGGTTCTGTTTTACCTCAAACGAGGACATTGTGCTATCCTGACACTGGAAGTTTCCCTGTCCTAATCTCCTGTTGCATGTTTCGGTTCACTGGGAGGATATTCTGAATGAGTTTACTCGTTTTGCAGGAAGTACAGGAGAGATAATGAGCGTCGGAGGAAGAAATGGTCCCATATACCGCCGGAGGAAATCTTGCCTCTGGAGACCAGGGAGACAAGTCATGTTAGTTTGAAGGTAAGAGAAGCGCAATGGCTGAAGCTGGCTCTTGGATTCTGTCTTCTAAAGATGATCAATGCTAGAGTGTTGGCATGCTCTGACTACAATGCAGACTACGGCTCTGGTAGAACTAGGATCTGTTAAAATTACTTCTCTTTTTTATTTTTTTTAACCCTTACTTGCTGTATTGAATTCAAAAGAGATTATTCCCCATGTGTTGCTCCCTAATAGAATATATCTGTTTCCCAACAGTAAAGCTCATTTTGTGGTGGGTGAATAGGCTGGGTATTGATTTCCAGTCTCTTCACGCTACCACTGTTACAAATTATTTCCCGGTGCTTTGTTATGCCTCTGTAACGCCCAAGAGCATGAAAGCAGTAGGCGGAGGCCCTGGAAACCATGGGGGTGGCATAGATGTACCACATTTTCCATGGCATGTAGTGGCACTCCCTAAAGAGAGAGGCTTATGCTTCTCTGTGTGGCATACACTGACATTACTTATCTCCCTGGACCTGCCAAGTGGCGAGTAGATGATAACTGCAAGTTAATTATTCTTCTTTGTTCTTAGATCGATGAAGATAAGAGACGTGACACCACCCAGAGACTTCGCCAGGGCAAATATGACAAGAAGGTAATCTGGCTATAGTGTCCATGCTCCCTTCCTGGGCTTAGGAAGGCTCTTTCTGGGGGGAGGTCATTCCTCTCCAGAGAAAATTCCACTTCTCCTGACCTTGCAAATGGCTTGATCTTATGGAAGGAATAAGCCATTTATTCCCTATCAGGTTCTTTGCATTTTGCTTACTGATGGGAGGCAACATATTAGACTTCATGAAGCCCTAGTCCAGTCCAGAAGTGCAGATGCAGAAACAGGGGGACCAGAAATCTGATACATTTTGGTACCGAGGAGATTAACAGACTAATGGAG
The DNA here is from genome assembly GCA_025774025.1 of Xenus cinereus. Lineage (NCBI taxonomy): Eukaryota > Metazoa > Chordata > Aves > Charadriiformes > Scolopacidae > Xenus > Xenus cinereus. Next base: position 53,193,380 of record JAOXJK010000001.1, on the reverse strand, counting down.
GGCAGGCCATTTAGATGGCAATTCTTGTACATTCAGTAGAGCTATCAGCCTGACTGAGATATGTTGAGTTAAAATTTGTATTGTTGAGAGTTTTAAATAGTTCTTAGCTACCTGGCAAATCTTTTGAAGGAAATACAACTCCATTACTTATCAGCTGATTAACTGAAGCTCCAACAGCGAAGCAGTAGACAGATGTTTCTGAAGTATTTCTTTATATAGACATTTCTTGGAAAAGAAGGATGAATTGCTATTGTACTGAAGCTATGATTTTTTCCCCACTGTTATTTATTTTTTTTTTTTTCAGGTGGTGATCCTAAAGGATCTCAAAAACAGTGATGGTAATTTCTCAGAGAAGCAAAAAATAGAACTGAACAAGGTAACTGTTGCATGTAGCAAGGGGATGCTGTCGGGTGGGATAGAGCCTACGAGTGAAGTCATTGCTTTTCACTGTCAACTCCAACAACCATATGCTTGTGCATGTTTGTGAGGTGGACGGGTAACGAGTTCCTCAAAGGATATTGCTTGAGGAACTTTCTCATTGTGTGTGTAAGCTCATCACCAGCTCAGAGTCTGAACTGTATACCAGTGAAGCTGAGGATGAATGAAGTAATTCATGCTCTGTCATACAGCTTTGCTAAATACATTTTTATAGCTGATGCTAAAAGGCAATGCACTCCTTTTGCTCATATCATGCTCATTCATTAGTAGCGGAATGTTGTAGTTAAATCTTATTATTGAATGCCAAGTGCAGCTCTTTAAATATAAGTAACTCTCTGCTGACTTGTGCATACAGACTCTTCCAACATGAGAGATTAATCTGGCTGTAGTACTGCATCTTTTTTGAATGAATAGTTTTTCTTTTTACACAACAGAGCTATACTGCGAATTTAATAAGCTCTAAAAATACCTCAAAGTAAACTACGCTTGTCTATATAAATGGACAAAGTCCATAATATCATGCAGTATCATTAAATTTTTATTATTTCCTCATTTACTGACTGATTCACACCATTCTGTCACTCATAATTGCTATTCTGGTCAACTGGAAGGTTTGAGTAGCGAGGCAATAATGGAGACTATAGCAGGCTCTGGAATTAACTTGCAGTCAGTATCCAACAGCAGCCACTCTTATGTCCCTAATCCAGAAGACTCAGGAATGACAAATGTCTTCAAGTATTTAACTCAGTGCCTTAGGACATACTGATTTAAAGGAAACTCATGTATCTTATCAGGGCCTGAGAGAAAAAGCTGCATCACACAAGTATCCTTGACCTGTGTTTCTGTACTATCAATGATTGCTTTTAAAAATAGATGCAATGTTTTTGCTCTAGCTCCTGCAGATTGATTATTACAACCTGACCAAGTTCTATGGCACTGTGAAGATAGACACCATGATCTTTGGAGTGATTGAGTACTGCGAAAGAGGTTCTCTGCGGGTAAAGAATTTTGCAGGTCTCCTTCCACCCTCAAATTATCAAATTTCAAAGTAAGAAAAAAAATCCCCATTTCTGTCTCTGACCCTAATGCAGCAGCCATGGCCTGAACAAGAGGTGGCAGGTTTCTGACTTGTAGTTCCCTCCCACTTGATTGTTTCTCTCCAGCCTTCTCCAGGCGCTGCTGCAGCTGCCATCAGTGTGATGGTTCCCAGCAGCCAGAGGATAAGGTGAGGTGCAAGCAAGGAAAAGTGCAGGCAGACCTCTGCCCAGGCAACTACAACAGCCAGCATTTGTATTGTGTCCCCTATTGTGAGCATATAGGATATAACTTTTTCTTTATTTTCCAACCTGTAGCTGGTTTCTCTGCTGATGCCCTTGTGGACCCCACACTGCCCCCAGACTGTGAAATGATAGAGAAAATAACATATTCCATATTAATAAGGGACAAACAGTATGAAGCTGGAATATGGCAAATCCTGTGCTGAAAGGGACAACAGTCCTTCATTTCTGTTTATAAAAAGAAATGGTAAACTGATGCCTGGCAAGAGTTCTGGAAAGACTTACGGTTTATTACTACCAATATGATTTCAGTGCTAATGGCATCAGCTCTTCTGCAGGTACACATTGTCTCTGCTTCCGAGTTCATACACTCACCAGTAGCAGTAGTCTCTGGAACAAGCTCACAGCAAGGCAGCAAAACAACAGTTCTGTTTATAGTTATTTTCTTGTAAAATGGCATACTCATGGAGGTCTACTTTTAGCAATGGAAGTCATAGTGGCTGGAAGAACTGTAAATGACTGGCATTAAGGAATAGTCTAAAAACTGTAAATGACTGGATAAAGGAATAGTCTACTTTGAACTTACAAGGCCATAAGTAAATTGGTAGGAAGTGGATTGTGAGCACAAACCACAGAAATTCCTTTCCCTTCCTCTTGCACACCTTGTCCATTTCTCCTATTTTGCTTTATTAAAGACTCATCTTTAAAAGCAAATTCGCTATTTACCTTTATTTACACAAACCCCTCTTTTCTGGAGTCCTCAGTTTTATAGACTTATGTAAATCTAAATTATATTTAATATTCCGTGTTTTCTGAGTCAACTCCTGCTCTAGTGCATGTACTCCCTATAAAAAATGAAGGGCTACCTCTTTCAGTGGCTGGTTGAAAGGCAGTGTGATTTAGATACTCATCTCTCATTCTCTCCTTTTCGCCTGATGCAGTTTAGAATCACTCTTTTCTTCTCTTCACAGGATGTTTTAAACGATAAAATCTCCTACCCTGACGGCACATTCATGGACTGGGAATTTAAAATCTCCGTCATGTACGATATTGCCAAGGTAAGCAGGCTGCTGACAGTGCAATGTTAATCAACCTGTCCTGTCTTGCAAAATGAATACTTTGGAGAAGGGCAGTTCACAGGGTCTTCTTTCCTTGCTAGAGGATGTACATCTTTCCACTCTTTCTCCTTTTGGGGATAGGTGTATGAGGCAGGAGGAGCAAGTGGCTCTCAAACTGAAGGGGGAAATGGGAGCCAGAGCTGGCTATTTATAAATAAACAAATAAAGTATGCCCCAAAGAAATGTGACCCAAAGATCAGAGGGTTACAATCTGTTGACCAGTGGCTCTGGTCAGTAAGGCCTGTGCAGTCACAAGATCTTCAAAATGCACTTCTCTCTGGCCTCAGGTAAGGCATATAAAGGAAAACTGGTTTTTCAAAATGATGGAATTATTCCAATATTTATCCAGAGACAGGATAAACTTTTTCTAAATTAGCTGTTTAATTCACATCCTGATTTTCTCACTCACTGGAGTGAGAAACTGGAAACTAGAGCTATTCATTTCAGGCAGGTCAAGAGGGAAGAAACTAATCCCGTACAGAAACCAAGACTGGTTTTCAGTAGCTTCCAACAGATCTTCACATTTTAGGTCGTTGTGGTAGGACGACTCCATATGAACAGTAAAGGAAATTCTATTCTTGTATCTGTTCAGCTGGTAGTTAAGGAACCTTTATAATTCACAGGTATTATAGTTCATTATACCTCTGCAGGTAATGTAGAGAATTACCTCTGCCTTTTTGCTAGTTCTTAACTGCTCTCCTCTTCCTATTGCTGGTTTGCAGTTGGACAGTCCTCCCATTTCCCTACGTGAATCAGTTCAGATTTGGTCTCCACAATGAATGACTCCACTGTGTCTGTTCTACAGAGATATTGAAAATTGTGCTCTTTAATAAAGACCCCTTAATCCAAATTGTCACAGGTTGTTGGCCTTGTTAATGACTTTCAAGTTCAGTTAATGTTCAGCATCAATTTTAAATAGCAGCAGTAGAGTTTCCCTTCCTCCTTATAGCATATAAAAACCCCATGGTATTTTTTAACCCTTTGCAGTTCACCTTCAGATGTTTCCTAAGAAAATAGGGATTAGTACTGGCTCTGTTCACAAGAAGGAGAGAGAAATCCCAATCCCTCTGAAGTGAGTGGCCAAATGCCCAGTGACTTCACTGGGACTTCACAACCAGTTGTTCACTGCAGTATTGGTAATGGGGGATGGGACATGGAGCCTGAGGATTGTTGGCAAACCGCATCTGTTCTGTGGAATGACTCCTGAGCTTTATTAGCTGTGTTATTAGAGATGGTTCACAAAATCTTTCTGAAAACTTGTATGTACCTAAGAATATCAGGAAACTTACTGTTATTTAGGTTATCTGCCAGCCTCTCCTATTCCTTGACCTGATGCTATCGTGGAGCCTCTGGGACCTAGATATTTCCATGAACATCTTGTACCACTTTTCCCAAATCCCAGCTTCCCAGCCCCTAGGCACCTGGTCTTATTTTTACTTGAATGGCTTCTTGCTTTACATAAGTCACTTCATTGCCCTTACAACTCCATTTTCTCTCATCTGAGCATCTGCCCTTTTCAGGCTCAGCCCCAGCTCTCCAGGCTGTTAAAATCCCTATGACCATCTCCTGCAGTTCCTTTGCCTTCCTTTTGATGTGCTCCTCTCTCTCCACCCACCACTTCCCTACGCTTTGTTTTTATCCATTGCCCAAACGCAAAAAAGAGTAGTCCTCATACTTTACCTCCTCTTCATTTGTCACAGAAGCTGCTGCATCAGTGTTTCTGAACAGAGAAAGTTGTATCCTTTCTATTCGCTGGTACAACTAGCCAAGCAGTGACCGTTCCTAGAGCATCCTCTAGTCCACTAGAGGAGGTGGGGTAGGCAAAGGGGGTGCCCTAAACCTGCTCCATTTACTCTTTTTTTCCTATTTTTTTTTCTTTTCTGTCTTTGCTGTCTCTAAGTCTGATGGCACCACCTATAGCTACATGGATTTGGCTACATATGACTGACGAGCTCTGATGAAAGGTCTACTAAGAAGGAATTGCAGTAATCAAGCCTTGCAGTTATCGGTGCATACAGTGTTGTTGCAACACAATTCATTAAATAAGGGGCTGCTGCAGGATATTGTGCAAGAGACTGTAATATTCTTGCACTGTGTCAGGAAAAGGGTTCTCTGTCAGAACTAAGGCTTCAGAGCTTCAGAGCAGAGGTTATAAGAATGCCTCAAGGATTTAGGAGCACAGCACTGAAAGTCACTATAAATTTTGAAAATCATATTGTGAATTCTTAATAGGTTCTCTGTTTTCGGGTAGGTGCATAGGATAGTTGGAAGGAAAGAGGAAAAATTTATCAGGCACATCTGTAAGACTTCTGCCTCCAGAAATTGTTAACAGGAAAGCCCTGGTATAAGGAAGTCAAATTACCTTTGCTTGCCATTTGATGCTGAAACTGATTAGGAATTCTGCAGTAGCAATGGGTACATTTCCTGGCTGATGAAAGCAGGTGCTGGAAGAAGGTGCAGCTGGAGAAAATATGACCAAAAGCAGGCAAAACATCCTGGAGAGTGTCATCAGGGCTGCATGATAAAAGCTACTTAATCAAGAAATATGTTCCTTGGATATAGCATGCATAGTCTCTGTAAATTTTGGAATGGTGCAGATAGGTCCAGGATAACCAGTCCAACAACATTCTCCAGGGATTGCATCTCTTGCAGGCTGCTTGTGTCTCATACATACATTTACTGTGCCCAAAACTCAGCTCATGTCTCAGTGATCTCTTGCAGCGTTTGCTGGTATGTTCCCACAAATGGGTACCAAAGGTGAGAAAACCAGCACGTCAAACAGTGTCTTCATGACTACATGAACTATGTAACCCAGACTAAAGTCTGTCTACCAATTATCGTACAAGAGGATGAGCTATACATGCAGGAGCCTAAGTGGAAGACCATTCAGAGAAGAAACTAAATAGATATGATTTACCTGTTCTGGCTTCCAAAGAATATAGATTGTGCTTCATATACTGAGCTACAGAAAAGAGAACTCCAGGAAGCAAACCAACAAGCAGTAGGCTATAAGAAGGTGTGAGCTTAAGTAGTTTAGAAGAGAGAGAGGGAACAGAATAATTAATAGCAAGAGGGTGCAAATTAGCATACCTACTCCCTTCTTCAGTTTACACCCTCTTACCAATGTTCTTTTCTTGCTTTGCCTCAGTGCTAGCCCCTTCTTATGTATTATGCTATATTGTAGTGTCTTAGACTAAATGAGATGAATTCAGAGGTAACGAGTGAAAAGGTGGAAACTGCACACCTTTATACACGCGTGTGTGTTGTTAGTCAAGAGTCTGAATCTCAGGAAATATGGGTGAAACAGTTCTCCTGGTGCCCAATTCCGAGTTTAGCTCATGGATAGCTGACATGTATTGACTAATACAGAGAAAATCATAATCAGTCAGGTCAAAAGAGACCTTTATGATTGTCTAATCTGAGCCCCTGCTTTATATAAGCCTTAGTGTGTCATCTAACGCTCTCTGCATTGACCACCTGCTTTGCAGAAGAGGATTTGCTGCAATGTTTCTGAATGAAGTCTCTGGTGTATGGTAATTCTCAAAGATGATCCAGACATAAAGAGCAATTCCTCTCACACCTGTGGTATCCATTGGATGAATATGTAGTTGGAAGCACTTTTTTTTGTGTGTGACATTTCAACAAATCTGTACCAAAAAGGCATTTACTGCAAGTGAAATCAGAACTTCTGTGGGAGGAAATAAATTTTCCTAATTACTTAGTTATGTTGTAATCTTATCAAACCCAAGATGCTATGTCAGATTTTTGTTAACTAAGAGGAAGGATGGTCTTCCATGACATGATCCTTCTAATGAGCCATGCCCTCATTTCTTAATATGGACTGTTCCTGCCATCTTGGAAAGACTCCTCTGTAAAATAGTATTTGTTTCTCTCCATGACAGGGAATTGTGATTTATGCATATCTATTGCTGATGAAGGCCATTTAATTGCTTGGGCAGATATTACACTAATAGTTCTCATTCTGGTTGAGTCTGGTAACAGCCGAGTGTCTCACACGTAGTCTTGCTTTCTTCTTCTCTTATTATCAACCACAGGGGATGTCTTACCTGCACTCAAGCAAAACTGAAGTCCATGGTCGACTCAAATCCACAAACTGTGTAGTAGACAATCGCATGGTAGTGAAGATCACTGATTTTGGCTGTAATTCAATTCTGCCTCCAAAGAAAGGTAAAAACAGAACCAAATTGGACACTCCTTCACAGTTTCCAACCCAGTGGAACTTCCTTATATTCATAGTCCAATAGGGCCTAATTGCATTTTGTACAGAGTAAAAAACATATAATGTGATTTTGTTTCATGTAGTGGCCATCGTACAAATGCTATCTGAAAGCACCGTTCTTAAGTGAAATAATACAATGAAAGAGAATTATTAGCAGATAGATAAGAAGGTGTAGGTGAAAAGGAAAGGAAAGATAAATTTTCAAGTTATAGTCTAGAAAACAGAGATTTCACTTGTGGCTGAGATGCAAGAAACATTTTCAGCATCCGAGGCTTTCATGCAAACAGCTCTCTTCGGCAGTAATGCTGAACTTGTGTGAAGAAAAAAAGGAGTTAAGCACCACATGATCTTGTCATTGATTAGATGCACATGTTACCACAGTGCTCTGTGATTTAATTTAAACATTAACACTTGTGACTGATCATCCTTAAAAAAATCTGTAACGATATGCTATGATAGCCTTAGTATATTTCATTCCTTAGGTAGGGATGAAAAAAATTATGTGTTCCATCAGATTTGAATCATTTTAACAGCTTTTCTTTACATTCTGTAGTTATCTCATATTCATAGGACATTTCTGTAAAATAGAGCACTCCTTGCTACTCATCTTCTAACTTGATCTTTAGTGAAGAGATGAGCCCATCTGAAATTGTCATCTGAATCTGTATAGTAGAGCTTGGGATACAATAAGCAGAGCACTGTGCCATAGCTGTCGTATATGATCTGAGAAGAAACGATGGTTGCAACTGAGTTGAGAGAAACTTTTTACATTCAGACACAAACATGCTCAAAAGTAACAATGAGAACCTTAAAAAAGTAAGAAAAGTGCACTGAATGTAGATGGTCTATTCATTCTTCATTTTACAATTTTCATATTTAAATTTCCATTACTATTACATTGTAATGTATTTCTCTTCTTTCTTTGTTCATAAGATAAATGCTTTCACAAGCAGCCTCAAAATTTCTGACTAATAGATTTTTTTCCTCGAAGAAAACTTATTTTTTCACAAGACATCTACAGATTCATTGTGGCTGGATGTTGCAGCCTGATATCATAACACTGTCTTCAGGGTCACTGTGTTCAGGTCACTCTTATGATAAATCACCAGCATGTCATAACAAACTGTCATACCATGGCAGTGTTCTGGTCTTGAGGTACAATGGTGCTTGTTGGACTAGAAATACAGATTAATAATTTCTGTAGAAAGAAAGTGGTTATGAGCAGGTAATATTATGTCAGGCTCAAAAGCACTTGAGAATTATTCCAATAGATTCGTATGTAGGCTGTTGGGAAATATTACAGTCTTCTCGTTTGACATCTTGTATAACAAACTCCATATATGTACCTCAATAATTTATGGCTCAGTTTTTTTTTTACAGCACTGTCATTCCTTGGTCTTACACAAATGCACAGGCTATTTCTAAGAAGACCATCAAGGTAGCTAAGAAAAGCAAGTCTGTTGCCAATAACCATAACTCTTCTGGAGGCGTGAGGGTTTGCATCAACACTGGAAAATAGTAGGATCAGCAAATCTCAGACAATTGAAAACTACCACATCAGAGGTTTATCTAACCTGCATTAATGTCAGCTTATCAAGAAAAATGTTAAAATAGGGAATAAACAGTACCAGTGGGCTCTGCGTTTGATGTAGAAAGAGTAAAAGGAAATATCACTATAGACAATGGATGCTCTGAGAAGGATCGTCCATTTTCAATTACTCCTCTCCCTTTCCCCTTCCCCCTGTCCCCTGTTGCCATCTGAATCTTCAGACCTGTGGACAGCTCCTGAGCATCTCCGTGACGCTGATGTATCTCAGAAGGGTGACGTGTACAGCTACGGGATCATTGCCCAAGAAATCATCCTGCGCAAGGAGACCTTCTACACTGGACACTGCCGGGACAACAGAGGTAAATCCATAAATTTCTACTCCATTGCAGCTTTCTGGGATGGCATAGCTGTAACTGGCCCATTCTCCATGTTTTGTGAAAGGCACTGTCTCTGATAGCAGCTTGAACTGCTGCTTCTTTCACTGTGTGATGAATGAAGAGCCTGTTTGAAGGGTCTCACTGTGGGGGCAAATGTCCTTATTCTTTCTGTAAATAAAGTTTGCACTGAGTTTTCTTGCCCTTTCCCCTCCCTCCTCACCTTGGTCACAGCATTACAGAAGTTAACACTATACGATGCTGTCCAGACTTACTGTAACATTTAAAGGCCACAAAGGTTTTTCTATTATGAGTCGTGCCCAACATATAATAATTCACTCATATCAGGCATTGTAAATCAGCAATGTCAACATAGAACAACAAAAACTCAGCAGCATGACACAAGAACAGTTGGCATTTTAAAACTGGCAATTCAGACTTTATTCAAGCCTGTCAAAAGTAACTTTAGTCATTTAACTTCTGTCAGAAAAGGCACCTCTTCCTGTAGTGCATCCATTAAACCCCATTTTGTACATTTTGTGACATTGTTTTTGACTGGCTAACAGCCCAGTCAGCCCCAGTTCTCAGAATGCAGGCATTATTATATATTAGAACTGACTTAAAAGCATGTCATGTTTTTCCTAGTGACAGTTACCAACAACAGATATAGACATTGCCTTTACATCTGAGTCATTCTGATGGATCCGCCTCGCATTTGTTAAAACATCTAGAGCAGTAGCTGGACAGCCTAATAGCTCTTTTCCTGAGCTGCATTTGAGAATAACTTCTGGGACATGTTCCTACATCATCCTACATTATTGCAAACCTATGTACATACTTGGGGAAACACAGTATTTCACATCACCAACTTTTTAATATAAAAGTAGACCTAAAAGAGATTAGAAATGCCCGTTCCCCTTCAAGCAAACTCTTCAGGACTACATGTTTAAGATAAGGTAGAGAAAATAAAAGTCTTTCTATTCTTTTGTCTTGGGAGGAGGCAGGCACAATTCTCACAAAGGCAAGGATTTTACAAATATCACCAAAATAGATGGAAAAAGGAAAGAGCAATATTCTTCCTTGCTCATTTTGACTTGCAAAGTAAATCCATAGTAAAATACATTCTTTTAAGTGTTTTTTCAGCAGTTACAGTCTGTGTTATGTTAATGGTTAAGCTGGCCTCAGACACAGTGTTTCTGGGCTCCTCTGAGATGTGGTGGCATCCTCCCTGCTCCGTATTTGACCCCGGCTGTCATAGTTAGAATCTGGTTCCTTGTTTTAACTTTGACCTGTTTCTTAATACTGCATTTTGTCATTTTAGAAAGACTGTCCCTTTCAAATAGCTTTAGGTTAATCTACCCAGCTGAAAGAATTTTTAGCACCTCTAGGTGCTGTTGCTGGAGATGGTCACATATCAACATGTTTAGTAAGACAGCAATAATTTATTGGGCCTGAAGCCTGTTAGGTAAGTCTGAATTCAGTGTATCTTAAAAAAAAAAATCTGCTTTGTAAACTTCAGTTGAGATTTTGAGTTTTCCATTCAGTGAGGTGATTGTTTTCTCCCCAAACCTTTTTCCTTAAAGGCATTAGTAGATATCTGAGATATATTGCTGATCTAGTGGCTTCTGGTATTATTCTTGATTTTTGATTAAGCAATTTGAGTAAATGTCTTAAGCCTAGTTTCAGCAGTTCATCAAATTGCATGTAACAGAAAGGAATGAGTGCTATTATATATTGCTGCAGTGGCTCCTCATTTAAATGTCTGGATTCACTCATTAGCCAAGATGAGGCAGCAAAAGGCTGGACCATACTTACTCAAACACCTTTGAATTTTGTTTGTGGCATCATCTAACCTTGGAAGAGAGTAGCTCAGACTCGGGGTGACCATTAACTTACAAATATCCAAGATAAAAAGAGGGGAAACAATACCAAATTAGAGTCAGTGGCAATGGGCAAAGAAAGGACCTTGTTGCATGTTACATTTACTTGGGTTGGTTTTAAGTCTGCAGAAAGCCTTCCCCTGGCTAGGCTATCATAAGTAAGTCTTTGCAAGTTAGAAGACATGATATTGATATTTCAGGACAACTGATATAATCGCTTCTCCATGACTTCATTGGCAGCAGCAAGGACTATGTTCAGATTTTAAAAGAGTTATTTAAAAAACCTGTAGCTAGCCTCCATCCACCAACTTAGAAAAACTAAACTCAACCTCCAGGTACTCATTGAGCCAATTTTCTTAACCTGCAAATATGTATCGATCAACTTAACATAAAATAATATTGCTACTAATGAGAGAAAAGAAGTCCTGAAAAGAAGTCCCAAAAGACGATGGGCATCCAGAACTGGATTTCTAATGTACAGGAGTAACTAGGTCCTAGACATCTTCACTGACTTCTCTGGGAGACAGCTGTTAGGCCAGCTGGTTTCTCCACTGTTCTGCAGAAATACCTCATTCACTGTTCCGGACTACGAAATCTTGTAACGTACCAACACTCAATTCAAGCTGCCCCCTTGTTCCCACCCCACCTTGGCTAATTGCAGTGTTGCTAATAGTTGCTGTTACTTCCGCTCTCAGGTGTGTGCGCAGCGTGAAAATCCAATGCATTCCTCTTGTATGCATGGGACTCACGCAGATTGTTCTGTCTTTTGGCCCACAGAGGACTCTCCACTCCATAGTATTTGGGAGACTCGGGTCTCCTGCTCCTTCTCTCTTCTGTAATTTCTGTACCACAAAGCTGGAAGCTACTGCATCTTTTTAGGGTGATTGTGTATACTGAGCATGCTTAGCCATCCTTAGCTGCTTTAGACTTGCACGTACCATCACAATTGCAAACCTTCCGCATCTCTTTATATGCTTCCTCCAGTAAAACTGTCTCCCAAATATAATCAGACATTATTAATAAATGTGTTTCACACTTGTTCACAGATCCCTTTTAGTTTCTCTTTCTCTCCCTCCAAGGTTAAATATTGTTTCTCTTAACTCCCTCCCTCTGGAACTCTTGAGGTCTGGAGGAGAAGGACAGAGAGAGATATTTTTGCTTCAGCACTCACTTACTGTGCTTAAATTGAGTTGTGCAAACACAGCCTGCATTCTGATATGTTCAGAATCCAAGTAACTTTCATAAAACTGGTTTCATGAATAAGAGTACAAACGAGCTAACATATGCAGTGCTTTTAAAGCATACACATTAATAGCCTAGTTTTAAGGAGGCTGAGCATCTGCAGGATGATTTGAACTGCTCTGATGGGAGCTGTATGTCTCCACCTTTTCGATCAAGTCGCAATGGGCTTTTCACATTGTTTTTCACTATAGCTATACTTCATGCTGAGAAGCACAGTATTAATGCCTAACGTTCATTTGGGAAGATGCCATAACCATGTCTACCGTGACCAATAAATACTCATGCACGTTCCTATTCACTTTGCTTTCAGGGGCCTTCAAGTCCGCCTATTTTGATCTTGTGCCATATATTTAGAAAAGCTCCAAAGCTGAAATGCACATAAAAATAAGCAAACTGTCTTCAAGGCTTCTGTTTGTACAGTAACTTGTAACATCATAGGACGCTATCCACAAGGAATGTCCTTTGCATGTTTTTTTTTGTTTAAAACTTTGCATCTCTTTTTTGTGTTAGAGAAACTTTACAGAGTGGAGAGTGGCAAAGGAGTGAAACCTTTCCGACCAGACCTGTCCTTGGAAACAGTGGGAGAAAGAGACATGGAAGTAAGCTAATAATTAACTAAGCCATTTTCTGGGTGAAGTGTGGAAGTCCTGGCCAAACTAGAGCTCATGATCATGAGAAGATTAAAGCTATGCACATTTTATGCCAAATGCCCTAACCTCATGGGAAAAAAAGGTATTCTATAGTTGTTACCAGCGAAATGAAATACAACTCACAGATTTCACTGGAAAGGAATGGACACTTATATGGTGCTACTCTTCTGACCTATTTTAGATATCTTTAAGATGGGATGAATCACACCTCAAGTATACCTCTCTCCAGTGATTACATAGCCCCTAAGGCTTCTTGCTCAGGTGAAAAGATCTGTTTTGTAGACATCCACATATTCAGCAATGCACCCCATTCTTTTTGGCTGAATCACCAGTTGCAGAAAAATTCCACACTCAGGATTTGAAATATAATTACCACAGCATTTACCTCCATCTCAATAACTGCCAGACTGGATCTATTTACTTGCCTTTCATTTCTGTATTGCAAATTCAAGTTGAGATCATGTCACTAGTCACCACAGAGTTTAGTTTAAGATGCCTGCAATGAGTGTCCTAACCATAGATTCAAAACAGTTAGTCACACATTTTAATATGTTGCCGGTCAAGAGTAACCGGAAATTCCCTAATGAACTAGTGCTGTTTAGCACCATTACTCTTCTATATCCACTACTCAGGTGGACTTTCCTTAAATTTTTGTTTGAAGGTGTATACACTAGTGAAGAGCTGCTGGGAGGAAGATCCAGAGAAAAGGCCTGACTTCAAGAAAATTGAGAGTACTCTGGCTAAAATATTCAGGTGAGCAGCAGGGACTCTGTTTTTTAAGATGCTCCAAACTCCTCCTAAGTGTTAGAAAGCTCATATTTTTAAGTATGTAAGCTGATGTGATTACAATTCAGTCAGTGGAAAAACTGTGTGTCTTCACTTAGATCCTCTTTTATTCTCTGGAAGCAATGTAGGTGAGTACGTGTGTACGTATACGTACGTGTGTGTACATGAGCATCTATGTGTGTATTAGCTTAGTGAGGGTAAGATGATCACTATACCTCAAATTGGTACATTGTGAAAGTAGCAAGCTGGATAATTAGAGATTTAAAACATTCAAGTAATTCACCCCCTGTCCCTAGTCAAGAGTTGGATAGTGACTCATGTCGTCTAAGTTTCGGGAAATGAATACACATAAATGCTTGGAGGATGATTAGAAAGTTTGGACGAGCTGAGTTGTGCCATAAATGAGTTTGGATGGTCCCAAATTAAGCTGACTACAAGTGTTGGGTCGTAACTCACCAGAAATATTAATTACAGGGTTTTGTTGGTATAAAATTGCAGGGTAATAAGGGCCATAGCTGAATAAACCCTGTGGGCTTTCACTTGGCCAACGCTGCATTGCTCCTACAGAGTTTGATCTGGATTAATTAATTTGATTTCCAAGCAGTGAGCTTTTAATCTTTTATCTCGGGAAACTAATTTAAAGCTCTCCATGCCAACAAACCCCAACAGTACTCACATCATTTTACACTTTACCTGGGCAGAAGGACAACTGCACTATGCATAACTGAAAATATCAAATGAATAATCTTACTGCAGCTGAACAGAAGGGCATCCTGGTTCTGCTCCTAAGCCTCCATCCTACAAAAGCAAAGAGGTTGCCTCTTGCCACATGCAACATGGTATTCTCCTCATAGGAGGTCTAAGATGGTGCATCCCTGACATAAAGATTTGCTTAAAGTAAGAGTGGTTTTAAAGTCCACTTGGGTGCAATACTAATCTGACTCTTGCAGCCAGCCTGGCCCCATCTACTTTGAGACTCCTTTGGTGAGTGCAGGCTGCCCAGACAAACAGGGGTTATGAGTGGCTCATGTTACCATATTTTTGCTTCCAGGACTTGGTAAGCTGGAGTCTGCAGGATCTTGTGAGCAAAACTAGCCCGGGGCTGCTAATTGTTCCATGGAATTGTTCTGTCTTCCACACAGACAGCCCCAAATTGTCTTAATCTTTCTGAAGTCCCCATCTAAACATTGTATGTAATTTTCTACCCTTTAGCTTCCTCTCAGGATTTGAGCTTGTCAGTTACTTTTTACAAATGAATGTTGATGGATTACCCGAGGTAACATGAAGTTTTCAATATTAGCAGGGCTAGGTGATTTAAGGGTGCTTTAAGAATTACCAGCTCCAAGTGACAAGCGTGGATCACAGACTTTCAATTCATACACATAAGCCCTCCAAGCAAGAAAAAGAATGATGCACTCGAGACGCTTTGCATTCTAACTACATGGAAGTCAAACACTAGAGAAGTTTTCTGTTGCACCTTTTTCGTCTGCTTTTTGTCTCTCTCAATAATGTGCTTCCATCAGTCTTTCTTGTTTGCTCCTGTGTATTTCTGTTATTTGCAGTAACTACCATGGCCAGACCAATGAAAGCTACATGGATACCCTCATTCGGCGTCTACAGCTGTATTCCCGGAACCTGGAGCACCTGGTGGAGGAAAGGACAAAGCTATACAAAGCAGAGCGAGACAGAGCAGACAGGCTTAATTTCATGTTACTTCCAAGGTAGCTGGCCAGGAGGATTTTCACGGACATGCTATTTACAGATATCATCTGATTCTTGGAGAGTGGGAGTTGGGATTAATAATAATCTTCTATTTCCTTCCCCTCTAATCGGATCCTGCTAGGGAGGAAAGAATAATAAGCTGTCCTTGAGGTTTCCACCCTATGGTGGGAGTTTCATGCCAAGATGGTATTGGGACCCATTATCTTCCTCAACTTCTCTTCATGCACAGGATCTTCCTTTTCAGCACAAGCCTCTTTTTCATTGTCTTCCTGAGAACATACAGATCTACAGTGATTCCACATCACAGAGCTCTGTTCTGCTCCAGCATCTTGCTAGGTAGAAGGACTATCTCCAGCTGGAGAGCAGGAGTGCAGTCAACTTCAGGCTGGGGTTTAGCAATGCAACAGAGGGGCTGAGATGAACTGGGTCATACTAGGCCAGACTGAGCTAGATGCATGCTTCAGAGTACGGTACAGGACAAGTATTATTGATATTGTAATATTGGTAATACCAGTAATTTTGGTATTGCATACATTTGGAATAGTAAAACTATCCTGGTATGTCATTACTAGTTTCAAGGGTATTTAAGTAGTCCGGGTATTGATTTTATGACTCATTTTAACAAAAAATGTGTCTGTTCCATCCAGTTTTGGGGAAAATTTGAAATTATCTGGCTGTGTAGACTGTGTAACAAGGAATCTGCGTTTTCTTCCACTCTTTTTTTTGTTCTCACCATGCTATTATTGTCTCATTGGAGATGGAACACAGCATTGTGCAACACCTATAATTTTCTGGGTCTCTTTCAGTTATTCTCTTCTAATATCTCCACCAGGAACAGATATTTTTCTGGATTTAGAAATACAAGAAAATGAAGGTCCCTCTGAATAGATATTGACTGTCATGTTATTGAATTTTTGTTCAATAAAATTATCTGACTATGATATCTCATCTGAAACCAGGATGAGGTGATGTAATTATCAGAATGAAAATACTTCTATGCTGAGGAAATAGAAAAACATGTCTGTTCTTACTTATTGTGTAGCTAGAATGTAGGTCTACACATCAGGATTTTCAGATTTTCAGTTTTAAATTGGACTCAATATCCCTATTTCTGACTTTAGCCAAGAAGCTCAGTTTCCTCATAGCTACTAACACACTTGGATTGTGTGTTAATGGAGGCTGTAGTGCATTAATTAACATTAGTAAGTGCTTTGAGGTCCCTGGCTGAAAGGCATTATGGACATCTAAAATGTGATTACTGTAGCAGTTTTCAGCAAAATATCTGATGTTTCCTACACAGAAAGCAATTACGTGGTTGAGTTGCATGAAAAAATACCTTTAATATTAAACACAGACTACTCATCTGTCTCCCTGCCTTCTCTATTTCCACAGGCCAGTAGTAAAGTCTTTGAAGGAGACTGGCCTGGTAGAGCCAGAGCTATTTGAAGAAGTCACTATCTACTTCAGTGACATCGTTGGCTTCACCACACTCTGCAAATACAGCACCCCTATGGAGGTGGTAGATATGCTGAATGATATCTACAAGAACTTTGACCACATTCTTGACCATCATGATGTTTACAAGGTGATTAGCTCTGCAGTTTTGCTCAGTTAACAACCAGGGGACACACAAATCAAATTGGATGATATGGTGGAATTGGGAATCTGCCTTCTAAGCAAAGACAAAAGAGAGAAAAACAGGTGAAGATTAGCTCATATCTGCAGATAGCAAGTTCTAATTTTGTTTCCACAGGTGGAGACCATTGGTGATGCTTACATGGTCGTGAGTGGTTTACCAAAGAGAAACGGCAACCGGCATGCTGTAGACATCTCCATGATGGCTCTGGACATCCTCAGCTTCATGGGATCTTTTGAACTGAGACATCTGCCGGGTCTGCCTGTTTGGATTCGCATTGGAATTCACTCTGGTACACAATAGGGCTAGATCAACACTGACAATGTTGCCTTGTTTTTGAAAAGAATAGACATCCATAGAAGATCTGGTAGTACACTATACACAACTGGTCTCCTCATGAAGAATCTGTTTGAAAACAGTGTACCCGGAGGAAGAGCAATAGAAGTAAATAAGCCACTGGTTTGCTCCCCTGTAGTGAAATAGCCCATACTCATTCATTCATAGCTTAAGTCAGTAGCTAAGAAGAGCAACTGCCATTGTTCCTGGTATGACTAAGCCAGTTGTATCAAATAAGCATTCGCAGATCACTCCTTCCTGACCAAAGTGGAGGTCAGCCATGGCCAGATATGCTTGTCTAGCCACAAAGCGCAGGCCTGTATTTTATGCTTTTGGAGGCAAAAATTCTGACAAGCCTATGTGGGAATTCATGTTTTAATTAATCCATAAAAATAATTTTTCTCAAAGAGGAACTACAGGTAGCTCAAGCAGACAGCTCCCAAGTACTTTGGGAAATTTTATCTTTTCATTTTTATTTGTTTCAACAACCAGCTGAACACCAGCTGCCAGGGGAGGAACGTATCAGTGAAAGTGACTGAGGCACTGGGAAACCCTTTGAGGCTCCACTATGTACCCCTCCATAATGAAGCTTATTTTATTTCCCTCTTGCTTCCAAAACTGACAGTTAGTAACTGTGGTTTTTTCTGCACAAAAAGTGTGTTTAAATACAATGAATACTGTGTGGCCGTGTCCTTTTTATGCTCTTATTGGATTATGCAAGATGAGCAGAGCTAGGCTTGGTTTGGAGTGGAAGGGGAGACCACCAGATACTTTGGGAAGTGAGGTACAGAGTTAGTATCATCGGCGAGGAATGCAGAGCGCCAGCAGGTACTGCACTGCTCTGCATCACTGAGAGACCTTCCACGCAAATAGTGTCTTGATCCACCTTTTTTTCATTCTCCACATCCCCTTTCTAGGTCCATGTGCGGCTGGTGTGGTCGGAATAAAAATGCCTCGTTACTGTTTGTTTGGAGATACAGTGAACACAGCTTCACGGATGGAATCCACAGGCTTGCGTAAGGATTTAATTTTAGCTGTCAGTGTAACAGGACCAAAGGCTATTGGTTAGTTTGTGACCTAAGTGTCTGTTTTCAGCTGAGAACAACTTCTTATCCGCTCACAGTTGTTTTAAAGATTAAGAAGCCCTATTTGTTTTGATTACCAATTGTTTCACTGTCCTGCTGGGCAATGAAGAATTGTTCCCTGTTCATGCTTCAGTGCTGGTAACGGGGAGTACACAGGCTGGTTTCTTGGCTGAGTTCCTGCGGAAGATATGATACTTATGTGTCTGGGGTTTAACTTTACTCTATGGAAGGTAGATTTTAGTTTGACCTAGAATAGCATTACAGCTCTTGTTGTGTAAATATGCTGACTGCATATTTTAAGTTGAAGCAATTATGTCTTCAATTTCACCATTAGGGAACTGTGCCAAGAGCCAGTTTGTCTTCCTTCTGTGCAGTGTCTTCACAGAACTACTCTCTGCATAGGACATTCCTAATTATTCTTTTATCTTTTGGCATCTAAATACTACAGAAATCACGGTCATCTGTACTTCAGATCAATGGCTGTATCCACTATTCCTCCCTAGATACAATGCTATGTAGTGGAGTCAGATTTTTCCTAAAGCAGCGTAATCGATTCTTATTTAATTTTACTCTCAGAACTTATGTTGATAGTAATTGGAAGAGCTTCTGCTATAGCACTAATTTTCACATATACTTAATATGATGCTGTGATACATTTCCAGATTGAGCTTTGGTTATGTTTATATTTTTTAGCTTTAAGGATTCATGTAAGTGGTTCCACTATTA
The DNA here is from genome assembly GCA_025774025.1 of Xenus cinereus. Classification (NCBI taxonomy): domain Eukaryota; kingdom Metazoa; phylum Chordata; class Aves; order Charadriiformes; family Scolopacidae; genus Xenus; species Xenus cinereus. Next base: position 53,174,321 of record JAOXJK010000001.1, on the reverse strand, counting down.
ACATCCTGAAAAGAACAGACTGCAGATTCCAGTATGAAGTGAGAGGAGAAACGTACTTGAAGGTAACTTTTACCATGCACGTGCATGAACACAGAGAAGAGGAATAGTGTAAAAGTACTATATAGCCGAGAGTAACCTGCAACTTAATTAACAGCTGGGGATCAAGGGTTACTCATCAACTGGAATCAGAGTGTCTAGTGGTTGAAGATGCTTCTATAAAGACAATGCAGGCAATGAGGAGCTCCCTAAGTCACAAATTAAAGCAACATAAAGATGTGGAGAACAAACAAAACATACCATTTGTAACAGAAAACTGTGGAGTAAATTAATCGGATGGAAAGGAAGCTGAATCTATTGTTAATTTGCTCATGCTCCAGTATGTGACTGTCTTATCTACCAATCCATTTATTTCAGTCAGTTACACTTGGCAGATGTCTGTACTTGGGAGCTGAGGGCAGGCAGCACAGCTCACCTCTCCCACGGCGTGTGTTTCAGGCCATGGAACAAGGCAGTGGGTGTGCAGCTGCATCTCCCCCATTATTCTTCTTCTCACATCTGATATCTAACCCTTTCCTGTGAACGACAGTTACCGAAAACAAGCAAAGGCAAACACAGCAATGCACAATACAGTATTATTTATGTAAATTAACTACAGGAAGTTGGATTCCAATCCCTAAATTGTGCTTTCTCTTCTTTTGTCATACATATTTAGGGCAGAGGAACAGAGATTACCTACTGGTTGACGGGTACCGAGGACAAGAAATACAATCTCCCAACACCTCCTTCTGCGTAAGATGTTTTTTTTTTATGTGAAAAGGGAAGAGAAATTCACAGTCTGTGCACTTTAGCCTTCGTTATTCCTCCCTGGCACTTGTTGTGGTTTTTTAATAACACTCAACTTGCCTTCAGTAGTTAGAGGCTTAACGGTGTATGTGCATATAAACATATGTAAATATTCATGACATGAGATTATACATATGACAAAGGTTATTTGTATATATAAGTGCTAAACAGGTTCATTTTCTTGGAAGGGAAATAAGACTTATGCTTTGGTAAGTGCAAGAGATGGACAGAAAAATGAAAAACATTAATGTTCCCAGAACTTGAGTTCTAATGGCACCTGTGTGAGACAGGACAGCGAGAGGAGGATAACTGCAATTGAACGTGCAGCTCTCTGTAATACCACGTTATGCCTCTAAGCTCTTGTGGGGGAATTTGTAGGAGGAAAGAAACTTGAGGATTTTGAGCAGTATTCTGCAGAAGAGGTGGACAAAGTTACTGTATTATTTATGCAAAGGTGTAAAGTCTTTAAAAACTAAACCAATGCTTACTTTCTAATACATAAGTTATCAAGAAAAAAAAAGAGGTTGATATCCTGGAACTGAGCTATCATTTTGCATTAGTACTGAATAAAATTTAGTAATAGTGGAAATGTTGTTTTTGAGAAACCATGCAAAATTGAAGTCAGGATAAATGGTTGCGTGTATTTCATGTGTATTTGCATACGAGTACTGCATTATCTCCTGCAAACTCACTAAATGTGTAAGTAAGTTTGTCACTTTCTGCTCTTAACTCCTATGTACAGTCGCTCTTTACTGAGTGGGAAATTGCTGCTATCTGCTTTGAATTAACAGTGTTTCTGTACAACCTGAAGGAATTATATAAAATACGATTGTTTGTCTCTGGGCTGAGCAGGAAATTACTCTTTTGTAAACTCAGAACTCCTTTTTTGAATTAATATGACCACTTGAGACTATCAGAATTATCGGGTTGGCAATTCAACTGTTGAAAGTACCTCTTGAGCTGCATTACTGCGGTCAGTGATGTTTTTGGTTTCACTTCCTCATATAGGCTGTGACTGATAAAATTGCTCCTTAAAATTGTCATATATGGGGTACTCCAGCAAAAGCCAGACACACCGCAGAAATTTACGAAAAAGTGGCAACTGAAGGCTCCTGAAGTTGAATAGTGGAAGTGCTGGCACCAGTAATGGTGTTGGGAACTAGAATCTGTTTTGATTTGGAGTTAGTCTAATCTAATTTGTGTCTTCCTTTTCCTGCAAATGATGCTGAATTTTTCTTAAGGTTGATTATGACACAGCTGCAGACCTCCTGTGCAGAGACAGTGAACCATACTATCTGAAAAAAATCACATGTAAATCCTGAATTCTGTTCCCAAATCCGGAACCTGAATTTGGTTCTGCTCACACTTTCTATCAGAAGTGTGTGAACGTTGTGAAGATAAACATAGGATAGAAATGTTTAAAAACCACTGCAGATCTAGAAAGATCACTAGAAAGATACGAATCACTGTTTTTTTTTCCATCCTGTCTCTTTCAGGGAGAATCGGCAGCGGTTACAAGATGACTTAGCAGAGATGATAACAAATATTCTTCAAAAAAGGGAAAGCGAAGGGTTCAAGCCAAGGGAGCTTTCACGGGTAGCTAGCTACCGATCAGGTACCCTGGAATACCTGCAACTGGCCAGCACAGAGAAAACTGCCACGTATCTTTAAAACTGGGTGTCCAGTGTGACTCAGAAAGCTGCAGCAACTCTCTGGAGTGCTTCATGTGAAAGGTGGAGGCTTATACTCTCAGCTGAAGGAGAAAGAAAATGCCTTTTCAAGCATCTTTTCTACCATCCGACCTGCTATCAGTATACTAAAACGCTCTTCATTGTAACGTCAAAATTGTCAGATGACTTCAGTAGGACACATGCAGCCTGATTTGAGGTAAATGAAAATATCTGCACTTGAGTCTGGAAAATAGGGGTTTTTGGGGTTTGGTTAGTTTTTTAAATGTGATAGCCCGTTCCGTAGTCCAATTCTGAAAATATTCACAGCAAAACCTTAATTTTTTATGATTTTAAAATGTTATATTTAATTTGTAATTTTTATTTGAAGAAAGATTTGCTATAATATATTGAAAATAACATTAAACATATCATATGTAAATCCTGGATATGTTGCCATTTTGCTGCTTCTGTTGTTTTCCCCTGTGTCTCATGTGTTTTGTTTAATCAAGCTGACTTTGTTCAAGAGACAACACTTCTGTTATTTACCTTGGGAGATTACTCTAGAAGTTGTATGGTTTCTAAAGCTTATCTGAATGTCTTGGGGCTGAAAAATGCAACTGGAAATTTTGCAAAACCAGGAACTTTCATCTTTTCTCCACTTCTGCTTCTGTTTCCAAACCAGAAGTGCAACAGAAATGAAGGAAACAAACTTATCTGAATTTCTTAAACCTCAGAAACTTTCAATTCAACTTTTGGATGAAGTTACACAACGAGGCAGAACTCAGGTTTTACTGAAATCACTTGCTCATTAACTGACACCATGACATTTACAAACAGCTTTAAGAAGCAACCAAAGCTCAGGTGACGCACGTAAAAGAAAATCAGCATTCACATGAAAGAATAATAACTAGGGAGTTAAATTTTTGCAAAGGCCTCTTATGCATTCATGGTTTTCAAAGCAGAGCTACTTCTTTCACCACTGCTAAATACCAATCAGTATTCAAAGCATAAAACTTGGTGCAAAATCATTCTTTCAGTGTTTAGAACAGCATTTTTGTTCAAGTAAACAACGGAAAAATGTTAAAAAAAGAGGAAGCTGGTTGCCTGTATTTTTTCTTTATCAACCTAAACTGGCTTTGTAATACACATAGACAAAAAGAACAACCGCGGGGTAAACAGACATACCTCAAGTGCAAAGATTCCTGGAAAAATTAAACCAGGGGTGCTGTAGGGCTTATACTCTTGCTTAATGATTGCAAATTCCTGCACCTTGGAACACGATATAGACAGAAAGAGCAGATAGCACGTAACCAACAACCGCAGCTTTCAGATTGTATGCAACCAATATTAAACTTGGGCTGGCACTAATACCATACTATTACTTCTTGGGACTGTGTCCTAATGGAAGTGTTCATTGGGATAAGGATAGAAAAAAAATGACTGGCATTCTAAAATTGGTGTATATTAAAAGAACTACCAGTACAGTAAAAAAGTATAAAGTCTGCTATTTCTTGCGCTGTGGTGCCAATCAACAAGCTTCGTCTGCATGTCTGCATTCTTGGGTGCAACTGCTGTGCTTCTTGGCACCACTGGGCTATTCTGGCTGCTTATCTGATACGCTCAGCAAGCGTAGCTGCAAGGCAGCGACAAGCACTGGGCTCCTCAGGCCTGAAGAAACCCACTACCACTACTATCTTAAGCAGAGTCGCTCTCATCTTTTAAGTGTTGTAAGTCTATTTTTAAAGAGGTGTTTTATGGGTCCCATTCTTGACACCTCCTAGATACAAATTATTTTAGATCAAATGTCTGCTGACACTGATTGAGACAATTAATTTAGTTTCCAGTAGCCCTTCTCTTTCCTGCATTCTTCAGATCTTCATATAATTCTTTGAAGATTAATAGTTACCTTAGCAATGAGTTGATGGACCCATTTTCTGGTAGGTTTGTTTTCTACATAGTGGTATCACTGCACGTATGTGTCACCCATACATCACAATAAAATAAATTTTGACTTCCCTTTTTAAAAATTTGCTGCTGGTTTCTGGTTTGAATCTCTCAGGTTCAATGTCTTACCATTGCATCTTGTTATCAAATGTTAGATCAAAGAGCCCTCTACCATCAGAAATCTGTCAGTGAAGGTCATTTACCTCTTCTGCTTTTTTTTTTTTTTAATCAGTGAAACATTATATTGAAAAACTAGTGTGAGATTTAATCTTGTTCTCCAAGTGGAAAGGATTTTCGCTGCACCATCACCATTCATTTGAGCTTAACTCACTCACAAAAAATTTCTGTGAATCCCTGTGCTAGGAGCATGTAGAAATGAATCTTTCCAAATATACAAAAAGAGCTTTGATCATATTCAGACTCCCCCCTTGTCTCCATCTCATTTTTGTCATGCATCCGCACTGCCCTCCTGTTTCAGCACTGTAAATTTGTATTCTCTATCCTAGTCTGCATGTCCGCCCAATTTCTGGCCATGCCCATCACTTATACACAGAGAATCTGCTTTTGAATACTTTTTTTTCTCTGTAGTAATCCTGTAACAAGGGAATTCTGTGGAAAACATAATTTTGTATTTTACTTCACAAACAGAGTCAAACTGAGAGCAGCACGTGTCAGAGGCGAACTTCTCATTTGGAAAAACCTTTGGAAAATATTCCTCCAAAGCAAACACAGCATCCATTCATGATTAGACATTTAAGAGTTGTTTTTCACTGGCGAGTCAAAAATAAAAAATAACAGCACTGTGTTTTATCCTTATCTCTTAGGGAAAAGTAGCCCAGAACAAAACAGCAATGGGTACGGACGGATTCCTGCAGCCGGCAGCAGTGTTATAGTGCTCTTACCCCGGGCTTGAGGCCAAGTCTTGCTATTTGGGCTGAACTGGTTGGCATGTGACCTTGTTACATGAGGCTATTACAGGCATCGGTATCAAATTTGAACTATCTTGAACAATTACTGAAACATAAAGTCCTAATAATGGGTGTTTGAGGACAGTGGTAGAAAAGCCAACACTAGGGGAGAAGAAAAGGCATCTCAAAATTACCCGAATCACAGGGCCAGGGGAAGAAGCCTCAGTAAGTTGTCCCTATCTGTAAACCCTAAGAAAAGGTCCATCCCTCACCTTTTCTGCTGGGACACGTGCAGCGGTTCTTCTCGACAGGGCCAAAAGCTGCTCTGATGTAAAATCCACAGTCACCACCCAACTCCTGTTGCTTTACCCGGGGTCTTTGCTGATAAACCTTCACCCCTTTTTGGTCCATCACTTTGGCAAACCCCGTGGCCCAGCAGGCGCCAGCTTGGGGCTGCCTCCTCACTGCCTCATGCCATTCGAGGCCGGCCAGCACGGTGGCCAGGCCCGACCTCAGCCTGGAGCGAACCCCACAGGCCTTGGGGGCTCCAAACGAGCGCCGGGGTGAAAAAAGCTGCCGGTGCCCCGGGCTCGCCACCCAGCTTGACTTCATGCCCTCCCCTTCAGCTTCCGCCATTTGTGAGGGGGTGGGAGGCGGCTGGGCCGGAGGGGCAGCCGGCAGCCCCGGACCCAACAGCCACCTCGGCGCCTCTGCCGCGACGCTTTGGGCGGGAAGCGCGGTGTGAAAAGCGGCCACCGCCACAGCCGGCCTCCCCCAGGGGCACATCCCGCAACCGAGAGGGGAGCGGGCGGCCGGTGAGGGCCACCCCCAGCACGGGGCGCCAGGGCCGGGGCGGGCGCCGGAGGAGGCGGGGGCAGCGGCGAGACCTGCCCTGAGCGGGGGAACTTTATTAAAGTCCCGCCGCCTCCCGGTGCCCAGAGGAGGCGCGGGGGAGCAGCGGCATGGCCCGGCTCGGCGGCGGCGTGTGCTGCTGCTGGCTCGTCCTCCTGTGGGCGGCGGCGGGGGGCCGAGCAGGTGAGGCGAGCGGGGCGGCCGGGAGGCCGGCCCTGAGGGGGAAGGCAGGGGAGCCTTGCCCCGGAGCCCCCTCGCCGGGGCGGGCGGGCAGGCAGGAAGAAAGGGAGTCAGACAGCGGGTCTGCCCCCAGCCCCGGCGGTGCCAGGCGACCGGGAGGGGCTGTCCCGCCGGCGGAACCCGGCCGGAGTCTTTGCCGCGGCCCCAGAGACGGCCCTCCCCGGGGGACCCGCCGGGCTCCGCGCCTCGCCTTGGGCAGCTCCTCCTGGCTGCGCCTCTTCCTCGGCTGGCTCCGGGTAGGGGGAAGAAAGGTCCATCGTGCCGGCGTGGGAATGGGTGCGAGGCGGCGAGGGGACCTCGTCCCCCCGGCCGTGGCGGCGGTTAAGCCCCTCCAACACCCGGAGGGACCCTGCGGGCCGAGATGGGGCCCGGCTGGCTCATGGGCTCGGTCGGAGAGATGGCCCGCCGGCCGGGACGGGCTGGGCCCCGGTGCCTCGGGGGTGTTAAGTGCTGGCACCTCGTTCCTGTGTGCTTTAAAAACATCTTTCCCCTTCCCGGAATGGGCCAGGGGAAGCAGACTAAGGGTTTAACAGGTGGGAAGCTGCCCTGAGCACCCAGTGCTGCTGGTTTTTAATGTAATATGCGTGCACGGGAACCATTTAGGATGGACTCTTCGTTTTGGTGCTGTGGCCTTACAGCATGCTGCGACTTGCATCTTCAGCGGAGTTTTAGTGCTAACCTGCGGGTATGGGCCGTCATCTGCTTTTCAGAACTTGTGCCTATGTATGATCTGATGTTTTCTGAGTAGATAAACTTGTTTTGCCATTAATTTCCTGATGTCTGATTAACTTTTTGAACTTGTTTTCTTTGGTGCAAGCACCACTTCAGGTGAATTTTGTGGTCACAGTTGGTTTTCATCGTATATTTGCATAACAAACTTTTTCTGTCAAAGTTGTAAGGCCCCAATTAGGGTAATTCAAGAAATGAAACTTTGTAGCGCTTTTGATCTTTCTCTGTTGACTACTATAGCTTTTCTATCTTCTAATTTTAGAGCTTTATTCGTGTTGCAACTTCAGAGTCAGATTTGTGTGCAAGCAGAATTTGGCAAATGCCATAATGGCATGTTTTGCTGAGCTTCACAGTTTTCCATAGAGTCTTGGCTTCCTGCTTACAAATTGAATTTCTGTTTCTGGTATGTTTGAGAAACATTGTGCCTGTGGACACAATGTGGTAGCTAACTATGGGCTTGAAAAGACGTGCCAGTCAGGTATGAACACAGGATTATTTTTTTTTTTTATTTTTTTTCATTTCAAAGTATGAAGTGGCTTTGCCAGCAACTGGAAGGATAGGGAAAGTAGTCACTAAAGGAGGGAATTTAAGAGGTGCTGAGGAAATATGGAGTATGTGAAGGTGAAGCTGTCTCTAGAGGATCACTAAAAGTTAGGGATGGACAGCAGCCATTTAGAGCAGAATGCCAGTGAGAGAATTCTGGATACCATTTGTACTGATGGTTATAGTAGGGTTGTTGGGGAGCAAATGTCAGCAGGAGAATATCTCCTTCTGCTGCTTTCAGTGAATATTGAGGGTCTTAAGGGCTGGATTCAGTGCTTATCTTCTAGGAAATTCCTAGTTAATTTATTAAGTGCCACAAAATAAGGAGAAGTTAAGATAACTGTTGTTTTAATGTCCAAAGTGTTACAAGCATCTCGTTTTACTGACAGTCCTACCTCATCTTGGAGACTTACTTTTCAAACCTTATCTGAATTGGCAAAAGCGTTTAGGTACTGTATTAGCAGGACTGAAGAAAGCGTCAACCATGGATCATGCACAGGGGAGTGAAAGGAAGTTTAGGGTATAAAGTAGTTTCCGCTAATACCTGACTGATTCCTCACATCATAATTGAAGTACCGGTAGAAAACTATTAAGTAGCAAATAAAAGTGCCTTTGGCTATTTAATGGAGTAAACTTGGCTGTCAGCACTGTGAATTGTCTAGGCTTTTTTTTTTTTTTTAATTGGTTCATTGTTCTTTAGAATTTTGAACACCTTGAAGATTCTTCATCATACTGTTTGGAAACTGTTTCTAGAGAATGTTCTCTGTTAAAACTTGACTTGAATTTAGGGACTATGAGATTAGTGAAGCTACTTGTGAAATTATTGCTACCTCTGTGGATGACCTATACCGGGGACCTGTAACTGTTCTGGCAAGCTTTCTGCATCAGCTAAGCTTTGCTAGTAGGTATCCTTGGGAACATGAAAACCATACAAGACTCAAACTCTTAATTTATAGTTCACATTTGAATATTGCATCTCTCTCATGTAAGCACAAATCAGGGGATTAGGCTTCAAATAATGACAGGCTTGTTAGAGACAAATTGAAAAATTACTTAGACCTGAAATCTATGAGGAAATAAGATGAATTAAGGCCAGTAGAATAGAAAACACAAATAGCTTATATCCAAGCAGAACAAGAAAGCATTTACTCCTTTAATTGAAAATTACTGGTTTTCGTGTTAGGTTCTTGTGTGGTTTAAGCTAATCTCTGAAGTCCTGAAGTACTTAAATTTGTTTTGTAATGGATTCCAATCATAACTGGACTTTGAAATCTCAATTGTACTTTAGAGGCGGACAACCTTTTAAAAACAGTTAAAAGGATGGTTCTAAAATTTTTAATGGGGAAATAGGACAAGCTCTATCAAATTACAAAATTGAACAGAAATATCAGATGCTCCTTATTATGGTTGACCTGAAATATTTAAATGTTATGCTGTAGAAATACAATCTTTACTACTGAACGCTTAGCTATAGGAGAGGGTATACTGAAAACAGGAAATGTGCAACTTTGTGCTAGGTTTTTTGTGTTTAAGTTGTGCAAAACTGGTTTTCAGTGAAACAGTAGAGTGATAGCTTCCTTATTTAGTGGAAAGTGTATAAGTGGAATCTGTTAAGTTCATCTGAGCACCTCTACAAAAAAAAAGGCTTCACCTTTGAAAAGCCATAGCTAAAAATAAGCATGTAAAATACAGATAAAAATTAGTAGTTAAGGAGGCCAGTGGTTTTCCTATTATGGAGATGGTCACAGTTGTTAACTTAATTTGGCTTGTTATATGCAACCTTGATGTTTCATTGATTATATGCAACCTTGGTGTTTCATTGATTGTGAGTTAACTTGTTTCTCAAACTAAGGAAAAATATGAATATTAATTCTCAACCCTAAACCTTCTAGTTCTTTCATTTCAGTTCTGTTAATTTCTCTAATTAGAAAGTACAGTAGCCTATCTAGATATGTGTATGTTTTAAAAGCAACTTATAGTTGGAAAAGCATAAGGAAAAGCAGCTGTTGCATATTGCTGATCATATTTTACTGGCATTCTTAAGACGTGTTATTTTTGTAGGTGTAATTTATTTAATAAATATTAGTGGCAGTTATCAAATAGTGTGTTTGTTAGATGGTCTTGGGCCATCTTGCCATACTGTTCTTCATTTTTCTTCCTCATGTTCTCTGTCCATTCTGTTATTTCATTTCAAGTTACTGCTATTCTTTCATGTTCTCTTCAGCATCCGATTTTTACTTTTTTTCATCTTGCCTTAGTCCTTTCACTTAGTATTTCCTTTAATTGCTTTCTCTATATTCTCACGAACATATATGTACTTCTACTCTCCCACTGCCACCAAATAAAAGACAAGCTCCACTTTTAACATCACCTTGGCAATGCCTGTATTGAGTCAAAAAGGCAGAGAACAGGTTTGGCATTTTAGCCTGAAAACCAAGGGGACTGTCATCACCTGCTAGCCACGTCTGAAATACCTTAATTTTTTCTGTTATTTAGTGTATCATTTTGGCAAAACGTAGATACTTCTCACTATTTGAAGAAGTTCCAGCACTCTCCCAGCTACATCCTAGATCCTATTTGGTGTATCTTTAAAAAGAGGCCTCTTGAGGAAATGTTCCTCCTAGTCCCCACTGACTGCAGAAAGGAGAAGGAATACTTGTTTATTTCCAGGCTTGTTTTGTCATTGTACTTCTCCACTTCTGACTCCCACCATACAGTGCACTGGTGGTTGTGGTGGAACTGGGCATGGCTGATGCTATGCAGTTTGGCTGGCTGGCTGGTTGCACAGAGGGGAAAACGGTGACTCCACTGACCTACCCTATCCCCAGGGATTTTGAGTCATTCATTGCAGTAATAGTGTGCTTTGGCTTGATATTTGGGTTATTCTAAGCAGTGCTGTTATGGAATAGCCACAGATTATCACAGTCTTTTTTGGTCTTCAGAGTCCTGAGAGCAGGCAGCAGGCTGAAATAGTTATCAGGCTTCTCAGCTACGCTGGGATGTCTAACTTCGACAATAACAGGATGATTTGTAGATTCATGGAGATGCTGCATTTGATTTGTATGTAAGAAGTCAGCAATACAACTGCTGGGATAAGATGTACTAGAGCCCCTGCCTCACCCCCCAAAAATAAATATAAAAATGCCAGCGTTATCCAAGGGGAAGGTTCATTTTTTTGCAGAACATGTCTGGGATTGTTTGGAGATGTGCAGTCACTTCTTGTATATCTATATTCCATGTTATGCTTCAGTTCTAGGTGGTTTTCTTGGCCAAGGTAGTGCTGCTAGTTTAGATGAACGCAGATTTAAATTGTAACAGACTGGGTGATGGCAAATGCTTTGGTTATATTGTACTGTAAGTGTACACAGATTTATAAGCTTGTAGTTTTAACGCCATTTGTAGCAAGATAAAGACTTGCAATTATTATAATTTAGAAGGTATTTTAACACTTTAGACCAGGGCAATTAGATTTGCAGGAATGGACATAAAAATTAATGAGGTAAAATGGGATGATGAGTGAATGAGTTGGTGGGGGGGAAAAAAAAAATTGGTAATGGGAAATGGTCTTTTCCAGCATCATTTAGTCACATCTATGACAGCTACCTTGATACTGCTCCTCTAAAGGCCTCTCGAGGTTTGTTGCAAATTATCCTGTAATTTAATGTTTCCCTCTTCTCTCCCATCCTCTTCTAGTGCTGGTTTTCTTCAGCTTAAATTTGTCATAGAGTGAAGTTGGGGCAGGGCAAACTCCAAGGGTAATTTTAAAGTTTGTTCTGACTTTTGAAAATAGCTCTGCATGTTCATGCTCTGGCAGAGCATAAAACAAAGAAACACAGCCTGCTGTGTTAGAATACCCGTGTCAGATCAGTCTGTCTGGCACCAGCATCAGCCTTCTTTTAACGAAATAAAGCAATGGCTATTTTGCTTTAGGCAGAAGAAAGTTTATTTGACATACCTATTTTGTTTGTGGGCACTAATACCAATACTGAGGTGCCTTGGTTCCTCTTGACGACTTGCCACCTCTCCACAGCCTACTGAAGAGATGGGAAGAAGATAATCTTTCCCCCCACTTTGTTCTTGCTCTTTTTACCCATTCCTCAGCTGTCCTTTTGTACAGGGTACACGGCCTGTCTGTCCTCTGTCCCGCAGTGGGCTTCTTGGTTGGAATCAGCCTTCCCTTTTACTGCTGGACAGGCTAGTTTCCTTCTGCACTGACCTCTTGTGCCAGTTCTTCACGGGACCTCTCTTTCCCTGACCTCTTTGCTTATTTAAGCTCCAGCTTTGTAAGATGGCCTTTGGCTCTCTTCAGGGATGACCCTTATCAGCCTGCTCTTCTTTTTATAGATTTTCAGTCTGAGCCATTGCCATGTTTACCCTGAACCTAAAGTAGCAATTACTGCGTGTATTACTAGAAGATAGTTAAAGAGACAACATAAAACTAAGGTTATAACTGCTTGAAGAGTTACCCAAAGTATGTCATGTCTCGGTCCTTTAAATAGCTTCAGTACCAGGCAGATGAAAAACATGTTTTTAAACACGGTGTTCCCAGTCCCTGAAATGACTTCATCTCTAAATAGATTCACGTAAAAACTTCTGTTCGTAGAATGGAAGGGGGGGGAACCCCACAGTTCCTTCAGTACTAAAATTCTGTTCTTGCTAGTGCTTTTCCTGTTCACATGAGAAGTGTCTCCAGTACATTATGAAGACTGGCATAGTGTGTACTGGTACAAAGTCTAGCTGGAGGCCAGTGATTAGTGGTGCATGCCAGCAGTTGATACTGTTCAGAATCTTCCTTAATGATCTGGGTGATGGGGCAGAGTGTACCCTCAGCAAGTTTGCTGTTGACACAAAGCTGGGAGAAGTGGCTGGTACACCAGAAGGCTGTGCTGCCATTCAGAGAGACCTCAAGAGGCTGGAATAATGTACTGACAGGAACCTCATGCAGTTCAACAAAGGGAAGTGCCAAGTCCTGCACCTGGGGAGGAATAGCCTCATCTATCAGTATATGCTGGCGGATGGCTGTTTGGAAAGTAGCTTTGCAGAAAAGGGCCTGGGGGTCCTGGTGGACACCACACTGAATGTGAGCCAGCAATGTGCCATTATAGCATAAAAGGATTACTATCCCCTGAGCTGCATGAGGAAGAGTGTTGCCAGGAGGGTGATGGAGGTGATCCTTCCCCTCTGCTTGGTACTGGTAAGGCCATGCCTGGAGTGCTGGGTCCAGTTCTGGACTCCCCAGTACAAGAGGGATCTAGAACTACTGGAGAGAGCATGGCAAAGGACTACAAAGGTGATTAATGGACTAGAGCATCTCTCACGTGAGGAATGGCTGGGAAAGTTGGGCCTGCTCCAGCTGGAACAGAGAAGGTGCAAGGGGGAATCTCATCAATGTGTACAAATACTTGAAGGAAAGGTGTAAAGAAGGCGGATCCAGGATCTTTTCAGTGGTGCCCAGGGATAGGACCCGAGGCAATCGGTACCAAATGATACAGAGGAGATTCCCTTTGAACATCAGAGGCACTATTCTACTATGAGGGTGAGCGAGTACTGGCACAGATTGCCTAGACAGGTTATGAAATGTCCATCTTTGTTAATACTCAGAAACTATTTGGATGTGAATCGTAGGCAGCTGGCTTTAGGTGACTCTGCTTGAGCAGAGGGCTTGGACAAAATGACCTCCAGAGGCCCCTTCCAACTTCAGACATATTGCTTTTTTAATGGTTCCTTTATCATAGCATGCATACTAAGTATTTTGTGTAAGATCATCCAGAATTAGATCTAGCTCTCTTATTTTTCAGCTGTTATGGGCATGATACACAAAATGAATTGTGAAGAGTAGTAACAAAATTGTAATTTCTTGCTATGAACTGGCAGGACTAGTTGCCACACACTGGGGAAGGGTCAGGGGAATAAAAACACTGTGGGTTTCTCGGTAGTAGTAAGTGTTTATGAGTTTAGCCCTTAAAACTTCTGAAATGTTTCTGGGAACTCTGACTCATGATTTTTGAACTCTTTTCACTTGCAATACTGTAGTTGTGATGTGATGAGTCACAAATAGAGATTTGATGTAATCAGTCAATCAGTCCCATTTTTAGGGATGGTTGAATTTGGGTTGTATGGGTTTTGGTTCCTTTTTTTTTTTTTTTTTTTTTTTTTTTTAAAGAA
>JAOXJK010000001.1:53147422-53160327 GCA_025774025.1 Xenus cinereus | reverse complement strand
GGGTTTTGGTTCCTTTTTTTTTTTTTGGAAAGCAGTTCGCCTTGCTCTTTGGTCTTCAGCTCAGCAGGATTAAAACCCAACTAATGAAGAATGTTTCTTAAACAGCAGTCCAAGCAGAAGTCTGAGCAGTCCCTTCTAGTGCCCTTCTTTCCTGTTCATTTCACACTTGGGATTGATTCTATTCCAGCTGGGTGATAAGGATTGTGTGTGTTAGAAAGGATTGCATACCTCTGGTGCTTTTGTCTTTAACCTTGTGATCCACTGAGTTCTAGTGCTCTTGTTGGGTCATGCCACCTCCAGGATTAGTAGCCCAGAAAGACAGTTTAGAAACTTTTGCTGCCTCTTCAATCTTTAGGTGGAAAACCAAGTCGACAGTAGTCAGTTGCTAAGGCATGCTGTGTTGTAAAGTTACTTTCCATAAGATTTGTATAGATTTACTTCTGGGCCAGGTAAGGAAGTACTTTTCTGAATTTTATGTCAACACTCAGCTGTGTAGGAGCTCTACATTGAAAGACCTGTAGATAATTTCCAGAAGAGTACTGTGGGAATATTTATCTGGAAGCTTTTGTCTTGGTAAAACTTCAGTTAGTTCTCATGCCATTTTTCAGTATGTCAGCATTAGTGTTGCTCTCCATAGTAGAACTAAACCTGATAGAAAGCTATCAAATTAACTTTTTTAAATTGACAAAATATTGTCTTGACATTTCAGTATTGTACAGGAAATACCTACTCATGTTTGCTTGTTTTCCCTTGCTCCCTTTCTTCTCCACCATAGAAATTCGCTATGCGACTGTATACTGGAATAGAGCTGAAAAAACACTTCAGCTCAAGAATATACTGGACAGGAGCGGAGATGCCTATGGTTTCTACAACAACACTATACAGACGACAGGTTGGGGAGTTCTGGAGATCAGAGCAGGCTATGGCAGTCAGACCTTAAGCAATGAAGACATCATGTATGCAGCTGGCTTCTTGGAAGGCTATCTCACAGCTCCGTAAGTACCTCAGGAAATAACTATGACACTTCCAGTGGATTTCTGTACTCATGAGTTTTTTGTTTGTTTGTTTTCTTTCCCTTAATTCCCATCCATTTAAACTAACCATACATTTTGCAGTGTTGTTCTTTTAATTAGTAGCAGGTGTGAAGTATAGCTTATTCATTATGGGATCAAGATGTGCCCTCTCCTTCTCATCTTGCAGGCTCTCCTACCACCTTTGTGAGCTAGATGAGTGCTGTATCTATATTACTGGTTAAGTAATATAATAACAGAATAGTGCATGTGTAAGGAAGTGCATAAACCCTATGTTGTAAATAATTACAAAAGGGGTAGCAGGAAGAATAGTTATCTCCCTAGCCTATAGTTGCGTGACTGACCAACAACTGATGAAACAATTGAGAGCAGATGGGGCAGGGATAGATGTTGTGAGCATGGGCTGCAGGGCTTCTTGAAGTACCTCTTTCACCAAACTGTCAAGAAACTGCTGGGGAGCAGATACTGAAACTTCACAGCATGAGCAGTTTAGCCTCTCTTGAACGAATTGAAAAGTTGATCTATTGATAGGCCTGAAAGCAGACTGGTGTGTGTCTAGAAGGGTCAGTGTACTGCTTAAAGACCTTTGAAGAGGAGATGAGAGACTGAATCTCTCCCACAATACAGATCTGTGAAAACTGACAGAATTTTGTACTTATTATGAATCGAGAGCAGTTTTTTTTTTTCTTAAAAACAAAAAAACCCCCAAACAATTCCAAAACCAAGCCTTATTCTTTACTTGACTAAGTTGGAAGATGGAATGGCCTTATGACATACTAACAGGTATGATAGAGCTGGTGATACAGCTGAGAACATGGCATGTGGCTTGTTGTTGAACAAGCTCCACCTTTTCGTCTTATCACCTAAGTCGCAGGAGAAGAAAAATTCCCAAATTCTGATGCATGGCTGGGGAATAGTCGGGAGATGGTTGTGGTGGATGCAGTGATGTAAATTTGGCTTCACCAGCTCTGCTTCCAGAACACTAAAATGCATACCCATAGGCTGCATTGAACAGACCAGCAGGGGAAGATGGTCTGTCTAGCAACTGGCAGATATGGCTGCTGGACAAGATGATATTAATCTAATTGGTAAGACATTTTAAGATCAGTTAAGATTATGGATAGTTCTCTGATCATATGGTATGTTAATGTTACTGTATAGTAGACTTTGCTGGAGAGGCAGCTAGGTCTCTGGAGAGTATAAAGAAAATCCAATGAACTAATATTTGTCAATAACAAAACACTTCTCGGGTAAAGAATAAAGGAGTCCTAGAGTTCTGAGTGTACAGCCTGCACTGCAGGCAGGAAAGCAAATGAAGTACATGAGAGATCTGGATGTATGTTGTTGGATTATTTGGCATGAAAGGTTACTGTTATGTGCTATTCAGTCCGTTTATGTAAAATACATATGGATCTAGGGATGCTACTATAACATTTAGGATATTGTTAAAATTGGATATGGCTCAACAGATCTTTTCACTAAAGCTTTACCTGGGTTTACTCATCTCTAAGTGGTTATGCTTAAGCTTTGTCATACTACATAGAGAGCCCAGTCCATGCTAAGCCCAACTGAGGGGCAAGTAATGTTCTAGCAGCAGCAACCTGCACCCTGTTCCCCTTCTGCCTCTGCAGTAGATCTAGAAATCTTCTTGGCTGTCTTTTAAACAAACCTAAGTATATGCTCATTCCTTTAAACATGGTTTGAACGTGAAACAGTGTCTGCCAAGACTTTACCTGATGTTTAAGTCTATGCTTGCAGGAGGGAGTTTTTCCCCTTTTTGCCACGGATGTTCAGTGAAGATTCACATAAGTGAAAGTACTCACAAGTTATTCTGCTCAAGACTTTTTCCTTCTCTAGGTCAGGTGCTTTCTGAGGCTGATCGCTAGCCCTAGCTGTTGTTATGGTAGGGCTGCCAGCTCCAGCACCGAGTGGCCCTTTGTGGAGAAGTGGATATAGTACTAATGAACAGAGATCTGTTGCAGTCTGTGGCAGTGAAGTTGAGGGATTGGATCAATGTGGAAAAGTAGGGGTTGAGACTTTGGCTTTCAAGCAAAGTAGGAAACTCAACTGTTTTAAAGGAGTTTAAGTGTGAGAGTGGGTTAAGATGCAAAACCAGAAGTAGCCAAAGCCTTTCTTTTCTGAGGAAACGTTTTGAGGAAATCCACTGAGAAATCCTTTGACAGTGCAAAGCCTGAAAATGCTTACCATCATTAAAACAACTATCAAATACTATACGTACCATCTGAATTTGGGGTTCGGCTATGTCTTTGCTCCATTGTACATCTGTACCTGCAGTGGAAGCATATTTCTCACTGGGGGTTATGAACATAAGCTTTTTCTGTCAGGTCTATTTCAGATAAAGGCTTCTCTTTGAAGCTAAGAAAACCTGCAGCATTTTCAATAGGTAAGGACCAGAGGTGATTTAGCGATGTACTCCCCTGACCCTTGAGAAGATGGAGAACCTATTACTTCAGATCTCAGCTGCATGACCTTGGTGGTTTTTCATTCAGCAAACTGCAGCTAATGAATTCTCTTTTATAGTGTGTTTGCAATTCCTGAACCACAGGAGTAGTGAGAACTCACTAATTTTGCAGATGTTAAGATTGCTCTCAGAGCTCCATTTCTCCTTCTTTATCTTGCCTGGAGATTCACAGAATCCTAATTAACATGCAGGCAGATGTTCTTTCTTTGGAGCAATTGCACAAGTCTTCTAAGTAAAACCGGGAAACAGTATTTCCCAATCTGTAACTCTATTCCCATCAGATCACCTGGCCCATTCAGCCTGTCTTCAGGGAAGCTCTCTAGCACCATTGTGATGTCTTTTATGAGAAGGTGTCTCTAAATGCTCTCGTTCTGCTTTTGCAGACATCAGTGCCCACAGAAGCAGCACAAAGTTCATCCTTCCTTTTTTAAAAACTTGGTAACAAGAAGGAAGAGTGTAACAATGTGTTTGGTTGTGATGAAGGCTTTATTTGCATCAACAGCCACTTAGCTACTGAAGATGCTTGTGTCACTTGCCTGTACAAGCACCACCTTGGGTGGCTCAGGCACAGCCTCCCAGTGTGAATACATTGGGTATGGCCTGGTAATTGAAGTGCCCTCTAGCACATTGCTACCTGTACCCTCAACAGCTCCAAGGTCTCCAACTGTCTTGTATCTGTTTGTAGCAATGGCTCCATGAAGTAGAAATGACCCAAGGTGGCTCCTTGCAGGAACCCTGAACTTCCACCAGGAAGAGCTCTGATGTGATGCATTATTGGGAAGGATGCATTGCAAGCCTGATCCCAAGTTGAAGTACAAGTTCCTGCAGAAGATGAGCAGGAGCTCCATCTTGACAGTGCCTACAATGTGGAGATCTCCAGGAATTCTCAGCTGACTCAGTTCTTGTATTGCACTTAGGGCATGAAGGAGGGTTTCTAAACAGAGCCAGGCCTCATGATGTAAGCAAAAGTGACAAAATACCTCTCCTAAGAGTGTATGCTTTGTCCTTAGTAGGAACCTAAGCAGAATATAAGACAACCAGATTTAAAAACAAACAAACAAAAACCCTAAACCATGCTAGGACAGTTTTATCTCAGATTACTGGGGAATAATTAATTTCAGCTCTAGCTATATAGGTCTATGGTAGAAAACAGTAACTAAGTTAGTCAGACCTGTTTACCAGTGAGGGTAGAAACACAGACCTTTTCTAGAGCATGATTCATCTTTCTAGTGTTGGCACCTGATTCAGATAGTAGCTGTCTATTTTGAAAACATACAGTTAGGGATGGAATAAATCTAATTCTAGTTTCTGGAGATCAGACCTTGTTTTTATCACCAGTCTCTCACTTCTCTGTGAAGTCCAGTCCTATCAGCCAGCCAAAGGTGTTTGCTCTGATTTTCTTGGGTATGAATTCTTTTCCACCATTACAAACAGAAGTGTTAATGAGGCCTCACTTTCCTTGGGGAATGGCAGAGCACATCTAAATCTGTGACGTTAAGCATATACTTTTAATGAGTTCCAACTGGGGCATGACAGGTACCTAAGAGCAGTATTTAAATTTGAAGCAACATTAATTGTACTCCTTTTTTCTGATATAACCCTAGCTGACCTGAGTCCTGTCATCTTCCTCTCTAATTTGAAGAAGCGAGGCTCTGCTTTGCTGTTTTTAGACTTTGAATTCTTGTCTGGGCTTTTTAATTGCCTTGTATTTGGCCTTAGATACAGTTGCAAAGCCTTACTTTACTATATGATCCAATTCACTTCAGAGGATAATACCCTTACAAAACATGCAAGCCACGTACATAGAAGCTTTGTTAAAGCAAAAAAAAAAAATAAACAGGGCAACCAGGGGAAAAATTCTCAACCTTGGGCATTTAAAAAAGACAAAAATCAATTACAGGAATTGTATGTCCTCTGTTAGCATATGCAAGAAGGAAGGCCATTAAAGAAGCTGTTTTCAGTCCCCTGATGCTGAACTAACCCAGTAGCTACATCAGTCATCACAGCTTAAAGATACTACTAGTGTAGAATCTGCCTTGTGTTGCGTAACCTTTGAGTGCAAAATGATGAGAGTAGAGCTGATGGTTGAACTTGGAAGCTTGTCCTGGCCTAGGCAGTGATTAAAGTAGTATCCTGGCTGTTTTTATTCTTCTCATCTGGTTCTCATCCCTAGAAGACCATCTGCCAGATGGATTGTCTCGCGCTATTTGCTCTTCCTCTCTGGTGCCACGGAAGTTCTGACTTGTAGTATGGAGCATGGTACGCTATAATTCCCTTCCTAAATTGCTTCGGATTTTTATTTGCCAAATTCTCTGTGACTGCAGGGCTGGAGATTATTGATCTGTCTCTCTTCAACTTTCTTGTCCTCTTCAAGAAGTAGTTTATGATTATGGCAGGTAGTCTTGTGCTAAGTGGGAGACAGGAAATTCTAGAACTAAAATTGATACTATAGCTGCAGTTCTGTGAAAGGTGTAATGGTGCGAAGCTGCTGAATGTTCCCCTCTCTTGCCCCAGTGCATCCCTCCACAGATCCAAACCTCCAACTTGTGTCTGCTCTGGCACTGATCGGGCCCTTTCATGCATCAGTTCAGTTACTAACACAGTAGAGAGCTTCCTTCTTGCACCACCTATGTTGCTTATCTGTCTACATAACCTAATTCAAACTACAAACTGCCAGAAAATTTTTATTTTTTTTTTCCTGGCTTAGTGTGTTGCCTGAATGTAAGCCAACAATTAGATTCAGTAGTCAGAATGGTACCAGAGCTGAGATAAATAGGCAGGGTCATGCAATCAAGTGCTCAAACAGCTAGGGATGGGACAGGGGACAGAAAAAGAGGGGAGAAGTTCAATGAATGATTCTCTAATTATAAACAAACCATTCAGTCCTCCCTGGCTGTATTCTCAAATTATGTCCTGAGGGAAACTGGGAAGAGCTCCTGTCTGCATCCCTCTCTGAGGAAGTCACCCTCACGAGTTTTAATACAGGGAATTCTGTCCTACTGGCATGTATTTTCCTTGAGGCTGGTATCTCTTTCTTAGTTCTGTTTTCTTTTTCTCAGCACTTTACAGATGACTGAGGGAGTTCTATCAACTCCAGACCTCAGCGAAATAATTTTCTGCTGATTTCCACCTAGAACTAAATAATCCTTTCCCCTCCTCTTTTTTTTTTAATTCAGTTGCTAAAAAAAAAATTTCTTTAAAAAATTTGACCCAATTTATGAAATGATAGAAGAAAAAATTAACAAAATAAGAAAATCCAGAAGTTCTTTTTTGATTTGAATCAGACTATTATGTCTGACTTAAAATGAAAGGGTGACTCTTTTGGGCTTCTGAGAAATTTTTGGCAGTTGATTTCATCTTGAAATGTAAAGTGCTTCACTTCAACAAACCAAGCAAAAACCAGCCAATCAACCAACCAAAAGGACTCCTACAATTTTTGTTTCTATTAGTTAATGGGGATGAAACAGTTAACTGAATTCAGCAAAGAAAATCACAATAATTTTGGTCTCTGTAAGGCTGAATCTGTTTAGGGCTGGCATGAGTGGGAGTTTCTGTGGGAACACGTAGGATCAACATATACATGTTTTAAAATAGAAAGATTTAGCTTAATTGATAAGGAAGTAACATGGTTAATGATAAGTAAAACCTGCTAGATTTCAGGCTGAAATTCTCTCGTTGAACTGAATTAGCAAATTATATTCTCCTCACCTCTGTTATATTGGTTCCAAGTAGAATAGACCTCCAGTAAACTGTTTTTGTTGTGATTTAAATTAATGTACAGTTTGAGCAGGTATTAACAAGGTTGTTGATTTTAAGTTAAATTTAAACAATCCACTGTGTTACATTTGCTGTTTGTCATGCATTAAAGATATGAAGTAATTTCTTTGATTATGATGAGCTTATTTTGTGGACTGTGGTGCTTGTCTATAAATGCTTGTTGACCAGTGAGTTGGTAAAAAAAAGGATGGGAAAAAGCAAAGGAATAACTTCTGCTACTCTTGTTCTTTCAGGCACATGTATGACCATGCTGCAAATATGTATCCGCAGTTAATTAAGAATCCCACCGTTCGAAGT
Organism: Xenus cinereus; assembly: GCA_025774025.1. Lineage (NCBI taxonomy): Eukaryota > Metazoa > Chordata > Aves > Charadriiformes > Scolopacidae > Xenus > Xenus cinereus. The sequence continues at coordinate 53,152,740 of JAOXJK010000001.1, read as the reverse complement.
GGAGTTCAGAATTTTATGGCGTATGTATTTAGTTACTAGAAAATAAATTATTCAAGACTTGGGGTTGAAGTGGGACAGAATTTTCAAGAGTTTTTTATTCTTTTCCTTACGGGCTAAAGAAAATATATGCTTCCTTTCCCTCTGAATGCTGATATATATATATATGTGTGTGTGTGTGTAATTGCTGTTAGTAGAAAACAAAATTCTCAATGTATATGAAGGGCTTATGCCCTTTCCCAATTCTGATTCTTTCAAAGAAATGTTTAAAACCATTGATACAAAGGGGTGCGGATAATGACAATGAATTCTGAATGTCATTCTAGTCAAAATCCTTTCCTAAAAAGCTGGTATTTTGAAGGTTACTCTGAACAGTGTGGTCTCTTGGCACCTTAATCTTTTTACCACTGTATGTGCTTTCCTTCCTCTGTTAGGTTAGCATTTTGTTTATTCTACCACTGAGGTAAATTCTGTTCTAATCACAAAAGTCCTGATTCCCTTTTCTCTTCAGCTGTATAAATCAAAAGTAATTCTGCTCAAATAGTGCAGCTACACTGGTGGGGAAACTACAGGTGGGAGAACAACCGGGCCTGGTACTGGGAAACTCAACTGTGATTACAGCTTCTTTAAATCTCCTTACACTTACTTTTTCTTCCTTTACAAATACTTCTGTGAAACTTTGGTAATTCTGGGAACTGTCTTTTCCATCTTTCTCTTGTCTTGTGCTTTCTGCAAGGGGTTATATATCTGACTAATCCTGTTACTGGTGCACATGTCTAAGTTGATTTGTTTTAGCTTATCCAAAACAGAGGAAAAACCTTACTATCATTCTTCAGCTGTCCTTGTGAGAAAAAAAATGGGCTAGCTACCGTATCAATGTGCATGGGGTGGGTTTTTTTTTCCCAGACGGATTCAGCATAGCAGCTGTATCCCCCAATATGCATCGTTGGAGGATGGGGGAAATACTAGGTGGCCTTGTATCATTTTTTTATATCCTTGACTGCTGCGTTGCTGCTTTACTTAATAGCAGTCTTGCAATATGGGCTGCTCTGTTGTCCTGAACGCTCTGACCATATCCCTGTTTTCTCTGACGTACTTCTTGCATCTTGTTACTTTCAGAATGCTAAATCTGGCTGGTTTTGTCACCTGTAGGCTGCTGGAAGAGTTTGCTTCCTTGCCCCGTTCATTCTCTCCTTTTTTGCTGCCGTACATAGCGCTGGATTGGATAGATACAGGAGGATGGATGAGGCTGGAGTCTGGTCCACACTTAACTCTGACAACAGTAGTTCTTCTGTGGCACTTTGAGCACAGCAAAGGGAGGGAATTCTGGGAAACCCTTATAATGTTGGCTGCTCTTATCCTAGGGTCTGTTCAGCTTGTGTTGCCTCATGCTCTAAACCTGGGTTATTTGGCTAGTAACCTCTTGAGTGGATTTGGCACATATGATTATGTTTGGCCTCCCACCTTTTCCTCAGAAGTGGATAGCAATGGTTCTTAGGCAGTGGTTGAGCACCACCAGCAGCATGCCTTCATTGCACTTGTATGTAGGGAAGAGGAATAGGCTCTTTAAATGCCTTAAATAGGCATTTAAAAGGGAATGATTCATCTGACCTATCAAATGCTTGTTTCTCTTTACTGACCATAAGGGGATACTAGATCTAATGTAGCGGAGTCCCCCACAGAGGTGGAGTCCAATTCTTTCTTTGATACTGAAGTCTGGTAGAGGCACACTGGCAGGGTAGGGTATGTTGCATGGATCTGAATGTTTACAGCCAGAGGATGTTACATTTATGTCTGCAGAACTTCCAAAGCATAATTTGCCTCAAAACACTAGGAAGGTTAGATCATCTGGCTCAGATTTGTCCCTTCCCTGCGTTATCAATTATACTCTAAAACAAAACCAAGAAAACCCCAACCTGTTTGTTCCTCTGCAGGAAACAAGATCAATGGACAAGACAACAAATCAGAAATAATAAGGATGACCCCTTTTGGAGGCATGCTGGCTATATTATTGCACAGTTGGATGGTCTGTACATGGGAGCCCTCGAGTGGGCTAAACTACACAAACAAACAGTAAGATTACTGCATCTCTTTTTCAGTAGCTGGGGATGGGATGTCAGAGAACAAGGATGGGAGAAGGGGATCTGATATTTAAAAGAGAAAGAAAAGGATAACTAGTGGCAAGTACTCATTCTGCATGCCATGCTACAAATACTTCAGTGGCTGTTCGATGTAGATAATGTGACTGAGCACTTGGGTCATGTCACCGCAGATCCTTTGCACTGGACTTAGAACCCTGGGTGCTCACGTGCTGATTAGATTGGGGGTGGCTTTTGTATCCATGGGTGGATGTTGGAAGGACAGACACTTCTAAAGTGCTTGCTGTTGTCACTTTACAGTTGTTATTGAGCAAATGACCTTGTAGGTATAAAGAGTAGCTGCAACAGCATGAATCAGCAAGTAGGGAGTGTATTAAAGCTTTCATTCTTCTTTCCAAGCATCAGATTTCAAATCTTAAAAGTTTCTCTGTTTTGGAGTATGTTTTGTGTTGCTAAATGTCTTCTCCTTTTCTGTCTTCTAAGTCTCCCATTACAAATTATATGGTCATTGCTGTGACAAGCCAAATGGGGATGGATTTTTGGTTTTTTTTGTTAATTTTTTTTTTTAAATTCAATTAGAATTGTGTTCCAGATCATCAGCTTGTGTGCAATAGCAAAGCTGCTTTAGCTACAGTAGAGCTATTGTAATTACAGTGCTGTCCTTAATGTCTAATAGGTTTCTCAATGTGAGAGGGAGAACTTAAGTAATTATAGTTGACCCTTTTTGTCTTGGTTTAACCATATCAAGAATTTAGAGAAGTTGGGAGTGCTAAAAAATAAACAGTTGTGTTCTAGTAAAATGCACATCTTTCTTGTATAGAACTTGCTTTGGAGCTTTCATGAATGGAGAATTGTTTAAAATTAAAAGACTGTTCACAATAATAGAAAGATCCATCCTGATGGGCCTGAGTTACAGAGAAGAGGAAAAGAAACATTAATTCCCTGTCATAACACCTGTATGTGAAGAGCCCTGCAAAGCTCATAAATTTTTATGGCTGCTTTAGAATCCTTTAGATTCAGATGTGGGGAGCAGAAGGTGCTAGTTTGTGCCTGAGCTATTTCTTTATAATAGGCTTGTCCTACCTGCAATATGTGTTCCCTCATGCTTACTTAACTGTATTTGATACTAAAAAGCACTGACCTCTGAAGTGACAAAGTCATTCTTAATCCTCTTTTCAGGTATCCCAACAGCATGCCTATATAAAAATGGTGCATTTAATGACAGTTCAAATATGTGATTCAGTCTGAAATATGTGTCCTATTTTTGAATTATATGCAGTGGATATATAGAGGTTTTTTTTCCCAAATGTGCCTGCAGCAGATGGTGGGATGTATTTTGACTTCTTCCAGTGCCATTCACAATTTTAGCTTTTAGCAGTATCACCTATGTAGGGATCATGTCTTTTTATTAAGAGCAAGAATTTTCCCCGTGTATTTATTTCTCACTTGAGATGGTGCTGCAGGTTCCTCTGGCTGCCAGAGCCAGTAAGTTAACATCAGTTCTTTTGCCTTTGAGTACAGCTTGGACAGCTGCTTTTGCACCTACGTGTTTGGTTTTCCTTGGCATCAACATGATACCTGACAGCTCTGCAAAAGTACATGCAGTTCACTTTGTTGGGTACCATGGTACTTTTCAAATACTTTGGGGAGATTAGGCTACAACGGTGCTATTTGTGTACGTATTTACTGGTGTTAGGATCCCCTTCAGGAAATGAAGAGCTTGAAGACACTTGCTCTGAGTTTGCACAGAGAATATTACTGACTAGTATTCCAGCTTTGGCACATACACTTACCTGAGAATTAACCCAGTCTCTGTAAACTGTTGGCACTTAAAAGAAATAAACTTAACTAAAACCCAAGCAAATAAAAAAAACTCTAGAAGACCAACAGTATCTTCCTTCTCCCTTGTGATTGAAGAACATCTGCCCTCCGAAGAGGCTGTTTTTCAACTTTGCTCTTTCAGTACATAGTACAAGCGTGTTAAAAAGGTTCTTTCATTTCATCCCTTAGATTGTTAGTAAGTAGAATGTTTAGCAAATAAATTCAGCTAATAGATGGCTTTTTTTTTCCTTATTTTGAAGTATTATACTTTGGTTCAATTAATCCAATGTTGTTTTGATCTTTCTTTAGGCAACAACTGTAGTAGCAAGTTTTTACTATTTCCATTACTCATTTCTCTCCTTAGAAAATAATCAAACCTGTTACTGGAAGCCTCCACAATAAGTTCTGCATGTTCTTAATAGCAAAACTCATTCCTGTTGGATGTTTTCCTTAGTTCTTTGAGAGTCTCTTCTTCCCTCTTTCCTTTGGTAGATACTGTTTTGTTTCATTAAAAAAAAAAGTTCTATATGTGTATTGTCTCTAGGATTATTATCATTGGGAACAAGTTCATCTTTTGATCTCTAGTGTTGCAGTAGTCTGCATTTACGGTGGTAATGAACATTAGAAATATTGAGAGTATCTCATGTGTGGGTTGTGTGGTGGTTTTATTTTCTGTTTTTATCACACACACCCCACAAAACCAAACCAAAAGCCACCACAAACCAAAAAAACCTGAACCAAAACCCAACATATGACAAGCTGTATTTTGTTACCTCAGTTCTAACTCTAGTGGGAAAAGCTATGCATACTACTAAATACAGTTGATTACTCTGTAATTACTCCTTATGTGCAAAGAGTAATTTTCCCCCCTGTGTCCTAAGCTTCAAAGAAGGCTAAACACTGCAGAAGAAAGATTGGGAAGTCTTACTTTTCCCTCTATCTTCCAAAAGATCAGAGATATGGGGAAGAGAAAGAGAGGAGGAGATACGTTTCAAAGTTCTTACATTCCTTCCCCCTTTGCAATGAATGCTTGTACATGGACAAAATGCTCTCCTGAGCACTAAGAACTTCGTTGGTTGACAAAGATCAGTCAAAAGATGGAGAAAAGGAACTGTGTTTACAAAGTCTGTGGATTTCAACACTGAGCACTGGGCAAAGTTTAACAAAATTGTTCCCTTTTCAGGAGAATGGAAACAAGCTGTATCAATAGCTAATCTGCTTTTAGTCTTGCACATTTCATGGAATCATGGAATTGTCAAAGTTGGAAAGGACCTCTAGAGATCATCTAGTCCAACTCCCCTGCTAAAGCAGGATTACCTAGAGTGCATTACTCAGGACTGCATCCAGGCAGGTCTTGAAAATCTCCAGAGAAGGGGACTCCATGACCTCCCTGGGCAGCCT
>JAOXJK010000001.1:53117852-53147322 GCA_025774025.1 Xenus cinereus | reverse complement strand
TTAATTTTCTAATGAGGATGTTATGGGAGACAGTGTCAAAAGCCTTGCTGAAGTCAAGGTAGATGACATCTGCTGCTTTCCCCTCATCCAGCCATCCAGTTATAACATCATAGAAGGCTATCGGATTGGTCAAGCATGATTTACCCTTGGTAAATCCGTGTTGACCACTTCCAATAACTTCTTTACCTTCAATGTGTTGAGATTTCATGCGTTGAGATTTCCTATCAGCACTACGCATACCTTTTCAAACTTGCAAGTAGTTGGAGTCTTACATTTTGTGGATTAGTTGATGTGCACCTATTTGAAGAAGACAAGTGGAAAGATCTGACTTTCCATTGTCGTGTACGATGCTTGGTAGTTTGAAGCTATGCCAAATCCACACAGTGCTTAAACGATAGAGTTGGATTATGTGCACACAGGCCACTGAAATGTTCCATTTTTCTTTTCTCCCCTAAACTTAAGATCTACTTCACTTGAATATTGTAGAACCATTGTGTCTGCCACAAATAACCAATCCTTACTACAGAAAGAAAATTTGTTTTGGACTCTGAACTGTTTGATAGCAGTACTAGTATTTTTTTTTATTCCTACATGTATGAAATATATGCTTTGGAGTGTACTGTTCTAAACTTTTTTATTAATTACATGAAGTAATTAATTCCTGCAGGTCTGTTTTGGGTAGGTGCTTCCATTGAGACCTGCATGAAGGCAATGTATATTGTGTACTTCTGTACTTTGAATTTAATATTTACAGGTATCAGTAAGAATGATGTCAAAATCTGAATACATTTTCATGTTAAAGTGTGACACGATTCCATCTGGTTTAGCAACATTTTATATCCAGTAAACAAACCCAACCCTTTTTTCAAGACAATTTCTGAAGGAGGGGCACTCAAAGAACATTAAGCCTTTTCATCTGCCTAATGCTCTACCAACGCTGTGATTAATCTTGGGCTTGTCTACACAGGGAAATTACTCTTGAATAAGGTGGTGTCAGTTTTAAGCAGTACAATGATTCTAGGACAGCTCTCTATTTGTGCTTCCTTATTTTGTATCGAGAATGCTCACGCATGAGAAAGCTACTGGAAAACAATTGTTACAGAATAACATCTATTTTAACATGTCCCATGTAGACAAGCCTTTAAGGTTGGTTCTCTCCTGTCTGCTTCCCTTTCTAAGTTTATTTCTCCTTACAGCTGATGTAACTCAAAGTCAATTTGAGTATTTTGGCTTTTTTGCTATGCAGGATGGTACCCTTAGAGGAGGAGCAACACACTCTAGCAAAAGGACTTTTTCTCTTGTAGTGGCTGTACCACCTCTCCGCTTGTCAGTTTAGCTCATTCATTCACTCTTCGTAAGGATGCAAACCATGCACACAAGGAGTTTTCCTGACATTGCTGTGTGAGATGGGAGAAGGTGATTACAAAAGATTGTAACATGCCCTATATTATCCACTTGTTACGATGCACACTTTTTTGGTCTAATTCTTGCTGGTGGACATGGATTAAACTCCTCCTAGAGAAGACCTCTCCATATACCCTGGAAATCAGCTGTAGTAATTCCCAAACTGGGGCTCTTGGCCACTCCTGAAATTCCCAGATTTAGCCTGCATTGCAGACGACTAGGTCTTCTGTTTGAGCACGCTAATTTGCTGAGGCTCCAGCAGTGCTCTGCATGCTCTGCTTGTGTGATGTCGGCGAGCATCAGAGAGTCTTTAACACCAAGCCAGGTTTATCCAAGCAGAGCAATGAGTTCTTGGAAGGAAACTGGAACCAAACTTGCTTGCCACTCAAAAAGGGAATGAAAACAGAACCATAGTGGGTACTTAACAACCTAGTTCCTCTTCTACTTCTCTGGTATTTTGGCTGGCTTTGGGAGCTGGCAGCCTAGTCTCACCCAGTAGAGCCCTAGGAATTTACGTAACCTTTGCTTCTTTCGAGTGGGTCTTTACTCCTGCTCTCTGGCCACCTTTCTGCACGTATACTTCGGATTGCTTCCTTGCCTAGAACCTTTGACTAGTTTGAATGTACCTCCTGGTAGTTAATGAATTTTTTATTTGAAATGACTGCAAGATAACACAGAAATGTGGAACTTTTTAAAAAATATACAGGCAATTTTAAGTGATGCTGTAGCAGTGTCAGCATAGCTGCCTGTAGGTGTTGCAATGAATCCAGGTTTTATGGAGTAGAATATGATGTGGAAGTGGATTGGGTTTGTGTGGCAAGGTTTTGGTAGTTGGGGGGGGCTATAGGCTTCTGTGAGAAGCTGCTAGAAGTTTCCCCTGTGTCAGTAGAGCTGATGCCAGCCAGCTCCAAGACGGACCTGCCGCTGGCCGAGCCAATCAGTGATGGTCGTAGCGCCCCGGGATAACATATTTAAGAAGGGGAAAAAACCCCACAAGCCTGCATGGCAACTGCAGCAGAAGAGAGGAGCTAGAATATGTGAGAGAAACAATTCTGCAGACACCAAGATCAGTGAAGAAGGAGGGGGAGGAGGTGTTCCGGGCACCGGAGCAGGGATTGCCCTGCAGCCGGTGATGAAGACCATGGTGAGGTAGGCTGTCCCTCTGCAGCCCATGGAGGTTAATAGTGGAGCAAAAATCCCCCTGCAGGCCTTGGAGGGTCCCACACTGGAGCAGGTGGATGCCTGAAGGAGGCTGTGACCCCGTGGGAAGCCTTTACTGGAGGAGGCTCCTGGCAGGGCCTGGGAACCTGTGGAGAGAGGAGCCCATGGTGGAGCAGGTTTGCTGGCAGCACTTGTGACCCCGCAGGGGAACCACACTGGAGCAGTGTGTTCCTGAAGGACTGCACCCCATGGAAGGGACCCATGCTGGAGCAGTCTGTTCCTTAAGGACTGCACACTATTGTGGAGAATTGTCTCCTTTAGGTGGGACCCCAAGCTGGAGCGGGGGAAGAGTGTGAGGAGTCCTCCCTCTTCCTGAGGAGGAGGAAGGAGCAGCAGCAACAGCATGTGATAAACTGACTGCAGTCCCCATTCCTGTCCTCCTGCGCTGCTGGGGTGGAGGACGTAGAGAATTCAAGAGTGAAACTGAGCCTGGGAAGAAGGGAAGGGTGGGAGGGATTATTTCTCATTACTGTACTCTGATTTTGGTTGGTAGTAAATTAAATTAATTCCCCAAGTTGAGTCTGTTTTGCCCATGACGGTAATTGGTGAGTGATCTCTCCCTGTCCTTATCTCGACCCACAAGCCTTTCGTTACATTTTTTCTCTCCCCTGTCCAGCTGCAGAAGGGGAGCGACAGAGCGGCTTTGGTGGGCACCTGATGTCCAGCCAGGGTCAGCCCACCACAGGTAGAAAATGGATGGCAAGTGCAATGAAAATGTATCAGGGATGGCTGAGCATTCTTATATGCAATCCTCGTTGCTCCCCTCCTGGTGGTACTGTACAGTAATGCTTGTTTAACTTGGACATTGGAAGACGGCTTGCAGACCTTTAAGTGCAGCTGGATGGGCGAAAATTGTGCTGAAACAGTGCCAGGTCTCTCTTTATGGATCCCAGTGAGATAGCAGTTGTTGGGACTTGTTTGTAAATGATTCATACAACTGAGTTGCTTAAAATTATCCCAAGATACATCTCTTGATGTTTATCAGTTGTGGTCTTTGCTGCTCCCTGTTTGGGTCCGTACAGCAAAAACATGGTTAGGTAAAGTAATGTAACGTATATGAAAGTTTGCTTTGGATTTCTTCCTCAAACTATTATCTGCTGTTAGGGCCTTCTGCAATGCATGATTGTAGTTTTGAGAGTGGCTTATTTCTCTCACTTGTCTTGGTAAGCATTGTGGGAAGGTTTAATTCCTTCCCCTGGGGTATATGGGCTAGAGTTCACATTATTTTTGATTTTCCTATTGGTTATTCTCTCTACCAAAACAGCAGATGGGGAGTACAGAATTCAGGCTTCTGAATAAAAAGTAAATGGATTTGGCAGTGTTTATTTTTTCCATGTCCTTGTCTCCCTTTTATTGGGGTTTGTAGAGAGGTCAGCTATACGGTTTAGTAACAGTGATTTATGTTGTAAGCAATATATTTCTTTGCTGTATGATTATGTCCCATTCTAAAATTACTATTCATAGCCCTACAGCAATGTGCGTTCTGACTTCTTTTCCTTAAACCTTGCCTTAACTACAGGCACGGTGCAAGCAAGAACAGGAAAGGTTTAGAAAACGGTCTTTGAAGATTGAGGTTAGGTCACTGTTGAGCTCTTGTATTTTTGAAGAGGAGAATTAAGAGAAGGTTCTGAAGAGCGTGTTGCACAATGAGCTGTGCGTATTTAACCCTGGCCAGCTCTAACCATAAGGTGTTTTTGCAAGCAGGTAGCATAGCTGAGTGCCTTTTGACCGACTTCCTCTCTTCAGCTAGTTCCATACTTGATTAGTAGTATTGTTAATGCATCTTGCTTCTCTCATCTGTTTCCTCCTCAGTCATAAGGATGTCTTAAATCGCAGTCTTTATAAAAATCTGAGAACTGCCAAGAGTGTTCGTTAATGTGATGCTCTTCAAAGGCATCTAGATAGTAAGATTTATTTTTTTTTGTTTATTACCCCAGCATAACAGTAACAGCAGACTGATTGGTATGCTGTTAGCAAAGACACACAAAAGTTTCATAACTTACTGCTAGCGTCTCCTTTTTTCCTCAGAAATGTTAGCATTGATAATGCCACTAGAAGGGCCAGACCCTTAAAGATACCTAAGTGCCTAATTCAACACTGAATTTGAGCATCTGGGCCTTGTGAGCAGGTATTTCATAGACCATATAAGAGCTTCTTTTGAGAGCAGAAGAAAAATTCTAACAGCTGAGACTGTCTGGATGCTTCTCTGTCTGAAAGTGCTTTTTGTGATCTCTCTTCTCTCCCTTTCCTCAGCCACTGAGCATCTTTGATGTCCAGTTTCTGAATGCAGTTGGAGACCTGTTGGACCTCATTCCTGCTTTATTTGAGTATTCTGCACGGGGTGGACAATGCAACGTGGAGCCAGGAAGTCATGGGAAATATCAGTGGGATATGGGTCACTGCTCTGCGCTTATCAAGGTGAGCACCAAGAACTTCATCTCCAGTGACTGTGTTGATTTGTAGTGTCATAAGTCTGCATTTCTGGAGTCTTCACTGTTTGTTACATGCATAAAGAGACTTCTGTCAATCAGGGTGCTTTTATGCAGTTGTCATTTGTGCCTCCATAGGATTCTGGGTCCAGTTTTGCTCACTTTCACTTTCAATGGCAGGGGAAAAAAATAAATCAAAGCAAACCCACAGAGATTGACACTGAAAAGCTATTAGAATTACTAGGGAATGGGTAGCTGCCATAGAGAGAAGACTGGAAGAGGGTGACTTTTTTCATCTAGCCAAGTGAAGCCTGAAAGGGGGTATTGTGAATGTCTACAATTACATTGGGCAAATAAGAAGGGAGAAAGGGAAGGATAAGTACCTGATACATCACGGTAGCAATTAAAATTTTCAGTTAAAGTTATCAAGGATCTAGTCAGCATATGGGGACTCCGTGTATTTCAGAGCAACAATATTCACCTTAAATTGAGAAGCATTCATTCAGGCATTTTCCTACAGTAGGAGGTTTCTGAGGTAACAACAAAATCTTAGAATCAGGGAAATACTTTGAAAATATATACTATCAATATATATATTTACCTTTTCAAAATTAATTTACTTGCATTCGCTTCTGTACTTTAAAGCACCTAAACACATTTTCACAGAAACAGCATGTTGTAGGTTAATGTTGGATATGCTTGCAGAGAGCTGATCTGAATGTGTAAATACAAGTATTCAAGAGGAAACTGGGGAAACGAAGCATTGCATGTGATGCAGGTTTCCCCAAAAAGCCTAAGCTGTTTCATTTTGAAAAACAACAACTAATTATTTCAAAACAACACATGAGCAAGAATTATTTCCAGAGGTTTCAAAAATTCATTGTTGAGTACACAGTTAAAAGTACAAGAATCTGCTCCTTCTTGAACAGTGCAATTAATCAAACTACTTAAAACAAGTTGTTCTCCCAGTTTCTGTCAAGTACAAAACATGCAGAGTATAGTAGGGTCTGAAATTATTCATCTTTCTGCTTCTGTTTTCCAGGTTCTGCCTGGATATGAGAATATATATTTTGCCCATTCCAGCTGGTTTACGTATGCGGCCACACTGAGAATATATAAGCATTGGAACTTCAATATAGTTGATCCATACACTAGCACCAGCCGTGTCTCATTCAGCAGTTACCCAGGTAAGATGAAGAAACCCAAAAATAATGTAGATATCCAAGATGGCACAGACCGTCTTAACTGTCTTGCAGATGTCTTGCCTATAAAAAGGATGATCCCCCAACAAGCACTGGCTTCAATCTACCTTAAAACTTTTAGCTGCTGAGAGGACAAAATGTCGTCTTCCATTTTTCTGGCTTCAACATCATGTTGTTGTCGTCTTTTGTTGTTGATTAATCACCTTCAGCGCTCTGAATAGTACTAGTTAAATATTCCACGTCTGGCACAAACATGCTGCTTTGAATTCTGCTGGTGTAGTCTGCAGTCATCTCAGCTCCTGAACTTCTCACCTTGCCTATAGCATTCGCACGCTTGGTAATAACAGTTTTGAACACTCCTGTTAACCACTATGGCATGACTCGTGCTGTAATGGGGCACATTAGTCATTTAAAATTGTATGGACTTCTTTGGTGTTGGGTTAGCAAACCTTCAGTTGTTTTGTTTTTTTGTCCATCCCCCTCCCCGTCCCATCCCCTTCCAGCTTCTGTAAAGCTGTTGCAAAGAGCAGGTTTTTTAAATGCTTGTTTCATGTGTTAGTAATATAGCCAGCTTGAATATTTAAAATCTCCCTGGGGAAGATTAGGCAGCGTATAGTATTCCTGAGTTTCCTGAAAGAATGTTAGAAATTGCCAGCATTTAATATTTCAGTGGTAAAATACGTACTCTTGCAAAAGTAGCACTAAGAAATGTGAACATGAAAAACCAAAGCAAATCTAAGACTCTGAGAGTAAGCATTGTGTAAGTTTTTAAAGGTGAGATTTCAAATTGAAAAATGCCCAAACACTCACGAATCTTCATAAACTTTTTAAAGTGAAGTATGTGCTTTAGAAGACTGATTCTGATGAAATTCTGTTGGTTGATGATTTCAAAACGTGCTTTGTTGAATTGCTGTGCTTGCTTTACTATAAAGGCAAGGGACTCCTGAGACTGTGACTGGGAAACTGTTTTGAAAAGCAGTTGCATTCATTTCATGCTGAAAGCAGTTTGGTTTTTTTTCCTCTGGTGTTCTGACCCTTCTCTGTGACGATCAGGACTGCAGCATTTTCTGACAGTTGAGATTTTTTGCTTTGAGGAAGGAGTATTCTGGCAAATGTCTAAGTGCACAGCCTTTTAAGAGTTTTGGGTTTATCTCTGATTCCCGTGGAGGAATTTCACTCGCTTGTTGCAAGGAATTTTGCCAAGCTGGTGTAACCTGGTAGAAAGCCAAGTTTTCTATCTGAGCTCTGTTCATCAGCTGAATGTTCAGAAGGTTATTCTGGATCTCATATCTCTCAGCAGAAATACTGTTGAGGGTAGTGCTGTCATTCAGAAGAATGTCACTGTTTCCCAACCATTGCACGCTACATTGTCCTGCAGATTCAAACTGGGGATCAAGATCAGCCATGCAGAACACTTATTTTATTTTTAGTGGGTGTCTCTGGGATCCTTTTGAGGATTTTTGGGATAAAGTAAAATATAAGTCTCCTGTTTTGCTGTATGGGAGGTTACCTGAAAATCAGCTACTACTCTGCTGAAATGGTGAGGGTCTGTTCGCTAGTGCACAAAATCCCAGTGTGCTTCCCTGAGGTTGTTGAGATCTGCAGAGATGGCTCGTTTAAAAGCTTAGTTGTAGTAGATAGACTGACACAGTGATGTGGTAAGGTGTACTTGTACCAATAAAATTGAGAACTGTTGCAAAACATAGTTCCCATGGCTACAGTGAAGTTTGGGAGACCTGTGGTATGCAAAGTGTAGTTACTGGCCACCTAATTACAGGGTACTATCACAAGCACTAGACGAGCATGATCCATTGACTACGGCGAATTACATTAGCTGTGGGTGTAGCTCACACACTTGCAGTTTTCCAGAGGATGAGCAAGCTCTAAAGCACTGGCCTGGTAATGATCAAGGGCCATCACACAGGAAGGAAAGAGCTGCCAAATTCCTTTCTCCATGTTGTGATGAGATAAAGTTTTGTATTTTCAGGGCATCTGGCCATGGAATCTGCAGGTCGTGGCCATGGCTCAACTTGACGAGTGTTACTTCTCCCTGCATGCAAGATTCCACTCTTATTCTCCATTCTGATAGACACTAAGAACCAGTAAGAAAGGCCAAGCTAATAAGCTCCCCTGAATAGTAACATGATCCTAATGTATATAGAAGTATTGACTTTTTGGAGGAAGCAGCATTAAAAAAAACAGGTGTCCTTCCAGGCTTTCAGTGACACTTAACTGAGTAATTAAAAGATTCTGTCATCCAGTAGATTGGATATGAAGTAAAGGTCTTCTGCTGTCCAAAAGCTGTGTCAGAAAAGCTTCAAGGAGTCCTTTGCCTTCTGAGAAGGAATGTGCCAACTCCCTGTTTTCTCCTGGGGCCACAGAGTAAAATTGTTCAGATTGTTTATTTACCAATTTTCAAAAGACAGACTACTACACTCAAGAATTATTGTTTGTTGTGACTCAAAGGATCTAAGACTATTCACTAACCATGAAGCATGTTGGGCATGTACATTATGATACAGGTAGAGGGCCTCGCGCTTCCTAGCTTCTGCTGTGACTGAGCCGGTAGGAGGACAGGCAGGAGTTTTGGAGTCCATCCCATCTTCCCCAGCAGTTCCCCGCATTCCTGCCAGGATGCTCAAATGTCCACTGTTACAGCATGTTGTCTCTTTGCTGCTTTCTCCCTTTCAGATCAACAGTAGCCCTGCAGAGGCACAGTCAAGTGGAAGTGAATGGGAGTAGTAATCTCTGCTTTTGCAGAATTATTTAGCCACTTGCTGCTCATTTCCACACGAATCCTAATCCTCACTTGAACTCTGCTCATAGTCTTAGCTTTCTCTTCTGTTGAAAGTATGCGTGCAGAGCTGCATGTAGGACAGCTTTGTGAACCTCTGGAAAGGTTTATGAACTTTTGTGAACTGAATGCTGAATTTGCTGAATGCTTGGGCACCCCTGACTACAGTGTCTTGCTCAAGATCTGGACATAAGTACTTAATGTGGTTGGTGAATCTGAGCAGACAGGAGAGAACTTAAATTGTATAGACGTGTTACAGTTACTCACAAATGTTGAGTGAAATTATGTTCATTTTGGGTGGTAAGAAATGCGGTGACAGAGACTAGGTAGGTGCTGTGTTTTGTGGGACATATGATGTACTTTTGAGATGGAGTGTCTGACGTACTTTGGAGATGAGAGGCCAGCGCTATAGTGTGGAGTGTGCTGTCGCTTAGTGCCTAGGAGAGGTCTGCAAGTGGAAGGAAGGCAGCTGCTGGGAGTTCAGTCTTGACAGGAGAAGTAGCTGCCGATGAGATTTAGAAAACTAGACCAGAGAAGACATCTTTCCCATTGTCAAGTGTGTTTATAGCCCAGAACACTGAGCATCTCGGCCAGCAGCTACTCTCGTCCCTGTGAGATGATGGCTAGACCGCATGTCTCTGGCTTCCAGCCCGTAATACTGACCCTTTCTGTACCTGGATGGACACAATGACCTTTTAAGATGCCAAAAAAAGCTGATGCCATCTGCTTCAGAAAGCAGCAGCCTACCTCTAGGAACAATAGCTGCCAGGAGTGTGTTACCCCCCACATACTCTTTGGTGTGCTGACTCTTCAGAGAACACTCTGGCTCAGATTTCAAAAAATATTTTGCTTTGCTTGGCTGATTAATGTCAGGATAAATGAAAGTCCAGACTCTGGAAACTTCCGTTTTCCAGTGGTGATTGGAAACTGAATCTAAATGGCTCGCAACCAGAAGGTGCAATCAGAAGTACTTTTGCCTGTGTCTACGGAGGGAGTTAAAAAAAAGAAAAAGAATTGATTGAGAGATTCTGATAAAAATGGGACATGGGTTCACAGAAAAAATAGGTGAACTGTACAGTGAGATAACATTTGACATGAAAGGCATTTTCAATTACAATAGTCTCATACATACTTAGAAAAACAAGAATGACACAAGAGGACCTCAAATATCTGCTGATACCTCTAGGCTTCACCTAGGTTTTATTTTTGTCAATGTCTTTGCCCTGGGTAAACCTGGTGTATGTGTTTAACTTCCCTTTGTTTCTGGGATGCCTGTGCCTTAAGTCAAAATGGTATATATTGTCTTGGGATAATTAGGCTACTGATGGCGTATCATGGAGGGCATACAATATTATAAAACATTGCAAGGTAAAACTTGACAAATACTAGGGCCCAGAAGGCAATCCCCTTTTTTCAGCTTAGCTGAACTTTGCAATTTATTTGAATTACAGGGTTCAAACTTCAGTTAATTCAGTATCATTCCTTGTGTTGACACTTCCTTTGAATTGAGTTTTTCTGTTTTATCTCAGCTGGTGATTGAAAAAAGAAGAAAAAGCTATTTGGCTTATTTTGAAGTAGGGCACTTGACATTTGTACCCATATGGGAATTGGCATTCAGTTTGAATTGCAGTTGTTTACCAATTCCATTTCTTGTTTCTGTTTGGGCAAGCACTTGACTTTTTACACAACAGTTTATCGCTGGAGTATCACATGTCTTTATATAAAATAGACTGGCAGAGCCAGGTTTAGAGTGTTTTTCTTCTGTCCTTACTTATTCGAGAAAGAACTCTGCTGTTGATGTACATAATTTATTGACACTGTTTCTGTCTCCAAGAATAAAATACTAGGAACCACAAGCTGCCAGGGTGCTCTGTCTGTTCTATACCGACATATTTTTAGAGAACAGGTGACCACAAAGTATATTTTCCTGGATCTATTTTGATTTGAGAACTTGAGACTCTAAAGAAATCTTGCTGAAATGGAGCCCTTAAACATTACCTTTGCTTGAAGTGGGTCAAAAGCACAGGGATAGGAGGCAGAGCTGAGTTGTCTTTCTGGCTGTCATAGGTTGGTGACTTTGGTTTGTTTGCAGAGGGCATTAATAAAGCTTGCTGTAGAAGATTTCATAGTGGAACTCAACTCTTATGCTGTTGTGCAGCATTTTGTACTCTTTGAAGAGTGATACCATTAAAAACTCATTAGCAAGAGACAAGGTTCTGGATGACTTCCCCCTCAGGAGCTCAGTTAACAGCCTTCCTTCCCCAGCCTGGCAGCCCTGTAGCCACTGGGGAATCTCAAAGTCAAGTTATTTCTGCTTTGTAAGTAGTCACCATGCTATCCATGGCATTACAGCTGACCTTTGCAGCTCTGTGTTACCACCTCCTGGTGTGGGATCTGCAGTGGGACCTAGGACTTCTGTGGCGTGTAACCTGGGAGGGAATCCTGCCCAGAGATCCATGGCTGTGTTGAGTTTGCAGGGCTGACAGGCATAAAAAAACCCCAATGACAACATGTCAGAAAGAGGAGTAGGTAAAACTTCCTCTCATATACATGATGTGGTTTATGATGTAAGAGTTGCCCATTTCTTGGAGGTGCTTTTAGGAATAGTTAGACTGGAAAGGATTAAACTAGAAGGAAGATTTTTCTGCTTGGCTTGATTTAGTCCAGAAGGGAATAATTTAAAGGAATGCCTGTTGTCCTTACAGAATAAAAATCTAAAACTGAAACTAGCTGATGAAGATCTGTTTGTGGAGTTTGTACCGTTATTTTGGTTTTCTTTGTTGTATTTTTTAAAAGGGATTTCTTTGTTAGAAACAAGCAGTCACAAGGCACTTAAAGTATGTAATCCTCAGCATAAGAATAAGACACAGCTTGATGCATGAAGGAGAAACTTCCAAGCTTGGGAGGGAATCATGAAGCAAATGCTATATGTGTTGAAAGCATGACAAATGAGAAAATGTGCTGACAGATGAGCTTAAAGCACTTAAAGCAGAAGTCGCCACCTCATCTTTAATATTTGTACGGTTTGATTTCAAACACACAAGTGTTGACTCCTTCATATTCTCTTGGCTTGTCTCTCTGTTTTGTTCTATGAGTATATCAAAGGTTCACAAAGATAACAAATTTTGTATTATTGCTGTTTAAGGCTTTTTGGTGTCCCTGGATGACTTTTACATACTAGGCAGCGGCTTGGTAATGTTGCAGACTACCAACAGTGTGTTCAACCAAACCCTCATTAAGCAAGTGGTGCCTGAATCCCTCTTAGCTTGGCAGAGGGTCCGCATTGCTAACATGATGGCAGACGATGGTAAAACTTGGGCAGAAACCTTCTCAAAGTGCAACTCTGGTGAGTACACTTTTCATGTGAATCTTAGAAAAAAAGCATGCGTTCCCTCTCCCTTTTCCTTCCCCAGGCAGGATGTGTAACTCTCTCTCTTTGCTCTCATACCTAGGCACCTACAACAATCAGTACATGGTACTGGACCTGAAAAAGGTCAAGCTGCAAAAGAGCCTTGATGATGGTGCATTGTACATTGTTGAGCAGATTCCAACCCTTGTGGAGTATTCTGATCAAACAAACGTTCTCCGGAAAGGTAATAGCTCCTGTAGTAGTTACTGGCTTAAGGAAGCCATCTCTTTGTGCCAGCTAATGGAGAATGTGCTTTGTTTATTGAACACCCATGGCTGCGTTTCAAGTTAGAAAGCTTTGAGCATCCCTCTGTTGCCAGGTCTATAATGTATGCGTTTCTCCTGTGTGTTGTGGCAGAAATGTGGTGAACATCTGTGTTTCTTAAAAGCAGAGGAGGAAAAAAGCAGACTTTACTTTCTCTCTTATTTTCTTTTTCTTGCTGCTTTTTTTCTGATATTATTTTGCCCTGTCTCAGACACACATGAGGAAAAAGGTGAGCTCTGTTTGAAGCATTACTAAGTAACTGTGATGCTATGGGCTTCTTGAAATGTTTGGTGAGTTTGGCACCCTACAAGGAGATGAGCTTTTAAATATGATAGAAGGTCTATGTTAGAATCAGCTCCTGAACTTTTCTGGAGCTCTGTTATCTGATAAACATTTGCTGTTTAAAAGATTCCTTAATCCCCTAGCAGGACTAACAACAACTTGATGGAAAACAAACAAAAATCTAGGTGAAGCCAAACACCCCCTGTCAGGTTTCATTCACAAGTGTTTTCTAGATGCTTTGTCAGCATCCAAAAGCCTGAGCTTATTCCACAAATTTAAGTGTATGTCTGGTGTTTTGTGCTCCCTCCTCTAATTGCATGCTCAGAAGGTGAATTGGTGAATTGCTCTTCATCAGCAAAATGATTGGAAATGCATTTGTTAGCAGCTGGAGTTGTTTCCCTTTGGATTTTTACTTGTGTCTGGCTCCTTGGAAAGTCCTATCTTATTTTAGGCGTTGCAATAATGTCAATATGGCTTTATGAGATGTTTCTTATTGATAATTTGGAAAAATCCCATGTCTCTGCCGTATGCTTCATTGGCTCCTTTATCTGTTGAAGAGATGGAAGTAGGCTATTGCACCTTATTTTCAAATGTTTGTGCATATTTCAGAGGATGGAATATGTTGGGGGCTCCTCTGTGCTGTGTTGTGGATTGTGGTGCAAACAAAAAAAAAAGCTAACGGACACCTCTAGTTCTGGCACTCTAAGCAATAAAGAGAGCTGCTGTATGGGATTCCCTGTAGGATGGAGCCCAACCCCTGGGCTTGGCCACACAGTGACCACTTAGTGCCTCCTAGGAGATCTTGTGGCTGCTGTGTTCTGGAAGGTGGCAGCATGTATTAGAAGTTACACATTATTTTAGACTTACGGTATGGCTTTTCCCAGGTATCTAAATGCACCTTGTGTACATTGGATAACACAGCATGCTGTCTCTGGCAGCTTAAACATGAGGAGGGCAGCCCTCAGCAGACAGGGTGGGCTAAGCACCCCAGAAGTGCTGCCTTAGAGACCTCAGCACTGCTCCTGTAAGCAGCAGATTTGGACTCCTCTGTGCCGTGCAGGGCACCAGACAAGTTCTATCAAGGCCTCTGCCCTGTTCCCTAGCACTTGGAGCAGCCCAGGTGAAGCAAGTTTGCCTTTCTCAAGAGCAGTGCTGGCTTAAAGTGTTTGTAGAGTTGCTGACCCCAGCACACTCTATAATAGCCCCGTAGCTGGTATCTGGAGATAATGTTCTCTTGACACTGGCCTGGTCAGGGTGAGTTTGGACCAGCAGTGGCTTTTTAAGTCTCTTTCAAGCGTAAACCTAGAAACAGTGGAGAATGGAGGTGAACAAAGGCAGGCATTGCTGTAGTAAGCTCTGTATGAGGAAAAAGCAAGCATTTTTCTATGCAATTTTTGCAAGCATGGGTTTGAAAATGGAAAGATTTTTTTTTTTTTTTAATGCCTTCTATCAGCTTGACTCTTAGGCCAGTACAGGTGAGTTCTAAAAACCAGGAATCTCCTATGTTGTCCTTTCCAGGCAAAGATGGCAAGGTGTTTTCTGTATGTTGACAAAGAAAATCAGGAATCCTTTAAAGGAGGTGGGGGAGAGGAGTACTGTCTCCAGCTCAGGGATAGGAGTGGGCTGCAGTTCATGTTTCCTTGTGATGAGGAAGTAGTGC
The DNA here is from genome assembly GCA_025774025.1 of Xenus cinereus. Taxonomy (NCBI): domain Eukaryota; kingdom Metazoa; phylum Chordata; class Aves; order Charadriiformes; family Scolopacidae; genus Xenus; species Xenus cinereus. The sequence continues at coordinate 53,132,657 of JAOXJK010000001.1, read as the reverse complement.
ATCTATTTCAGAATCAAAAGCATCACATCAGATCAGAACCTGGGATCTCAGTCTCTTCTACCGTACACCTAATATTCTCATTGATCTCTTGATATTGCTGAGATCTTTCGCTTTGGGCAGAGGAGGAAGGCATTTTGTTTTGGAGAATTTTTACTGCGTTCATGTTGTCCTCTTTACCCCCACTTTCAACCTTACGCCACCTCTGACTTGTTTTTGTCACTGTTCACCCTGTCAGGCCTAACGGGCAGGTTTCACTGGCTTATGGCAGCCCTTGGGTAAAGCCTGCCTTAGGCTGGGCGCTGTGCTGTCTGCATGGGACTTGCAGCCTTGCAGAGCCTGAGACACGGAACAGCTCTTGCCAGAAGAGAACTTCAAATAGCTTCAAAAGCCAGCCACATCTTGGGCTGCATCAAAAGAAGCGTGGCCAGCAGGGCGAGGAAGGTGATTCTGCCCCTCTACTCTGCTCTTGTGAGACCCCACCTGGAGTACTGTGTCCAGCTCTAGAGTCCCCAACATAGAAGGACATGGACCTGTTGGAATGGGTCCAGAGGAGGGCCAGGAAGATTATCAGAGGGTTGGAATACCTCTTCTATGAAGACAGGCTGAGAGAGTTGGGGTTGTTCAGCGTGGAGAAGATAAGGCTCGGGGGAGACCTTATAGCAACCTTCCAGTACCTAAATGGGGCTACAGGAGAGGTGGGGAGGGACTCTTTATCAGGAAGTGTAGTGATAGGACAAGTGGTAATGTTTTTAAATTGAAAGAGGGGAGATTTAGATTAGATATTTTACTGAGGCTGGTGAGATGCTGGAACAGGTTGCCCAGGGAAGTTGTGGATGCCCCATCCCTGGAAGTGTTCAAAGACCAGGTTGGATAAGGCTTTGAGCAACCTGGTCTAGTGGGAGGTGTCCCTGCCCACGGCAGGGGGTTGGAACTTGATGATCTTTAAAGTCCCTTCCAACTCCAACCATTCTGTGATTCTTCTTCTTTAGCAATTGAAAAAAAAAGTTTTTCCAGGTGGGAGAAGGGGATCATCTGTATGCACTGCATTCACGTGAGACAATAGCACCTTTTTGAGTCACAATTAAACCCAACTGGTTTGGGAGCTGATGTATCCGTATCCTCCGGCCTGCGTCATTAGAGGCTGGCAAGTGTGCTCATTTCTGGAGGATGCCTGTGTTACAACACAACACTTACACAACCTGTTTCCTTCAGGTAGGCTCTAGGTCACGTAAGGAAATGCCAGCAGACAGGGTATTCCTGTCTCTGCTGCCTGTTAGGCAGGACCCAAGCTGGTAAGGCCTCTGCTCAGGCAGCGTTCCAGTGCTTATGCTGTCTGTCTGTCTGTCTGTCCTCCCAGTGAGTTCCAGTTGATTTTCTTGAGCATCTTCCAGACAGACTCCTCATGTTGTGCTGGGCTGAAGTTGACACATGGAGTGCTGCAGTTACCAGTGTCTAGATAGTAAATCTCTAAGCCAAATCCTGGTGTGTGTGATTTGAGAAGCAAAATTCCCCTGACAACAGGAACTCAAGTGCTTTGAAGAGCACTTATCCCTGAAAGCATGCTGCTCCTGGGACTAGCTCATGGTATATACTCCCTGCCGAAACACTCCTTGGTGCCTGCCTTGCAAAAAACAGAAAAAAAAAAAGTTAAGGTATAGGTATCTATTTTTATTTCTTCTAGGACTTGCTGTACCCAGATCCTGACCTGGATGGTCTCCTGGCTTTTCTGTTTTCTAGACTAGTCTTGTTTCAGGCAGGTGTATGTCTCCTACCTAAAACTCTCTCTGGAGTTCTGGCTGGTAACCCTGCTCTTTAGAGTGAGCAAAACTGCAGGATTCACACTTGCTCTTGGAAAAGTTAGGGCAGGGCTCGGCTCTGCTCATCGGTCACTTAACCCTCAAAGGCAGATACTGGCAAATGAGCAGCTGTCGCCCATCTCTCCTTATCACTGAGTGGAACGACAGCTTTCCAACCACCTCTGCACAAAGCGTGTGTGTGTTCTTTGTGGACCTGCCTCCTGTTCACCCCTATTAGCTCTGTGCTTAGTCTGTCTGTGTGTGACTGTCTGTCCATCCCTGACATCTCAGCACAGCGTGCTACTCTGCCTTGGTGAGATGGGAAGCGGAGGGGGAAAAGGCAGTGACTTCAAGCTTCTTGCTGGGATTTTTGGTGATATAAATGATCTTGCGCACCTCTGAGGTTGAGCTGATGTCACGGTCTAACCCCAGCCAGCAACTAGGACCATGCAGCCACTTGCTCCCTCCCCGGTAGAGGGTAGGGAGAAAGAAGGGGAAAGGAAAAAAGAACTTGTGGGTTGAGATAAAGGCAGTTAACGGAAGAGAAAGATAACAATAATAATAATAATAATAATGGTAAAAGAATGCATTTCTATGGGAAGCCTCTATGGGAGCTGAAAAAGTCCTTGACTGATATAAACATTACTTAGCAACAACTAAACCAGTATGTGCTATTAACATTCTTCTCATACTAAATCCAAGACACAGCAGCTACTAGGAAGAAAATTAACTCTATCCCAGCTGAAACCAGGACAGCAGGGAAACCTCTGTGGGAGGGCTGTGGCCACTCTGCGTGTTCACCTCGGGCTCCTGCAAGTCTGATCTCAGCTGTTTTGAAGGATGAGTCCTCAGGGTGGAAGTCTGGGGGCGGGTTGCGTGGGTACAGTCTCCAGTGGTGTCATACTGGGAGTCAACCCTGGTCATTCCAGTGACTATTGCCTTATTTTCTTGTGTTCAAACCAGTTTGACGTGTTATTCCTCGACATGCTGCTTGGGCAATGCAGCATGGAAAATGGTTTATTTTTCTTCTTTGATATAAACAAGGTCATTCAGCTTTTCTAAGTGATTAACAGATTGGGTTTTGTCTCTGGCAGGTTACTGGCCTTCATACAATATCCCTTTCCATGAAAAGATTTACAATCTCAGTGGGTATGCGGCATACGTTGAGAAGTATGGCATGGATTTCTCTTACGAGCTTGCTCCAAGAGCAAAAATCTTCCGTCGAGACCAGGGCAAGGTGACCAGCTTGGAAAGCATGAAGTACATCATGAGATACAACAGTAAGACACATGTTTATGTACTGTGGAGCTGATCTTAACAAAGCAACGTTACTTTTATTTCTTGAATTATAGTGGGAACCTGCAGGCTGACCTACAGAGATCAGAACTGTATTACCCTAGGTGAGGAGTACATACAAAGCAAAAAGATAATACAAGCTTACCGTTGAGTTAGGAAACCAGGCTAAAATTACTCTAACAGAAACAAGACTGGGTTCCTTCTAGAGCAAGGGCCCTCGGGCTTCCTGTTCAACCTTTCCAGAGAGCTTCTGACACTCCAAGAGACTCTGTGGGCTGCTGTTACTCAATACATCTACATCTGTCAATCTTGAAAGCTTTAAATCTTAAGCCAGAGTTAGGTCAGATCAGACCAGAGAATTTAGTGTAAAACTTCAGGTCAGTTTGGCCTCTTTTTTTATCCTGTTCAGACAGAATGATCTTTGGTAGGTAATGCGCTGCTCTGCTTTTCCCTGACAGGGATTTAACTGGATTAAAAACAGCTTAATTAACTTCTCGCTAAGTCCATCTCTAAGTACAGATAGCTTTAGATGCCTTATTTTCATTCCCAATTATAGGGAGCATGCTGATTACTGGGTTTGGGGTTCGGGAGGCCTCTCTGAGTGTGGGGTATCACTACTGTTTGGGCTGTGAGTAGCAGCCTGCTGATGGATGTTGAGGCTCGTCAACCTTCCCCTCCTGGCTTGCAGCTACTACAATGGAGGTTTGGAGGCTTTGCTCCTTGCCACTTATTTTAGTCCAGGCAAGAAAACAAAGGCTTTCACTGCTGCATTTTCCCCTTCCCTTCTTCTCTCTTCCCTTTCTCTTCTGCTTTTTTCTCCTGACAAAGTTCCTTTTCTCTCATGACGAAGCTTTTGTCATGTGGAGCTGCAGATATTTGTGGTTAAAGGTTGGCAGTGGTGCCCCTGGAATGCAGAAATAGCTGTATGGAGTTAGATTGGGAGCTTGTCTACTTAATGTCCTGTCTCAAGCACTGACTTCCAACTGGTACCTGGGGAGGAGCATGAGTGGTGTGACAGACCCATGTTTCTGCCAGGGCACTCACCCAGCTTTTAGTGGCTGGGGCACTTTGCATTAGTGGTAGAGGCTTTTTGTGAGGGAACTAATTGTTTTCTTCTCTTCCTTCCCTCCTTCCTTTTCTCCCCACCCCGCTTCTCCCCAGACTACCAGCGTGATCCTTATGCCGAACACAATCCCTGCAACACCATTTGCTGCCGGGAAGACCTGAGTCCTTCTTTCCCAGTGCCTGCAGGCTGCTATGACTCCAAGGTAAATTACTTCAATTTCAGTATCTGCTGAACGTTTGCTGCAGCCTCTTTGTGCTCCTGTCAGACCTGTAGCATGTTTCCCTGCACCAGGGCAAGCATGGCCAGGCCTGTCTGATCCCTCTTTCCATGCTGTCCCAGTGCTTGGGTAGATCCTCAGATGGTAATTCTGTGCTGAGTCCTTTCTCCTCTCCATGACACCAGTCCTGGCACAGTGGCAGAGGGCAGAGAGTGCAGGGGGAGGCGTGTGAAAGAATTTTGTCCATGGGAACTTGTGGTGTTTAGGGGTTAAACCCCAAAGCCTTCCAGCAGGAGGAGCCTAAGAGAAGGCCAAAATGAATCTTCCCATCACTCAGGAAAGGTGGCTGTTGCACAGCCTCAGCCTCCTGTTCACGGGGACTGTGGTGTGGGTGCCTCCCCAGAACCCACAGGAATGCATTTTCAGCCTCATTTTAGCTTTACCTTTGCAAAAGCCTGGCTCTCCAGTCAGTCACCCTGCTCCAGGGCTCCACCTCTCTGTGAAACTGCTTTGAGCCAAGTTTGGTAAAGATCACTTTGCTTTCTGGGGAGCTGTGGGAAAATCCTTAGCCCTGCTGTCCTGAGGAAGGCAGCAGTTTTTCTAGGCAGGTATTTTCACGGTGAGGGGTGATATGCGAGTAAGCAGCTGCCCAGTCCTGGTGTGCTGGGAAGCTGTACAGTGTTTTAGCCTGTTGCCTTTCTGGATTGGGAGTTTGGCTGCTAGGATGGGCCTTGTGGAGGCTGTTTTGGCATTGCCCGTGCTGCGTGTGTGTGTCCAGTCAGTTTGCACAAGCCCAGGCCTGCTGTAGTGGCCGGTAGGAGCTCCCAGAGGTGGTTATTACAAGATGACTGCAGAAAATTGCTGTGTAGAGATGTCTGGTCAGGGAAGTAGGTCAGTGCACGCTGGTTGTGGTGCCTTTGCCAGCACAGTTAGGGAAGGGGCACAGGCTGGGGAGGGCAGGGGACCTATGGGGGGCATTGAGACAAATAGCCCAGAGCAGAGACAAAACCTGGCGGTTACAAACACTAAAGGCAATTTTAGTGTCTCCAAGATTGGAACAATGGAGCAGGCTTGGGGACCTCTTGGGAGATAATGAAGGAACAGGGCAGAGTCTGGGCAGCAACATTAGCGCTGTGCTGCCTTTGTCTCCTTTCCTGAATTATCCTGACAGTGCCCCCAGGGGACAGCCCCAGTGCTTGACAGGCAGCAGAGCCCAAGTCAGACCCTCCAGGCTGGCTGCTGCAGCTCCAGCTCTTTTGGAGACACCCGAACCCAGGGAGGATTGTCCCGAGGGCAGATGTGCTGCCTCTCTCAAGCTGGACAGGCCAAGGGCTAGAGGGAGACATGGGCTTGTGCTTTGCTACTGTCCTTCAGCGCTGGCCGTTCTGTGGCTGAAGATGCCTCCGTGCAGGGCAGGAATGCTGCCTGACCAGCACGCGCTGCCCCTTGCTCACTTTCTTTATCGTTATCAAATCTCCTGGAGCTGTTCCTGCGCTGTGGGACGGGTGCACGTCAAACAGCAGGCCGCCCTTTTGCCCTCAACTCCTGTCTTTTATTACAGGTGTCTGATTTCCGCCTGGCATCAGCGTTCACAGCCACCGCAATCAACGGCCCCCCAGTGCAGGGCGGTCTCCCTGTCTTCACCTGGAGACGGTTTAACCACACGCGACACCAGGGCCTGCCGGAATCGTACAACTTTCATTTTGTCACCATGAGGCCCATCCTGTAAACCCAGCATCAATATTCCCAAATGGGATTTTTCTTTTTTTTTAAATGGAAATTTTCATTCCTGTGTGTAATAAATCGACCTGGATGTCCACATCCCTGTGCCTTACCTGCTTTCCCTTGTCCTGACCGGGAGGCACTTGGTGCTGACATCAGCTGCCTCGGTGCAGCCCAATGCGCGTTCTGCTCTTCTGAGCTATTTGCACGGCCCTTTCTCTGACTAGGATTGATGGGAAGCTGGCATGGCACTGCTTTCCCGGGATCTGAGCCATCATCGCAGCTGTTCCCAGAGCAGGAGTGAACTGCAGTGCCATCAATGAGAGTGATTTATTTCTAGTAGCAACGTGGGACCTGCCTCCAGGGCTGGGCCAAGCCAGGTGGCTGCTTTGGGCCACGGTGGCCTGATCTCAGCGCTGGCTGGATGTCTGCCTCTTATGTGAGCAGCACCTGCGAGATGTGCTGCGAATGCATCTCATCCAGGAATGTCACGAGCAGAGTCAAGGCCGTGTTTGCCGTGGCAGATCAGTTGTCTACAGAGCTTGGCTTTCAGTGGCGTTTGCAAGGTTTCCTTTGTCTCGGCAAAGCAGGTTGTCTCACCTTTCCTTTGCCTCACCAAAAGGTAGTGAAGGGATGTGCCTGGTGACTTCTGAAAGCAGCCTGGTGCTTTTGGAAACACACCCCACAGCCCTGCTCCAGCAGGGAAAGAGTGGTATGTGTGTCTGTGCAATGGATCTGTGGCCGATCGGCCCATGCAATTGTTCAGTGACCTCTTTGCCTGCACCCTCAGCTGTGGAGGCAGAACGTGACAGGGAGATAGATGGCTGTGAGGGCTGGGGCTGTTCGTATTGCTGGTAGTGACCTGTGTTTACACTGAGGAGTCCAGTCACTGGGCTGTTCTGCATTTGATGTTATACGTGTAATTAGGTAAAACAAAATAAACAGCTCTTTCCTCGTGGCCTTGATGGTCCAAGCTGAACAGCGCCCGGCACTGCCCTGCCTTATGAAGGTGAAGACTGAGCAGTGTGAGATTTTTGGTCAACCCAATGGAGTTTAGCTCCTGTGATGGGGAGGGAGTTACTGCAGCAGAGGTGAGGTTCTACCCTAAATAGTTGGCTGTCACAAGTGTTCTCAGTCTGGGTTGCTTTAAGCTGGTGTGCAAGAAGCCGATATACACACAGAGGTGAGATACTTGTTTAGATCATTTCTGGGAAGAGATGGGTGCGAGGTGGCTCATCCACAACGCTGGCACAACCTGGTAAGCTCAGAGTTAAGTATCTATGCTTTTCAAGTAAGAGCTAAGCAACAGTTATCAGTACTATCTACAGTTAAGCTTTAGCCATCGCCATCCCATTGGTTCTTGCTGTGCCTCCTCTCTACTTAAAGTCGTGGCATTTTTACTACCCTGCTCTGTGAGGAGGGGGCTTTTGTTAGTAGGGGGCTTGCCCTACCTGAGGGTGGGTTTTTTTTTTTACTATGTTAATTAGGATAGTTCACTCATAGTTCAAGCGATGTTTTCTTTGGCCTTGTTAGCAATTCTATTCCCCTTGAGCTTATCTTGGTATTCCCTTGTTTTGGCTAATTTATGGTATCCTGTTCTTTCTGCAGGGCCACATCTTGCTAACTGTTTACAGTGGTTAATTGCACCCTTTGCTTCTAGTATTTCCCCAGCAACAGTAGGGCTGATTTCTGCCAAGGGAGGAGGGAGACCAGAAGTTACAGCAAAGCTTTTGCTGAGGATGAAAAATCCATGCAGGGACTGAAGTGATTTGTTTGCTGGAGCCGCGGGAGGTAAGTGTGAGAGGCTGGAGAGAGCATGTGCAGGGGTAGGAGAAGTACTGAAGTACTCGCCCCAGAGCTGCTTTTTGTTCTCCAGTACAGCTCTTTGTTGGGTAAAATTCACTGAGCAAAATCACTCAGCAGTGGTAGCCAGACACATGCAGCCAAAAGTTGTGTGTGTTGCTGCACGTGCCACTTTCAGCTGTGCCTGTGCCAGAGGGGGGTGAGTGTGATGTTCGCTGGGTGCCTCTAGTGAGCCCAAGGAGATGGTGGTGCTGCACGGGGGCTTTCTGCCAGAGGCAGCAGGGAGGAGGCATCCCTGGTCACAGTTTTCTCAACACAGCACCCCCTCCCTTTACTCCTACCCCTGAGGTTCTCTCATCAGTGAAGGTGTCTTCACAGTCCCTGGGACTGCAGGGACATTGAGCCCTTTGTCAGCCCTTGCCCCATGTGTGGCTTGTCCTCGCCCCGAGCTCTGTGTGTGTAGAACACCTCTGTGTCATCTGTGGCAATACCAGCCACCCCTCCCTGCCCCTCTCCAGCTGTGCACAATGAAGGGCAGCGGGGCACCAGGGACTTGTGCTGAACCCCTAAGTGTGAACAGCAGAGCTCAAAACCAGCCCTGCCTCTGTGTTGGGCCCTGGCGGTTCTAAATATCACAGAATGATAAGGGGTTGGAAAAACCCTTCCCCAAATATGGGGAAGCTCCACCTGCCATGTGTCACTTACCTTGCGCCGTTTGCTTGGAGCCCGTCTGTTGTCCCTTGTCGTCAGGGGTGTCTCAGCCTCTGCCTGGTGTGTCAGCTTTGTGAGCTCACAGTGGGACGCTCCGTTTGCAGCTCTCAGCCTTCCAGGGCAGCAGTCTTGATGCTTTTTTTGGATAAGCACCAAATATGAACTAAGTGCTTTCTTTTTTTTTTTTTTTTTTTTTGCCTTTGCGTAGCCCTCAGGTGTTTGCAGCTGATCGCTGCCTCCAGAGGCGTGTTTTAAACTTCTGTACTGGAGACTGGCAGCTACAGAGCTGCTGCCACAGACTGAACTGAATTGGCCAGGGCTGTAACAGGCATTAAGGAACACACTTAAAAGGAGGAATGGAGCTGGGTCAGGAAGGGCAGGTCAGGATCTGAGCCGGAGGCAAGCAGAGAAGCAAGAATCAGCTGCTTGTTTCAGACTGGAAGCACAGAGCGGCCAGAGGATGGCTGTTTGCTACTTGACTGTCACTCCTAGGCAACACAGACAACATTGCAGGTTGTATTTACTGCCTTTTCACCCAATCTTATGTAGAAACAGTAACGGAAAAGTACTGTTTGAAAGCTGGTCCCCAGGGACCAGGAAACTGCCAATTAATTGCTGTGTTGAACAGTGTTTCTGATGCTCCCCCCTGCAGGGAGTGGAGGCAGCAGATGTGCCAGGCCCATTTGTAAACGTGCAGGGATTTGGGAGATCTGCCTTTTTCCCACCTCGAGCTTCCTGCCCTGAGGCAGGAGCTGCCTTGTGCTGAGACCCAGTTCTGGGAAAACTGAGCTCTACTTTTAAGAGCCTTTTTCTATGAGTAAATGTTTACATCAGTGGGACCTTCTGAGCCTTAGGACTCTAATCCATGTGACTGTGGCTAATTTTTTTTTTTTTTTTTTTGCCTTTGATGGTTGTGCTGTTAAAGATCACTGCATTTCTCTTACTGTGCTGTCCTCTGTCCTTCCTTCATCAGCAGGCTGGCCCGGGTTGATCTGCCAACCACAGCCTCAGAAGCTGGGTCCAGCTCCTCTCCCCAGCACAGCACCCTCAGGGACTGGAGAAGGCAGCTCCGAGTAGGGCAGTGTGGACCTACAGGCAGGGGAAGAGAACTGACAGCTTAATTCTCAGGCAGGTGCATAAAGTTAAACGGTCTCTTTCATCATCTTATTCCCCTCTGCGGCTTGCTCTGGGGAAAATAATTGGAAGGTGTGTTCTAAGGAGAGGGTTAGCAGCAGACACTGTCCCCTTTTCCATATCCTGCTTTCAAGTTTTTCCAAGTCCTGTGGCTTCTGCCTTCTAAACTTAAGATTTTCAGGCTTGGCTAGAGAGGGACTTACTTTTGAGGGTGAGAGTGATTGAGAGGTGGTTGTGATAAACTCCTCCTTTGCAAAAGCTGCAGCTCAGTCAGTAGAGAACGCTTACAGAAGAAATTTCTCCTCCCAGCCAAGACCACCAGAATGACCACATCTAATGTAAGCTTTCGATTCCTTCACTGTTCCGTTTCTGAAATCCAGGAGCGTTCTGGGTGTTGACTTATTCACTTCCCTCTATACCAGCACAAACTGTCGTTACAACAGTGCTTCAGCAAAGTGGTTATGCTCTATTTTATGATAAAACCAAGGGTCTAAACTACGTGCAATATCTATACTTCTATTCTAAATAGGCTGTTTGAGAAACTCTCTGCGCTTCCAGGTGTGATTGTGCAGGGATCACTTAGAGTCCATCATCTTTTGGTCAGTGACTTGAAACAAGTTTAGTAAGTGACAGAAAACTAATTATTACCATCACGTGTAAATTATACACCTTTGAAGTATGGGCTCAGCACTAACTGGGGGTAGGCACGTCAATAGCTCCAGGTTTTAAGTACTTGATTTGAGTTCTCTACAATTTGGCAGCGGAGTTGGGTCCAAGAGGCAGCTTTTGCTGTACTGGCTTCAAGGCAATGTTACTGGTTTTCAACTCCGTTGCACAACATACTCCACGGGGCTGTGCCTGGCTTCTACCCTTGAAAAGCAACAGGTGTTGGGGGGAGGCTTTCTTCATCCCTTCACTAAAACACCCTTTTTATTACCCTTAACTGTGGAAATGAGTTCTGTGCACAACAGTTTGACCCCTGGCTTGAGAAGCGGGGTCAGTGGGGCACGCTGAGACCACAGCTGCACGCTGAATGTCTAATGCTGTGTAAAACCCAAGGCAGCTCCTGTATTTTCGCCACAGCTTCTTGCCAAAAGAATGACAGTTTTTTTCCAGCAGTCAAACCCAGTCCCTTGGGGGGAGAGGAGAGTCGCACCAACCATCTGCTTTCCATTCTTGTCCTGTTCTGGGGCAGCTTTGAGGTGCAAGTTACCAGATTCTGTCTGTTGAGGATACACATACCCCTTTATGCTTTGATTTTCAGACGTTACAGCATTGCGTTTCAGGTTTTTTTCATCTTTTTTTTTTTTTCTTCTGTGGGAAGGCTGGGAGGGCAGGATCATGCAGTTGACTTTCTGGGAATGACCTGGAGCCAAACCATCCCTGTTCCACGTTTGTTCCAGCAAACCTGCCAACCTCAAAAGCCTGTGTCCCCCAACTCCAGGTGGCAGCACTTGCGAGGAGGAAGAGCACCCACTCGGCTCTTTCTGAATGAGATGTCTCCTGAGATGTCTGAAACTAAGCACAGATGACTCAAAATGTTAAAAACCCAGTAGTTTATTTCAAAGTATAAATTTCAGGTGTGTCAGACAAAAACCGCACTACAGTTAACACAGACACACACACTAATCTATAGTACATACAAAAATGGGGAAAGCTCGCAACTGCACAGTTCAAATTGGACATTAACTCAGTCCTTTTTTTGTGTGTGTGTGTGTATTTACAAATCCAGATGCAAAATAAAACAAGAAATCAGATTCTGAGTCTCCTAACAAAGGATTCTGCGCGTTTGACTCCCAACAGCCAATAAATTACCAAAGCTGAACAGGACTCCCCAAACAACTACCCAGGTGTCTTATTTACAGCTATACCCCATTAAATTAAGACAGCACTTCAAATATATATGTGTGTATATATAGATATATTAAAAAAAAAAAAAAAGAATGCTCAGCCTGCATAATGACAATGAGAAATAAAGATACATTTTAACAGGTACTTAGAAGGGATGAAAAGGAAAATTCATTCATTTGCTTATTTGCTTTGTCTCAGCTATCCTTATTTTAATTTTTTTTTTCCTTTCTCCCCTTGGTCTTTGGAAGGGGAACAGAGATTTTGGTGGCAGGGCTGGCTCAGTGTCATTTGAACTCCTCTCCCTCCAGTGTTTTCATACAATGCCCACCCCTATCCAAACCAACAAATTAAAAAAATATATATTTAATATATCAAGCTTCTATTTAAAAAATCTGGATAGATATTTTTGACTAAATGAAAATACTAAAGAGTTTATAAGAAGGCAGAATCACAGCTTCGTTTTGTACAGTGTACGCAATACGCTAATACTGGGGAATGGCTGTTGGGGGAACAGGAACAGACATGACCTGTCCCTACATATAATACAGATTCTAATTGATTGGACATTTAAGACAAACAGCATAAAGGAAGGGCTGAAGTGACTATTTTTGTTACAGTACAAAATGGTGCTCAGATCCTACTACTGGGCCCAGTCGTGCTCCCACTGAAGGCACGAGGGGTTTCAAAGGAAGCAGGGTAAGACCCCTTATTTTTACAGGGAAGTCACCATGGGCATCTCCAGCCTTGTGCTAAAACCCTTGGGAGGGGCGAGTGTCTTGGTGCTTGTGCTCGGTGATCCGGCGTGGCCAACGGTAGCACAAATAATTCAAAGGAGCAAAGTCCAAGGCCAAGTGCTGCTCCTGGGGAAGCTGCTCAGAGCACGGAAATAAATAAAGGCTGAGGGGAACCTGTCTCTGCACCCTCGCCTCTTCTCAAGCCGCCACTGCAGATACAGTACAGCTGCTGTACCTACAGTCTGCCCCTTTCCTAGCATTTATTTTAATCCAATAAAGCTTTTTTAGACATACACTGAAATAAGAGGCCAGTGAAGCTGTGAGTAGGAGGAACGCGCTGGAAAGGAATGGCATTTGGCCATCAGCACCCACAGCAGGGCTCCTCTCCAGCCAGGAACTGAACTAACTCAAATTACTTTCACCCTGGACATACAGATGCCCTTGTATCACACAGAGAAAACAAACCAAACCCAAAACCAACACAGAAAGTAAATGAGGATGGAAAACACAGCTGTAGGATCAGCGCTGGGTTTGCTAAAACAGGGAACTAGATCCAAGGTGGTACTGCTGAAACGTCACATACCCAGTGGTAACAGCCAAACACTGAGTCGGGAACAACTTCACACCGGGGCACCGAGAATAAGATGGAAAAACTTGCATGAAGTGCAGAGAAGGAACTCAACCCAACCCTTCCACTTAAAAAACATCTAGAGATTTTTAGTGTATTCCAAAGCGGATCGATTGTTGGAAGCCTCCAGCAACTAACACTTTTATGAAGCAGAGCCCAGTCTAGAAGCACGGCACTAAGACCTGTACTGAACGCTCTCAAGATGTTTTGGTAATACTTTCAAATAAAGTCTATTAAATGAAATAAATTATTTCTGAATGTTTGCTGCTAGCAGAAACTGAGTTTCTCAATAGTTTTATCATTTCTGGGAGGTAAGAGATAATAAAATTAACCAGCCACCCTGCAACACAAGGAAGAAGTGCCACGAGTTAAGGAATTAACCAATAGTCCTGTTTGTTAGCATAAGGGGTGAATAACCACTGCAGAGATCTGCTCCACCAGGAAAGTGATTTCACAGAAACGGCACAGTTCTCTCTTTGCGTGCCAGTGATTTAAGAAGCAGCTCCCTTGAAGTTCGGTCTCCAAGCTCAGGCAGGTGTTTCAAAGTCAAGCCGTGCTTTATCTCATACTTTGCCACCACTACTTGCTTAAGGGCCTGAAATCGGACCTTTAGCAGCTCTGCTGGGATGAAACAAAAGAGAAGTTGGCTTTCACCCCACACTGCGATGACTTCAGCCCACAGCCAGTAGCTGGCTTATTTCATCCAGGCACAAAAAAAATATCAACTGCGCTCTGCCGTACGCAGCAGAAATGGATCTATTGAGCCAGAAGCCAGGTTTTACAATCAGTTAGGTTGAAAACTACATCTTTCTTTAGCAAATACAGATGAGTCTTCTTTCTATAAAAATACAGCCCGCAAAATCTCCAAATACGATACCAGACCATCCCTAACAACACCTCCATTGGAGGAAAGCAAAGAATTCTAACACAGGACTCTCACACCCGCCTATCCCAAGCAAGACAAAGCTAAGAACAATCGTGACCTATATAGCACAAACTATAGAAAAGCTCATGTATAGTTTGGGCTGGAATCACAATTAAATAAGCAGCATGAATTCTAGGTTGCATTTTAATATTTATTTTAACTTTCAAACTATAAAACCTCATTGTACTGATACGGCCAGCGGCCCTTTGGTACCACCTCAAAGACATTTAAAAATAAATAGCCCAAGGAGGACTTGACAGCCATCAACTGGAATGAACTGCTCTAACCTCTAATACAGAACTGGCTTTATAAGGACCCAACTTAAGTCCGTAAGTAGACTAAATGTGTCATTAAATAATTATTCCTTGAAATAGGCGGACAAAACATTTAATTAAACATAGAAAAATTCAAGGCATTATTGATTATTGGCACCAGTAATACAGAGACAACTGTTATTCAAAGGAAAGGTTACACATCCTTCATGGAAGAGATTCAGTGTGAACCTTCTCTCGTGATATTTGGGATTTAGACAGAATTTTTTTCCTCGCCCAAATCAATAAAACTGCTGTACTTTACTTTAAATGCAAGTTTCCATACAGAAAATACTTGTTACTCACCTGACAGAAGTGACAAACCCAGCTACGTGAAGGAGTGCAGTAAAATAGCATAGACAGAAGTCTACAGTGCCATGTCTTTCACTGATGAAGGTTCTCTAAGGGAACACAACCGAAGGACCCATAATCTCCTAGCACATTTCACCAGCCAATGCTTTAGGATTTAATTTTCCCCGCCCTTTTTCAACCTTGCTTTACATTTTAAAATGTTGGTTTTAAGAAAGAGAGCATTGAAATTAAAAAAATGTTACCTCCTACAGCTTTGTTACACAGTGAAGTAGATTTAAAAAAAAAAAAAAAAAAAAAGA
>JAOXJK010000001.1:53067981-53117752 GCA_025774025.1 Xenus cinereus | reverse complement strand
TTTTTTACAAATTGAATTAGATTTTAAAAAAAAAAAAAAAAAAAAAGACTCCCTTCTCCCTTCTAAATCCACTGTTTGGTTTCACCGAAAAGTGCAAAAATAAAGATGTTACATATACTTTTTTCTCCAGGTGTGTCACCATTTGGTTATGCAAAAAGCACGTTTAACATGTCAATGACAGTGGGGCAGATTTACCAGTCTTTTCTCGGCTCAGAAGCATCATGAAAGCACCTATTTTAACATTTGCAATTGCTCACGAGTTTTAGGCCGATGTCTAAAATAGTTTCTAAACTGCTCCGGGTGTGTTAGGTTTCTGCAGAGGGAGGCAGGTGAGACAGAGAAGAGGACAGGGAAGCCAACTTCTCATCTTTTTGTACTAACTGAACATCCCGACTGAGTGCAAACAGCAAGAAGCTCTCGCGGTGCCACACCACAGGGGTTTCTTCTTTGGCTGAACTGCAGCATAACAGCTTTCCCAAAAGAATGGGGAAAGGCTCTGGTGGAAAATACTGTCTGTATACTCTTAATATTCTTGACAGGACAAAAACAACTACTCAAGAATTACAGCGAGGAAAGGGTTGAGTGATACCACAGATAAAAACATCATATGTTGCACCTCCTGGTCTTTACAGAAATAATAATTACTGCAGGCCAGGAAAATGAGAAGCAGAAGGGTAAAGGGAAAAATAACTCCAAGCAAATAAAAGCACACCACAAGGTATCTGGCTACATTTATTTCTGAAATTATTCTTTAAGGCACAAAATAAATCTAAAAAATAGGGCTGGATGTATGAGGAGAGGGGCAGAGAAATCATCCGAGCTGAAGAGGTGTGAATGCAGTCTCTACAATCCAGTTTCAGATCCGACCTAGGAACGCTCCCAACGTGAGTGGGGCAGGATGGTGCAAGCAGTGTTATTTAGGAGAAACAGGAGGTAGTGGGGTGATTTGAATTTCTTTTTTCCCCACCACGTCTGACTTTCCACACATACTGGTTCCCTGGCCAGACTCAAGTTCCCTTCCCTCCCCTTCGAGAGCTCATTATAGTTTATAAAATCAGACCAGACCACTCAATTTTCCAGTACAGAAGTGAGACCTTGAGCCACCCTTCGTACGGCAGCCTGCTCACAGAGCGGTGGGGGGCAGGAGGCACGGCTGTTCTCGCCCTCGTCTCAGTGCCTGGACAGATATTACAGATGTGTGTGCTTTGCTTCAGACAAACCTTAATTTATTATTTTGTTCCCGCTCTGTCTGAAGCAGAATCTCAGGCATCCGGGGTGCCCTTGGATAAAGGGTAGGTAAGCATCTGGGTGGAACAGCTCTCATGGAAGGGAAAATGCAATTTTCAAACAGCCCATGACTTGAGCTATCCAGAAAAAACAGGCTCTCTTGCTGCAGGTGAGACTTTATTTTTCTTTTGGTTCTGAATGCATGTAGTGTATCACACAACTGTCTAAAATCATCCTGCAGAGAGTAGATTTAAAAGTGAATTTCATGCATGGGATCAACCCTCCAAAACGGGGGTAATTCTTGGTAGTAGGACAGGTTTAAAGGCTCCAAAGATCTCTAGTTTAACTGCTCTGGGAAGAGATCACATCTGTGGACTGGGGGTCACAGAATGGTCCAAAACGTCCATAGATGTCCTTAGCCCGGACCGCAAAGTAGTATTTGCTGCCAGACACAAACTGCGTGAGAGTGCATGCCATAGGTAGGGGGAGGGCCTTCACTTCCCCGATCTTCTTCCACTGCGAGGGCATGGTGGCACTCGGGTCCTCGTGGTAGGCGTAGAGATGGTAACTGTCCACAGTGGCACAGCTCCGGTCCACCTCCATGACGCTCCACGACAGCACAATACCATTCTGGCTCTGTACCCGTGCCAGCTTCAGCTGTGGCTTTTGAGGTGGAGAAGTGTTGGCAGCTTCAGGGGGCAGACGTGGTGGCTGCGGTGCCTCCGGGAGCGGGGCAGGATGTATAGGGCGCGGTGGCTCCTGAGCGAGGTAAGAGCAATAAGGGAAAGGTCAAGAGTTTACAGCAGCTGAAGGATGAATTAAAGAATTCATCATCATTTTTCCAGGCAAACGGAAGCAAAGGAGCCTGCAATCCCCAGCCATCACAGCTCTAAGTCCTGGGTGTGGAGAGAGCGCAGGCAAGAGAGCAGCAGCACAGGTTGGGAAGGGGTGGGACCAAGGAGGCCATAAATTATTATTATTTGCATATAAATCCCTAGCTGTACAGATGATCACTGCCACGGTTATTTCCCTGGATCCTCTTTGCTTCCCACCCAAGAGGCCGTGGACTGGACACTGTGCCCTTTCCCAAGGCTGAGCAGGCAGGTTCTCACTGACTTTGAGTTAATCTTTGGGCTGCTGTTCCTTCGTTACCCAAAACACCTGCGGCACTGGATTAAGCTGACAACTCATCGTCTTTTCAAGAGGCAGGTTTTCAGTCACAGAAGGGAGAATGAATAACGGTGCCACATGGATTTTATCCCCTTGAATTGATCACATAAACTCAGCCTTCTTTCCATAAAATTTTGAAATAAGGGCACAAATATGGCTTTCCATTGCCTTTTTTTTTTGTTAAAAAGCACAGAAACAGTTCTAAGGTCTCTAATTTATGTTAGTTGGGATGAATCTAGGAGTGTGGTTACAATGACTACGAAATTTTGTTATTCTTCAAGCCAGGGGCCTTTGAGGTTGGAATCTGGGGCAGTTTTTGTCATCTTAAAGTGTTTTGTGTGATATTGGCTTGATTTATTCTCATTGTTTATCACTGGAGAATGATGCACGAAGTTGAACGGTGTCCAGACTGAAGGAATGGTGAGCCACCTTCTTGTTCAGGACATCACAGGTGATGTGACTGGCTAGCAGTGAGCATGCAGACAATGTATTTGGTTCAGTCTCAACAACAAAACCATCTGAAACATGTCCAGCTCTGGGGCTCTCAGCACAGGAAAGACATGGACCTGTTGGAGCAGGTCCAGAGGAGGGCCACAAAAATGATCAGAGGGATGGAACATCTCTTCTATGAGGACAGGCTGAGAGAGTTGGGGCTGTTCAGCCTGGGGAAGAGAAGGCTCTGGGGAGACCTTATAGCAGCCTTCCAGGGGGAGCTTGTAAGAAAGATGGGGACAAACCTTTTAGCAGGGTCTATTGCAACAGCACACAGTAATCATTTTAAACTAAAAAAGCGTAGATTTAGACTAGATATTGGAAGAAATTTTTTACAATGATGGCAGTGAAACCCTGGAACAAGTTGCCCAGAGAGGTGGTAAATGCTCCATCCCTGGACACATCCAAGGTCAGGTTGGACGGGGCTCTGAGCAACCTGATCTAGTTGAAGATGTCCCTGCTCATTGCCAGAGGGTTGGACTAGATGATTTTAAAGGTCCTTTTCAACCCAAACTATTCTATGATTCTACAAAACGAGTCAGAGTAAATTCTCACTTACGTAAAAGGGGCTGAGGTGATGCAGAAGTAATTACCCCCAACAGTGATAAAAAAAAAAAAAACACCTCTGAAATTTGGGAGCTGGCAACCTTGAGGATCAAAATAATATACAAAATGAAGTGATACAACACAAGTTGCTCTCACCACCCCATGATGGGTTACCCAGTCCATCCTGAGCAGTGATAATGGACCTCTGCTCCCCGGCCAACCCCCGTTTATATACTGAGCACGATGTCTATGGTATGGAATATTCCTTTTGGCCAGCTTGTCCTCTCTCTGTTCCCTCTCTGCTTCTATGGGAACCTGAAAAAGTCCTTGACTGATATAAACATTACTTAGCAACAACTAAACCAGTATCTGTCACCAACATTACTCTCATACTAAATCAAAAACACAGCAGCTACTAGCAAGAAAATTAACTCTGTCCCAGCTGAAACCAGGACATTCAGTTTTGCAAACAGCTGTACTGAGAAACTGGTCATTCAATCTGTAGCCAAACCATGACTAAACCTTTTAGTGGCAGTTCTCCCCTTGACTCCACAAGTCACCTGCAGACAATTCATGGATGATTTTTCAATATGTGCTATTGGTGATCTGAAGAACTCGGGGGTAAGCTAACATGTTGCAGAGCTTTTACCATTCTTAGCAGAAGTTGCTGTAGGTGACAGGGTGGTGCTCTGCACGTGAACTGGCTGCAAAGTATCTACAAGGCATTTCACAATTGTGCAGTTCACACTAAGAAAACAGTCTGAAAGACGTTAATGCAGAGACGAGCCTGAAAATAGCATTAAGTAATTTCAAAATGACTACTCACAGCATGCACTTGTGGTGGTCGATGATGCACTGTAAGCTGAGGTGCTCCAGATCCAAGAGTCAGTCCGTTGTTCATAACATATGTGGTTGTCTGAGGCATTCGCACTGTCATACCTGTAAGAAGCACAGTGAATACACTTTTGAGTATTCAATACTTAAAATCAGCTAAATAGAACGTTGGAAGACCAACTCCTTGGTTCGGTTGGATGACACCAAATTTCGAACCAACATGCTCTCCTCAAACTGTCAGCAGACTGACAAAGTCCTGCACGACAACAAAACCACCTCCCGTCCCCTGAAGCTGTAAAAGTGAAAGTAAGCAGGTGCTTGTGTCTGCAGAGGGGACAGATGATGTTTAATAACTGACATAATGAAAGAAGTGGGCAGGGAGAAGTGTGGGAGATACGGGGAACTTAAAGTTGGAAAAGAAAAATTACATCACTTTGGGATTCAGAAAGGAAAAGACAAATGCTGCTGCAGCAGAATGATATCCAGTCAGTATTCAAATGCCAGAAGGCTGTGCTGTGGATGGCATTGAAAACAAAAAAGGTAAGTCACTGTCCAAGAAGCTTGTCCTTCCTCACAGAACGGACATCCCAATGGATGTTACTCACAGGTGTTATCATTTCATTCATTCCCACAGCAAGCTGACCTGACAGGCAGGAATAAACCAAGTAGATTTACAGCCTTGCAGGTAATGTCCAGAACTCTTGCAAACTATCAAGTTTTCATTTTATACTACACCTCACTCACTTTAACATTTTGTCAGTTTACTGTTGGAACATCTTTGTTCTGTGAGCTCAAAGCTTTTGCTAATTATTATGGGTGATCTAGGGTGTCCCTCTCTTTCTGTCTAGAAATACAAGATTTGGGGCAATCTCCACCACCCTCTAATTCCACGCTAGTATGAGATTGAAGCATTCTAGTAATCCAGAAGAGAAAGCTCACAGGGTGACGTGTCAGGAAACCACAGTTATTGTATGGTCATTTCTTCTCTATATAAACAGTCACCAAACTATGATCATAGGTAATCTGTCAGTCTGCAGCATTCTAAGCCTTAGATTCAGAGTTCTACACCTTAATACTTTTATTATAATAAAGTGCTGAACTCTAGGTTAATTGCTTCACATCTTTTTCCAATTGGCACATCTATCTAAGAAGATAATGAAGCTGTGCAAACTCCTGTAGGATAAACAGTCACCTGAATGGGCTATTTCTTATCTATGAGACTCCGATCTGACGCTGTTTTAGCATGACTTTGATTTTATCTCAAGAGATTACAATAATCTGAAGAAAGCCGGACAGAAATGCATTTATAAGACATAAGGTACAAATTTTGCATTACTTCTAGGTAGGCATACTACTTGGC
Source organism: Xenus cinereus (assembly GCA_025774025.1). NCBI lineage: Eukaryota > Metazoa > Chordata > Aves > Charadriiformes > Scolopacidae > Xenus > Xenus cinereus. The sequence goes on along the minus strand of JAOXJK010000001.1, from coordinate 53,112,123 downwards.
TGAGGTCTAAGTACAAAACAATTTGTGAAACACTTTGGATGAGTTCTCACAGCTAATCTTTTGAAGACCAAGTACGAAGATCTTACTCCTGAAGCATCTGCTACTGACACTAAAGATTGTTTCAATGATAATATAAACCAGTACGCATCAGTAGCAGCATCTCTGAAAACTGTATAACAAGACGGTGAAAAATGTAGAATGGACTCATGACAGCTAAAAGGGATCAAGAAACATGACTGCTGTTTTGTTAGTAATATGTGAAACCTCTCTACCTAACTAAACCGGTCTTTTATCTACTCAGGCTGACCATCTGGCTTCCTTGTCCTGAGGTACAGAGAACACACAACGCTATGGAGGAACCGTCATTTTCTTATGTCTTATATGGCTTGTCAGACAATAGTACTGTATAACACAGACACATGCTTTCACGTATTTTCAAGCCAGAGTAACTAAACTGTCTCTAACAGAATCACAGAAAAGCCTAAGTTCAAAGGGACCTCTGGAGATGATCTGGCCCAACCTTCTGTTGAAGGAACTCTCTTAGATTAGATTATTCAGGGTTTGGTCAAGCTGCATCTTCATTATTTTGGCGGAAACGTCCCTTGATTTCTGAGAATTTATAAGCAGACAACTGAAGGATAAGTATTCATTGTATCACTGGACCATCAGGTCAGAAGCACACTACACAGCGAGATCTGTTGTTGGATGACCTTGCCCAAAAAACCGTATGAATTCCCTACCTCAATCAGTTCTCCTAGAAAAGCCATTGAAGTAGCTATTACCTATTAGATGCTCTTCAACAACACATTAATTATCTTGCATGTCTAACATTAAAAGCTATTCCATAGGTATTAATACTAGTGATGTATATTTAATCATAATAACTGCTTTAAGAAGTTTTAAAATTCTGTCCAAACCATGTATGTTCTATTTTGGTACTAAAGCAGAAAATACTAATAAAAAGTAAGTAACGTAAGAGAATGCACGGTTAAGTACTCAAAATTCATTCCAAAACAACAGGTAGATCACACATGTCTAACTTGTAGCTAAGGGTAATGATGAAGAAAACTAAGTGTGGGCTGAGGTTACTTTGCCTTTTATGGCCTTTTGCCAACAGGAATGCAAGATGTGGACATGCCCCTCAAAAGATACTGCTGGTCAGAAGAACCTGAACTCAAATGCACGCAACACAAGAGTGTAAGAAGTTTTAAGAATTATGAAGAAGTAGTCTGAAAAGAACAACAATTTCCTCACACCCTGACATTTCATAGAGATCGTTCAAGAACTGTCTGATCAGCTTCTGTTTAGGAAGCACAGCTGATTTTTCACAGCCTATGGCAAAGCAGCTAAATCCAGCTATAAGAGATACTTAGAATTAAATTGCTACAAACATACATGGATATTCTCCTTTTCAAAAACTATTGTTTCAGAACAGTGAATTAATAATTTCTGCACAAACGTACACAGATAGTGTCTTACATGGCTCAAGCATGTTGAGTCTGGCTTATACAGATGGTGTCTAAAAATTCACTACCTGAATGTCACGAAAGTAGGCTCACACTCAGTGGACTAGAACAGGGAAATTTATGTTTAACATAATGGTGTTAAAATAACCATGGTGCAGAAATTGTGGGGAGCTAAAAAGAGGGCAGTTGAGATCCATCACCTCATAACAAAATATAAACTATCGTTTAACTTTAAGGTCTTTATTTTTGATATCTACTCCTCATTTCAGAAAATGAGTTTACTGCTATGGGAAGATGACAGTTACACTGATAGGCCTATTCCAGTTTGCAAAGTCAAGATGAACTTGCCAACGTCTCTAGTCAAGGAAACTCCAGCTTGCATCAATTTCTCATACGTTTGGTGAGAAATTTTATCTGTCCAGGCCTAGAGAAAATAAGAAAATTTGCTGGGCACAAGACGTCAGAGATTGTTGAGGAATTACATTAGGATGCCTGATAGAAATCTAACTTTTAGACAGGAAATCAAACACGATTTACTGCATACTTATGTTTTAATCTTACTCCGTAATAATAAATGGTCTCTAACTATCTTTCTACAAAACACTGGTGGCTCATCACCTTACTTTTTGCTACCTTTCAAAGTATTGTGCATGTCATCCACAGATGCTTAGCTGGCAGAGTTTGTGCCTCAAATGACTTAAATCCAGTTTTTCCTCATTCACATAGCTGCAGGGGGAATGATTTCTTAAAAGCCTGAGATTTTCTCAAGTCTGTAAGTTGGAAACCCTAGCCTCTGTAGCTGACTAGTGTTCTGAAACAAACCCAAAACCAAAAAACCAAACAAAAACCACAAACCAAACCCCACATCCATCAGGTAGAACATATCAAAGCTGTGTCATGCTAAAACGTGCATGTAAGAAAGCATCCCCTACCTCCAGCCTGTGGGTTGACTGGCCTTAAACCTGGGCTTGGCATGACAGCCCCTCGTACAGGCGTCTGAGCTGGTGGTGCAGGAAGAGTGGTGTAAACCACCTGATGGTTAGCGGGGGTTCTTGGTATTGGGAGTTTTGCAGCAGTTTGAGTCATTGGCCGATGAGTTACATTCACTGTTGTCGGAGCTGGAAAAAGACAGACAGACCACAACCTAGGATGGAATTCCATGACATTAAGCTGATAGGCCTATTCCAGAGTACACACCTCCTCTGGAAAACTGACTCATCTGAGCCACGCAAGAGAAAAACCGTCTCCATGAAATTCTGTCTGCGAGAAAACGGCCTAAACAAACAGTACTTTTTACCAGAAATAATAATGCAAATATATGTACAAATTGCAAACGGAAAAGGTAAAAGAAAAAAAAAAGGTCCTGAATGTAAGCACAGTTGTGGAGAATATAAAAGCCACCACCAATAAGTCTGTAGAACAGATCAGTCATAAGACAATTGCAATGCCAACTAACCTTCAACAATCATCTACAGAAGAAGAGAACAAAATAAAGGAAAAAAAAAAGGATCTATTTTCCCTTATGTTAGAAAGAAAAGAAAAAAAAAAAATCACACCGCAGACAAAATAGCATTTAACTAGGGATGGAACCTCAATGGAACATTCACTCTGCCAAAAGGATTAATTGCCAAGTGCAGGTGGAGAGAGCTAGGAGTGATGTTGCTAATGTTTTTTTCCCCGCATTACTTCAATAATGCAACAGCTACAGTTTTATTCTCCTTCACTTTTACAAAGAACAGTGTATTTAATAACTTCCATGGCCAGGAATTTGCAGGATTTCTTCCACCCCATGGAATTAATTTGATCCTGAATTGTTTCCAAACCAACTGGACTATCTCTTCATCAGTTAAAAAATAAAAAAATTAAATTACAGGAAACTGACTAGAATGGAAGAGTAAAAAAAATAATCACTCAAATATTCTGAATATTCACCTGAAAAGATTAGCACAATGTAGAGCACACAAGAATCTGATTTAAGGGGGGAAAAAAAAAAAAAAAAGCAGTCACTGCATTCCCATAAGGACGTAAAATGAAGTTACCTGTAGGTAATACATGTATGGTGGTCTGGGAAGGTCCACTTGTTGGCACACCTGTCTGCTGCGCGGGGTTTGGCTGCAAAGGCTGCAAGGGGCGAGTCAAGGGCTGGGTGGAAATGCTCAGTCCCGTAACAGATGTCTGGTTTTGCTTCTTGCCATCTGCTTTAAAACAAAATGCAGTTGTAGACAACAGCAAACAGAAATAAGAACATCACAGACTTTTAAAATCTTTTTTTCTACTGTCATTCAGATTAGCAAAAAAATTTCCTAGCATGACATTTCTTTGATCTTTTCATTCTACAAACAAAACTGTAGAAATTTCATTCAATTCCTCTCAGTTTCATCATTCCAACCTTTCCCCCCCCCACATTCCATGATGTTCCATTCTATCACCACCACGTCTGCGTATTTCAGCTTAATTCCGACACCTGAATTTAATGGAGCACTATGCCAAAGTCTTTAAAAGTTTCTATTAAAAAAAGAATAGTCTAAAACCTTAAAGGCCTAGACACCACAGTACTCATTTTATTTCAAAAAAAGCGATAGAGCTCCCTAAACAAATCTTGGCTACCTTTGATGCTTACATCTGTTTGTTATTTGCTGATTCTTTCTTTTATCCAATCTGCTAGTCAGCCCTGTTTGGTGCTGTTCTAAATTTCCATGCTATATTCTTAAAGAAGGGAAATAATTTTGGTATTTATAGAAAACTTAAAAAAAGGCAATTTAAGTTGTTTTCTCACACTGACACCCCCGTCAACATGACTTACTGTCTTGTGAGACGTGACAAATAGTCTCTGTATCTATAGTTTACTACAGCAATTTTTTTCCTGCTTTTGTTTATTTGTGACAACATAAAATATTCATTTGAGTGCAGGTTTGTACGTAATCCAGCCTGTGCACAAGCTGAAAAGAGAAATGAGAAGGTTTTGCCTGGATATTTCAAGTTAGAGTAGTAGTGGGCAGAGAGAAGGCACCACCAAAATGACAAAACACAAGATAAAAGAGTAAGTTAGGGGCACTCATTCAAAAAAAATATTTGCCCTAGTAAAATCGCACATGCAGTGGCCACTAATTTACTAAAAGAGCACATAACATAAAAATAAAAAATACATTAATACATATTTTACTCTTGAGAAATCATATCAACAATATATTGAAGAACACATTTAGAAACTATCAATTAGGTATACTAACTAGATTTCAAAGCACTAAGAACAGGGTTAATAGCAATGTAGCTTAAAATGTTGGAGGTTTTAGCAGCTGGAGACTATTTTGATAGTCTCATCGAGCTGTCCTTAACAAGCTTGAAGCTACTAATAGCTTGAAGGAGCAGTACCTTTCAAACTGCTATATGATAAATTAAATACAATTCAAGACCATAAATACAATATAAATTGTAGACTATATTGTCTTTCCACAGACTGCATAGTTGAGCTACTTCACCGAAGCCATCTGACAAAAATATAATTTCCTCTTCTTTCTTTTTTCAAAGTCTATAAGAAGAGCAGAAAAGGGATGCTCATTTTGTAAACAAAAAGTGAGATGTTCCCTGCTCTTTCATCAACTACCAGGTCTTGTGATTAGTTCAAGCTGCTTTTATTTTCCAGAAGTATGAAAGATTTCCCAGGGTTCAACAAATTATTTGAGTCTGAAGAGACTCCTACAGAGATGCATACACCTGCTTGCTTTGAATATTGACAGATTGACGCACATTTCAACTGATATTGGGTAATTTAAGTGATGCAAGTGCATTCTTAGTCATAACTTAGAGAAGATATGCTCATCATCCAACTAGTAAGAACCCAGGCACGCTATTGCTGTTAAAATGTAGTTCAAGTGAAAATAACAAATGTGAAGGCTTTTACAGTTTTGCTTTTGTTTTTAAGCTCACACAGAATTCTCCAAGTTCATTTGTTCCCGACAAATCAAGAGCCTAAGTCAGGACTGTACCTGCCACAGGAAATGATGAAAGATATCCAACTTGTCTTCACTAAATAAATGGAAATGAATAGCAAAGGCCAATTTAGCTATGTAAGTGAAAAATCAGCCAGAAAAACAGGAAGACTGGGTGCACAGCAAGCACAGGACTGAGGTTAAAAGTAACACAGAAACAGTTCCAATGCTAAATGAACACAGCATCGTATTCATGAAAAATATGAAACTGGAGGAGACAGGACAAGTTGATTCATGGAAATGAGCAAAAAATGGAAATCATTACTAGTGGAAGTGTAAGCAAAACTCCAAATCTAATGCACAAAATTGCAGAGAAGAGCGGCTAATTTCCATGCAAGAAAATGGGCCTACAGTTATAGTGGGAAGGAGTTTTAATCAGCATGCTACCTCAGAAGTGGTACACTGGAATTACAGAATAGCACACATACCATATGCATATGATCCAGGAAACTACAGATGTGTCAAACAGCTTATAAAATAAAAATGGATACTTGTATATATTTAATAATTCTTCCAACAAAAAGATAAATGCAAAAAAATGTGGAATATGGCTGGTTTTGAGAGCATACTTATGTGTCTTTCCTAGATTACAAATCCACTTTAGTCTAGGGACGGGTGTCAGCTATATCTTAGTTGTTTTAGTATTTTTATGAAATAATTTGATGCAGTGCGCTGCATCAAAGAACAGCAAGGGGACTGTCCAAGTATTGCTAGATACTTGCAGACAGAAAATATCGAGATTACTTGGATAAAAGGATGACAACAATTGTTCTGAACAGTAAATTAACAACGGTTTCTCAAATGTTACACAACATTTTCATTAATAATTTTTGCACACATCAGAAGGCGTGCACTAAATTTAGTTGCCAGCGTACTAAACTGGAAGATGCTACCAGTATGGAGGTGGACCAAAATACCACACAGGAGCAAAGCTGTAATTAAATAACAAAGCTTTTTATTACATATTTGTGTAGTGCAATGCATCGAATTACTGACTCCTCACACAAACTCTAAACATAAACCAATCTCTTCTGAAGTCAAAGAAGGGGGAGCCAAAACTGGACACCGAATTTCAGGTGTGGTCCCACCAGTGTCGATTTGGGGGGAATAATAACTGAAATTTAAATGACAACACACTGTTGGCTCATATTCAATTCAGTGTCCACCACAGATCTTCTGCTGATAAAAGTACCAGACTGTCAGCTATCTGAACTGCATAATGTGTCTCTAATACTTGTGTACCACATTAACTCCTTTTGGTGGTAACATTACATTTCTCCCTCACTGAAAGAAATGCTACCACATCTCAGCATGATTTTCTATGTTTGTGTAATACAAATACAGAGCAAGTCAAAATATTAAGAATGAACATGTAGAACGTGAATGCACTGGCTAGGGAGATAGCTACTGAAGTTGTCTAGAGGAATCAAAACTCGGTGGCTGGACATCAGAATACAGCATAAGGGCATGCATTTGGAGACTATGCAGAATTAAGATTTTTATCTCCAATAGTAGAATTATCAATTTTTCAATTAAGATGACAGCGCAATACACAGCCTTAAGTACAGACTCTTACTAGTTCTCTGAAATACTACATCCAATGCTAATTATAATTAGACCTGCCCACAGTTATACAAGACTTATACAAATGTATTCTTTTAGAAGATGAAGTGCATCCACACTGCCAAAGGATGTAAGAGCTCAACTATATTTACTCTAATCTTGGCATACAGTCTCAAAGCGAAGAACAGATCTGCATTTGGTATATAAACTCTTGCACACAATTTTTTCAGTTAAAAGATTAGAAGCTAAACTAATCTAATGCCTGAATACTTACTCTAGAATTAAAAGGTCTTTAATTAATCAGTAAACAGAAAAAATAATACAACCAGAAGAACCTTCCAAAATATAATAAAGTATTCAAACATCTCAAGTAATTCCACAAGCCTAACAGATTTAAGCACAGACAGCAACAATGCTTAAATTAAGGGAAAGGTAAAATCTTAAGGACTGTTTCACAGTAAGTAGAATTCCTTTTATTTAATGCCTATCAGAATTCTTTAATAACAGTCCTCTTTAACTGAAACACCAAGGAATAAAATACAGTAAGCAGAAACTGAAGTTTATTGCTTTCTAGTATTCAAGGGATGAAACAATACTTGTAGCTCAATCACCCCTGTGGCCAGCAAAATCTTTTTCACTCACCTTGAGAAGAGCCATCATCCTCTTCATCCAGTGTAAGATCAATGACACCTCCTGAATCACTTCCTGTGACCTTCCCGCTCTGAAAGACAAAACTCCTTCATTTTGCAAAAGCAAATCCAGGGAACACAGGTGGAAAAGGGATACGAATTGAATATTGAGAAGGAGAGCTCTCAGAATTGATGCACTTATTAGAAAGGAAACTGATGAAATGAGCAGGAGGAAGAAATTTCAGACAAATTTCCCAAGATTTGATAAAGAGGCAATAGTCAAATGACTGTACTGTGGTATCAAATAAAGTATTTTTAGCTTTATAAGGAATAATAAAAAAAAAAAAGGTGACCAGCAACATACTGAGATTTTACAGATAAATAAATAAAAATTTGGTGCTATAGAGTATCTTTCAACCCTGACTCTTAGAATTTTAATCCAGTTGTAATCTTTGCTTGCCTCTATAGGAGTATAACCTTTTGACAGAACAGTCACCAGGACAATACATTACTTCTCTTCAGACTGCTTGGCCTACGTGCCTGTAAAGAAACTGACTTTAAAGTAACAAAAAGGGAAAGCTACACTGGAACCTGTAATGCTTATAAAACATGTCATCAAGAGCCATCAGAAAACTCTAGTTGTATCCATCTTTTAAGAGTAATTTCATTACTGCATTTTTATCCATTATCACAAATTTTAGCATTCTGTTATTCTACATACAAAGTCATTTGTAAACCATCTCTTTAAAGAGGATAAAGGGATCTTTTAAGCTATTGTGAAGGCTAAATGTTACAAAAACCCCTAGAGGACCATCAAACAAGATTTATCTTCTGGATCAATTGCTGCCCCTTGGCTGTTCAGACAGGGGGGAACCAACATTTTTCTTTAGGTGATGGAAAAAATACTGGAGGAGATCCTATATATTTCTGTGGTTTTTAAATACACTTTGTAGGAAAAAAAATAATCTTGAATGATGTCAATTTCTAGTACCTTAAACTTGCTGCAAAAATTAGGGGTTTTTGTTTTTGTGGAAGAGATGATAATTTATAGTTGGACTGCTACCAATTTATGGATTAGAGTAAACCAGGTTCCTTAGGACAGACAAACGGTTAGAAAAGGAACATAATTATCAAAATCTCTGAACAATTAACATGGAAAAAAGTGTAATTTATCAACCCCACATGGCCTGTACAAATGCCAACACGGTAAATCCTACAAAGATTATAGAGATTTTTCTGTGCAGACAGATGCAAAAAACCTAAACATTGAGATTACCTGCTCTATGACCTTTCATTTGGGTAAAACTAAGCCTTTAAGGAGGTCCTAAAGACAATTATCACACAGACAATGCTTTGACGAGAGGGAAAAGTGGTATGATTACTAAATGCAAACAAAAGCTGTGTCCAAATTATTTGTCACTGAATTTGGAGTGCCTGACGTGACTTATCTCTTCATTATGCATTAGTATAACCTCATTTCTTCTTGCCTTAAGTTCTAATGCTGCCACTGCTGAAATTCTGCTAATAACCTACATGAAGAAGTATCTAACTACTTAAATTCACAAGTGATAGAAGAGACCTCTATAGGGATTCTATCTTTGTTATACAGAGAGAAACACCTTTCAGACTTATTAACCATGGAATTCATTGGTTGAATGATTTTTATTTCAAAGACTTTCCAGCTTCAGTTTTCTGAATATGATGAGCTGATTTACTCACTTGAAGCTTAAGTTAAAAGCCACATTCAAATAATCAATGATTACTTGATTAGCAGGAAGTCAAGAGGAATTTCTTTTCAACCTCATAATCTTCCCAGTCAATGATGGGTATTTTTGAACTATGGGTCTCTCTGCCAGAAGAAAGCAGACTGCAAAAACGGAGAGGGAGGATTATAAGGAACTGGAGAAAGAAAAAACCCCAAACACTAAGCTCTGCATTTCTCCCCACTATAAAATACCTAAGTCTGAAGTAATTTCAATTTTTCCTCTGCAAGGAAATCTAAATCCTTAGAGAAATACTCTGAGAGGTAACTGTTTTGAAGCCCTATTTAACCATGACGGTTGAGAAAGTTCTTTGAATTTCCAAGTCAGCAAGCGTCACCGCATGCCTTTTGTATCTTGGTGTGTCTGGATGGCCAAAATCTTGAATTAGTTAAACAGACAACTATTAAATGATAAATCCAGTCAGCCGACGTGGTCTCATACATGTACTTCTCAGGAGGAAAGATCTTCTTGTAGTTAGCCATACTATTGAAGGTTTCCTACTAAACAACCCTGGTAGCAATCTCATCAACAGGAACTATCTGTAAGTAGTTAAGTTCTTTCCACAACCCACACTAGAAGTTACACACCTGCAGGGCAGCGTTTTGAGAGGTGCTCTGTGGTACACCCCCCGGTCTTGGTTCCAGGGCACACACTCCAGCTACTACAAAAAGATGCTGTACTCAACACAGAGCACACCTTCAAGCCCCGACTCCCCAGCCTCCCCAACCAGATTCCCCTAGTAACATCCTTGAATGAAATTCAGGGGTACAGGAAAATTTTAAGGAAACCCAAAACACTGAAAATGCCACACATTACGTTTCCTACCTAGGGGAAGTACGGTGTAGGAGTGTTGTCACTTACCACCTGGTAAGTGGAACATCTGGAACAAATGGAACCATCTGGAATCATCCCTGCCAAAAGCAAGTTTTCAGAAAATCCTGTGCCCAACTAATCAAGAAGATAAACCCACCCTTTCTGAGTATAATGACTATTTAACTCAGAAACTCTCTCAGGGAAATTTTTGTTGCTACAATGATTTGTGAAACTCCAGTTTACAACCAAGCTATGCTTGAGGGAAGGCTAGTCAGAAACAACTGCTACTGCTTATGTAAAAAGAACGGAATGGGATTCTGAGGAGGAGACTGCCATGTCACACATCAGAGGGGATTCAGACATGTTGCTCTGAGCAAAACTAGAAACCAGCTTAACAAGGCTTGCAGCACCGATGAAGGCAAAGGGAACCCTGATATTGGACTTTCAGTCATCTATGAACTACCTTCACACAAGTCTTTCAACTCCTAGTATTAGATTTCAGCAAGCATGCAAGCATTTGGGCAGAAACTGGCAATGCGGAAAAGCCAAGTTGAGGCGAGGCATTCTGGTCTGCTGCTAGTTTTCAGCTTTCTCCAAATGCAGGAAGCCAAAAACCTGAACCCACTTCAGCTGATCTCCACAGAAGAGCACAGATGCAGGTGATGCAACCGTTAACACCTTTTCGTCAGCACAGTTACACTAGTGAAATAAATAAAACCATTTAATAAGAACGCAAAACATATGCCTGGTGCTTTAGTTCACATATTGCCTAGCAAGTCCGAGCAACAGAAAATTCAGTGGCCTCAGAATATCAAATAAACAGGAACAGAAGCAAAATAACCACAGCAATACAAAGTGATCTCTATCTATTTAAAGATCACAGTTACAGAAAAACCAAAGCAAACAAAACCACAACCCCCCAAACCACTGTTTTGTTTGTCAGAACCAGAGCACCAGTCTCCAAACAAACCAGAAGTGGCCCACAAATCTGACAGTTTACAGCAGCATCTGAGTAGTTTCTAGTTATCAAACTAGAAACTTACACTGAGTTTTTGAAGAAAGGTAAGCTGTCAAACTCCTTTTTCTATCCTTCTTAACAGTTCATGTATCTTAACGTATATGCCTTTAAACTCCAAGTAAGTGGAAATCCTCCAAAACACTGTCATTCACATTGCCATTTTGGACCTGTTTTATTCATAGCCGATGAAGTAACTTTGTACAACCTGGAAGTAGCAACATCATGACCTGAACCATCGAGTTAACCACAACTGTATCTGAGCCACCTCAATTTAAACCTTCCTCTGCTTTCATACAGCAGACAGCAGTGTAACAATCTTAACCCAAAACAATGCAATGAAAAAATCAAATTAAGTATTAAGTTAAAAATTAAGCCTAACAAATCCTACTCTGAAATGTCACAGTTTTAAAAATAAATGTGAAATTTCTTTCTAGCAAGAGAGCAACAAAAATATAAAACTTCATCTTTTCCTGACTTCCTAATATTAATATAGTCACATCTTTATTCTTCATCTGGTTGGTGAACTTCCATTTACAATTAAGATGTTTTGCATAAAAACGATGTGTCCTGTAACTGAACATTTCATACTTAAGTCTACTGTAGACCCAGCACAAGCAGAGGCACGCGATTTGGAGTTGAAAGGCAAAACACTAGGGGGAAGTAGGGGAAGAGGACTGCAAGGTGTGATTAAGAGCAGAAACAAAAGTGAAAAAAAGGCAGCAGGAGGAGGAAAAAAAAGGCAGCAGGGGAAAAGAGAACTACAAGCCAAGCAGCAGCCGAGCGTGCACCACCACAAATATGGAAGGATGGTGTGAGCGTAGTATAATGCTCTCCGCTATTCCCAGTGTTGTGTGTTTTTCCTGAAACAGCCAGGCAATGAGAAGGCACTTCCCATTTACAGTCTTGATCTCTTTTGAAAAACACGCTTTTTAAAGAAAATCTTTTCAAGTTGCAGGTCTTCTGCCCCAACTGCTTCAGTTTGCAAGTCACACCCACTCCTACGGCGTTTATCAATATGTAACTATCCCTGGGCTCTGTTTGCATGCCAAATGTCCCAGCCAAGCATCTAACTTGGCAAGTATGAAGGAGAAGTATTTTAACGCCAAGCACATAACTTGTGAAAGCAGCAAGTGGAAGGAAGATCCCAGAAGAGGGGCAAACCCAAGAGTAAATCCTCATCCCTTTCAAATATCTGAGTGAAACCACTAAGTCCTGAAACAGAGGCTAAGTCATAACCTCCTCTGAACAGCACTTAATCAGTTAAGTGAACTGCTTTATAATGGATATGGACGATACAATAATGAAAAGTATGTGTAAAATGAACACAACTATTCAGATTTGTGCATTTTTCGCACTTGAATTAGTATTAGAAATTTTTATTTCAACGTGCTGTACTAGCTGCAAAAATTTTGCTAAAAGTAATCTAGAGTACTGATTCCTCCATAAAAAAAAGTCTGAAAATATGAATATTTTCTTTTTTTTACCATGAAAACTTCTAGAAGTAGTCTTTAATTTCTTACATGAAATATCTGTTCATATTACAGTAATTACACAGTAATTACAGTAATTCAGGAGTTTCTACAAAAGATTAGTAAAAATTATCTATACTCAGAATTTCATACATTTTCCACTGCATATACTATGACAACATAACATCTGCCTTCTTCCAATCCCAAGCCCAAAAGTCTCTTTAACAAATAAAGAAAGTACTGAGAAACAGAGGTACTGATATACTTATGGGGAGAAGTGCCAGGAAAAAGCAGCAATCATAGTTTTCCTTGAGGAAGAAAATAATTGTACAGTGACTTTCTAGAACCAATGCCATATGGACATTATAGAAATTAAAAAAAACATAATAGAAAAAGAGCTCCTAGAAGTAATAAAAATCCTGAAACATGTTAAAAATGCATAAACACAGTGAACAAGGTCACCTGAATCTGAAGTCACAATTAAGATTTGCAATAAAACCAATGTAAGTGCTTTATAATTAAGAACATTCTTCCTTCTTTTGGAACACTGTCATTATATTCCATGTCATTGACTGCAATACCTAATAATTAACCTACAACTTAGTCAATACTAAATTAATAAAAGGAAATCAAAAAGGAATCAGCCTCGCAATAAAATGAAGGGCTGCCTCTGGTGTTGAAGTAATTCTGAAGCATCTGCCTATGGAAAAGCAGGGACACCGAGAAAGGCTGCTATATTTTTTAATGTTCTTCCACATGCTGAGACCTTTTCACACTGTTGTAAAATACACTGTCGCGGGAGAAAGAATATCACCTTAGCTTTGCTATCCCGTAACTTTTTCATGTCAGCACTGCTGTAAACCAGGTTGATTCATCATTTGTAACTTTGAGAAAAAAAAAAAAAGAGAGAAAGAAAAAAAGGGGTGCGTGTGTGTGTAGAAAAAAGCTATTACAATTCCATGAGGAAAACAAATACAAGGAAAGATACTGAATTCAAAGGCCTAAGCACGTACGGTAGACACAATGTTGAGAAAATCTACCAGCATAACCACAACTGTGAAATTTAACAAAGGAAGTAGTCAGAACATCACAGCGTATATATGTTAACGTTAAACTACTGAAGAAAATTGGGAAAGAAATCTCTAAAACTCAAACTGAAAAGCAAGCGTTACCTCATACATAATTTTATATTACAGCACGCATACACACCCCAACATGCACATTAGTGTACCACATGAAAAATCAAGAAGTAAATGTTGGTATTTTGAAGAAAGTTCTGAATATGCACTTCTCTGTTCACATATGATATATATGATTTAGAAAAGATTTTGGTATTATATAACGCCACGGTTCAGTTCATCACATAGAGTTAACAGTGCTATTCATTGTAATGCCACCTGCTTTTCATAAAGGAACATTTCTGTACGTAGAAGTGAAAAATGCAGGGAAAAAATGCAACAAAAAAAAAATACAATGCAAAATAAAAATTAAGTCCAGGGTAGTAAAGATCAAAATTCTGAAGATTACGTGTGGCATACTGACACAGTGCAGACAATTTTTTATTAACCTTTTCTACAGTAACAAAACAGAAAAAAATCTGGGGGTCATAAAACAGACAATCCATGAAGCATCCCACCACCACAATCATACATGACGCACCAGGGCGTTATATAATAGCAAAATCAGTCTTACATTATGGGGAGCAATGTTAAAGATATGTTCTAGGAACGGGGCATGTGTGTGGGGAGGGTGGTGATACTGTGTTTGTACACATAGGGCCCACTATATGTTTTTAGTCATCCATATACAAAAATACAGATTTCAAACGTAAATCTAAGCAGCTGCGGAAATTATTTTTTAAATACATTTTGGAGCATATTTCAGTCATTAACTGCTTCAATGTCAAGACTTACTCCTCCTTAACCGCTATTTTTTCCAATGAAGTAAATCCCACAAAATTGAAGTAACTATTCCAGCCTTGCAAAGCTGTCATGAAAACTTATTTGACCAGGTATTTGTCATCTCTTACCAAGATAAAAATGTGAATGATAATGCAATGAAGTCAGCATTTTACTGAGATCACAGTTTGCACAAACAGAATTTCAGAGGGCTGCAATACATGTTTTGATAGTGTGTGGCTGCATACCTGTATAATACTCAAACACTATTAACATACATTTTACATATTGCATTTACAAGATTGCTGCATTCCCCTTACTCTTAATCAGTACTGTGCAACACTTCCTAAAGAACGATGCAAGCATGGAAAAAGTGAATAACCAGTCTTAGAAACCCCTACGTATTATATACCCTCTCATTTCTCTGGTGCAAAGAGTAGATGTTGGTTCTGCTACCCCTATTAATAAGAATCATAAATCAAGAAGGCTGTCTAAGACAGTGATTGCCCAAAATGCTGATTTTAGGCCCTAGCAATCATAATTCCAACCAAAAGCCATAAAGGAACACTTGACACAATGCTTAAAGTATTTCTCTACTGCTGTGATTTTGTTTTTCCTTTATCAAACAGTTAAAAGGGTATATAATAAACACATACATGCACACACACACGTCCTTTTACTGGTTCTTACTCTTTTAAGGTGAAACATCTACCTTGTCTCCCCAAAGCCCACTCAGAGTTTCCCAGCAATATTATGTAGGATGGCCATCCTGGATGATGGAAGATCATCGTAGTAACCAATAAATATATTTTATTTATAGTACTTTTCATATTAGCTTAATGCATCTTTTAAAAGCTATTATCCATGTCTGGTGTAATGATATAATCAGTCAGATTGTTTTAATATTCCTCTCAATTTTTTGGTCTGAAATGACAAATTGGAGCCTACAAAACAGAAGTATATTTACTTATTGAAAGCTGCTCTCAGTAACTAAGGGTGGTTTAGGTAACATAGCTATGGTCTCAGGGGATAACAAACCACTTCAAAAAAATGAATTAAAAATAATTATCTGAAAAATTCCCACCAGGATGTCATGTAGCTGAACTGAGTGGCTGTTGTAAGGAACAAAAATTTAAATGAATCCATCCTTGTATGACTTTCAAACTGTCCTCCTGCTATTTCTAATTAGTTGCAGGTAAAGGTTCCACCTCACAGAGGAGAGCTAGTTGCATTTTGAACAGCACAAACATAACCCCAGGGTCAGAGACAAAAATCAAATATCCTGTTTTACATATATAATTATGCATGTTTATTTTCAGTGACAAAACCATGAAATGCAAGGAAACATATTCATCAATAATGCTTCAACAATATAGATTTAAGAGCTGCTTATAAATTGTACGCTGACATATCCACTTTGTTCACGTTGTTTCCCAACAGACATTCACAAAGTTTGTTACACATTGCAAAGTAGAGGGATAAGAGTTGTAAGTGTACTTTATTAACATTTTACCAGATGAATTTCCAACAGTCAGCAAAATAGCTTAAGTTAAACTGTAGTTCAACCAAACAAATCAAGGCATGTCAGAAACAATGGGAAATGAGTAAGACACTGGTGGATTTTTTGGTTTTTTTATAAAAAAAAACAGTACTAGCTGAAAAGGTGAAATGCACAGATGAAATTCAGACTGAAAAAAAGATTTACTCCTTAAGAGGATAAGGTGCATCTGCAGTGGGGAACAGGGAAGAAAAGCCTATTCATCTGACCTGGTGTTTTAATAAACATAACATAATCGTTCTTGACAGACTGACTTCATGCCAGCTATTTTTAACACATCCAACCCGATTCAAATTTTTTCACTGTTATTTTACGTCACAACATAATAAAAGCTGCTTTCATAGACTCCCCTCAGTATACCATAGCTATATTTATATATTATATATAATATATGTAAATCCTGTACCTATAACTGGGATTCATAATAAAATACTTAAAAACCATTCTAAAGATTTTTTTATATAATTAAAAATGCCTTTGCCTCTGTAACAATAATATTTACCCAATACATTAAAAGTGCTTGTCATGTCTTCAGAAATGCAATTCTAGGATCTGAGGCACTGGATCAGCTGTTGGTAAAATGACCAGGACTGAGTAAGAACTTTTAAATTTCTGTGTATCCAGGAAAAAATGGAAGTTGAGAGACTAACACAAACACAGTAAGATGCCCCCTCCCACATCCCTGTGGCCATTCTTGGTGGAGCAAGAAGCAGAGGAAGGCTGAAAAAGTAGCAGCAGTCATACAGCAAAATCACGTGCCCGAGCTGCTTACTGAAAACTTTTGACTATACTGACCTGAACAGTATGCAACTATTGATAAGTTGTATAGCTCAAAATAACAAAAAAAGAGATGTATCAGACTAAAAACACAACAAAGCCAAGAATACATTCAATTTCAAAGCATCATTCCAATGCTTTACAGTATTTGACATTTGTGCACATTGGAGCTCTTCAGGGGCACAGAGAAAGTGCATATAGTGAATATTTACCTTCTAGACCTCCCACAGTGTAGATCACAGTACCTTACAGTGGGGATGAATTACTTAAATAGCAATAAAAGAATAAAAAATGTAATGTGTTGTAAGATACTGTGCCAACTTAATAAAAAGTAATTACAGTACTCCTGGAAGTAACAGCAGAGATTTCCAAACTTACCAGGAAGAAGCACAGAAAACTTAAGTTCCAGATTCACAGCACCAGCACCAAAGCTTCATTATGAAAATGAGATGCAAAACTAAATATATGGATGTACTGTAAAAGGTTCCAGTCAGTCATTCCCCACTGTTTTCAGAGTCATCTCCATCAAAAAAATGGAATTTAATCAACGAAATGGCAGCCATTATTAAAAAAAAATATTTTAGTTGACTTTGTTACAGCTAAGTGCTGGGTTTTGTTCAACTGAAATGAAATATTCTGATTTTAGGAAAGGGCCTAATTAGAAAATTTAAGAGCAAAAGATCATAAATTTCTTTCAAAGTATATTGGCTACATTCAGATTTTTAAAGTGAATTTTAAATGATTAAGATTAACAATTTTGTATTACATTCACAGCTAAAGTCTAAATTTAAGTTTAGACAACCAAATTGTAATTAACCTGTTGGTTAATCAACATACTTTACCTATAATGGAAACATAATGGAAAGGGGGGGGAAGGAAAAAAGACACTCAGTTATCCTGCTGTTTGAGGTTCTCTGCTGATATTGCCATTAAGGAGTCCAATTCATGTCCGTTTTGATAGAATTAATGACATTCACACAGCATAACCTGTACTGCAATTCACAGGACTGGCTTGAAATTTTATCTCACAGCTTAAAACAAAAGACCCTCTGCTGCCCCTGTTACTGTACACAGAGCCAAGGTTCACTTTTCAAAAGCAGCAAAACACCCATTATCTTTGTCTACTTTAGCTTTTCTAGAAAGGAAACACATGTAGGAAAGATTCATTTAACACTTTGGATGGGAGGGGGAACAGGAGAAACATTTTTCAAGTTCTGGAAGGTTAGAAATATATTCTATTAGTTAGAATTAACTCAAATATTAGCAGAAAACTTAGTGAACACTAAATCCACCTACTGTGAAGCAATAATACTTCCAGCCCAAACCAGGAATGCTTTTTCTCGCATACAAAAATAAAAAAGCTAGTAATACTGCAGTCAGTAGCTTTGAAGTATCAGGTTCAAACTGAAGGTTGTAAAAGGACAGTGTATAGTTTGGTGCCAACACAATTAGAATTTAACAAATGAGAAGCCAAAAATATCCAATTATGAGCCAACAAAATGGAAGCCAAGTTAGAAGCCAAATGATAATTAAATAGAATCAGACACATGCCCAGATTGGCCAAAAAAGAGTCCCTTTTTCAACTTAAATCACCAACTAGATTTATGTCAAGGAATGAAACAATCAGCAATAGGCTGTTACAGTGAGTTACCTAAATGCAGGTAGGACCAGAGCAGGGCATGTGGTCAGTATGACCACAGTATGCAGCAAGAGGGAACAGAAAAGAATCATCTCCTGGCAACACACTTTTCTTGTTTCTGCAGGATAAACGTTCAACGCCAGTATGCTGGAATAAACAAATACTTGTGACAAAGTCAGGAATATTTTTTGGGGGGTAAAAACCAACACATATCCATCTTGGTGAAAGTTTAGAGTAAATCTCTTCAAACAAGAAATTAGATTTGCCAGTCTTGCTGAATGAATTCTATGAATCCCTAAAATTTGGAAATCTATGTCACTCTAAATTATACTAGAATAAATCACTGCACAGTTCTATATTTTGAGAACTGTTTGCCCTTTGTTTTTTCAATTTTACTTCTTTCTAGCCATTAGAAAGCATTACTTTCTCTACCATTTCCATCTAAGCTTGACAAAATTGAAGTCCTGGATCCATGATTTCCTTCCTCTAGTCATTGATGCCATAAGTTAATGCTGCACCTAAGGAAGTGTAGGATTGTGCAGAAGTAATTTTTATATTAACAATTATATCTGATCAACTAGCTCAATCATTATAACAGCAGCAAATAAAAGTGACTGTAAACACAATATGCGAGATGAATATAGCACTTTCAAAACATTTTAGTCTTTAACATGATCCATCAGAAAAATGGAACACTGTGCTGATCTTACACTTTGGAAATGTGATGCTGTAAATACGAATAACCTACCCAAGGCCACAAAGGTAAATATTATCAGCCAAGATAAAAACTCCAAAGTTCAGGCATCGAGTCTGCTGTTCAGACTATAACAAAGCGATAAATATCATTCAATATTTGAAAGTCTTTCCCAGCAAGGAAGTTCTCCATAGAATTAAGAGTTTATAATTGTCAATTTGTCATCTCAGCAGGGATTTTTCTCTATTTTGCCCACCGCTGAGCAACACAGACACTCCTGGTGAAGTCCTTAGTGTGATAAACTGTGTTTGTGGGTGCTTGTGTGCACACACACATACACATGCATTTCAAAGGGATGAAACCATTCTTATTTCATTCAGTTAATATAACAGAAAACAGTTTTAAATGCTACACTGTTTCTTCTTCCAAAGCGGACCTACCATAATTTGTGATCTGATGACCAGTTTTCCATTTTTATTTACAGGTAAATTTCTCTATCTGTGAGAATCTCTGGTGAAAATCATGGCATAGAATAGCAGAGACCAAACCATGAGTTAGATTCTCAAGTGTGATTCATTAAAAATTAACTACCACTAGCCCTCCTCATTTTTAATTTGTCTTCATTAATCAGCCTTTTAAACTACAATTTCATTTCTCTGACAAAATTCATATCCACTATGCTGAGAATTTCTACCCTGTAAAAACCTCCTATGGAAAATGTAATGATAGGATCAGTTTACTGTAGTGAACTAACGTAAAGAAGTTAAAACCACAAATAGTAATTGGATAGGGTTTGGTGGGGAAGAACAGGATGTGCTTCTTGTGAATTATACTGTACTGACAAAGACTATAGTGCAAAGACAATGTGAAATGTGATGGAAGAAGTAGGTGAGAGGAAATACAAAAAAATCCTCTCACAAGATAACCACAGAGTCAACATTTCAACTCTAATTACTTGCCTTTTCAGCAATAAACCTTTCTCAGCTCTTTTGAGAACGTTTTCCCCATTTCATGCACAACTGAAGAGATTCTAATTTTAGTTTCATTTGTATCAAATAGTGCCTTTGGAGAACAGAATGACTGAAATCATAGCCAGAAATATTAAATTCGAAAAGGAAAGGCCTGCAATACAGGACTCACAGAGAAAAAACAACTGAGAAAAACAACTGAGAAAAAAAACAACTCACAGAGAAAAATCAACTCTGAAGAATGTTGCAGGTTTTTTTTTAAAAAAAGCAAAAAAAAAGGCAAAATCCTCTGGTAGGTCTGATAATAATTTGAACAGAGAGTGACAGTGTGGTCAAGCAATTCCAGGTGTTTTCATGCATATGTATATATTTGTAGTGTATCTGTGTCTATTTCATTGAGCTTCTACTTTCTCCATGCTCTTCAGTAATCAAGTATTTGATTTGTAAGATGCTACATTAGTGCCAGCAGGCACAATCGGTATAATAAATACACTCTTCACAAAATGTAAAAGCCATGCACTTAGTGAAGAAAGCATAGCTCTTCAGCTAAGTGGAAATCAATATCTCCCTTTCATTTTTTTTAAAATAGCTTTGCTCAGCCACTTAAAGAGTCCCAGCTGCCACAGAAAGTCATACAAACTCCAAGCCCTGCTCTGTTTAAGTTTTTTCACTTCAGGAGTGCGAACAGGATACTTCTTGCTGAACTAGACCGTAAGAAATTTTGTTAGTAGACCAAGTGAAAAAACAAATCTGATTATTTTTCCATTTTAGCAATTCATTTGAAATCAGTTCCATTACAGAAGCATCAAGTCATTGGTTCTTGTTTTATCACACGCTTTATAAAGACAGGTTCGTTACAACAGCCTTGAAGGGGACTGACAGTTAGGTTCCCACTGGCCACGTTCTTGGGGAGAAACACCTTGGAAGAACTGTGGTTCAACAAGACAGGGCTTTTGGATTTCAGAGCTGGGTGTCCCTCAGGGATTAAAGTCACAGAATTGGTGTCAGGTGGCACCACAGATTTCTTAGGGAATAAAATTTTGCTTTGTTCTAGAACAACATGGTTTATAGAAGAGGTGGAGGCACCAGATAGCGGTTCTTTTATCACTTCATTTGGGATCTTGCTATATAGGTAATTGGGGGAATTATTCTCCATTATATCTGACCAAGCCCTGTAGCGAACTTCCGCAGCTCCCCAGTAGTGTCTAATAGCAGACTCGGAGCGATGGCCTGTCACTGCCATTATCTCTCTAGGCCCCAGTCCTGCTTCACACAGTAGCTGGATGGTGGTAGTTCGGAGAGAATGATTGGTATATCGTTGAGAGAGCCTGGCTGCCACACTTATCCTGGGCATCATGGTACCTAAGTAGTTCACACCCATCGGTTCTCTTTTGTACCAGACAGGCTGCTCTTGCATTTGCTCTGAGGTTAGCTTTAAAGGATGCAGGTAAAAGGCAGGGGGCTCTGGAGGCAACTTAGACAAATAAAGCTCCAAGGAAAAAACAGGACAGTTTGGGTCCCCTGGAATATCATACATTTTACCCATTTTATGAGGATCTTCTCCATTTTTTCCTTTGCCAGGATACCTAAACATAGCATATCGACGCCCGTTCTTGTCCTTCTCAACAACAAAAGCATCTGGAGCCAGATCTCTTAAAATTTCCCTCCCTCGTTTGGCAAAATGCAACTGCAAATCAAACCACACCTTGTTGACGAGTGCCAGTGGACTGTGCAATCCCAGCACACCGGATTGTTTAATCTTACGCAAGTCCTCAGCAGCTATAGGAGGATGGTGGTGAGTCTCATCCTTCCCCTGCATGCGCAGCATCTTCAGCACGCTCACAAATACCATGTTTGCACTAGCAAACTCTTTGTCCTTCATTAAGCAAATCTGACGATTATAAGGTGGCATTTTGAGATGCCGGTTTAAGCCAGCACGCATTGACTTGTAGCTTGCCACACTGTAGGTATTTCCATCATGATTCCTTACTGTGTAATAAAACTCTCTTAAGATATCATTCAGTTCACTTACTGGGACCAATTCAAAGCTAGGATCCTTGCCATTTTTGGCCAGCCATTGTTTTAATAGGTTAGCTGCCCAGCCAGTCTGCTTGTGGGTGTTTTTGATGCTCTTAGCATCCTCTTCCTCTTCCTCCAAGCCAAAGAGGACATCCTCGGGGAAGTTAAAATTCGTCTGTGCTGCTTCTACCGCTTCTTTATTTTCTGATGAAGTCTCTTCCTGTTTCAACTGCTTTTCGAAACAATTGATCAAAGTTGTACCATCAAATATGCCACAGGTATACGGCACACAGCGAACTACTTTTTGTTCTGAGAGCTGTGAAGTGCGGAGTAATACATAATATTTTGGATTTTACATAACAAAAAGCAGGTGGCATTAACTGGATTTTTCAAATGATATGGCATGTCAATTCCATACCTCACTAGCCAATTAAAATGCATCAGGTCCTTCTTTATTAACCATGGCATTACACATGCTTTAACTGATTTGACTGAAAGCAAACCTAGTAACATACACTATAACAGAAGACTGAAAACCGGAAAGCATCACGAGTCTTTTATTTCCCTCCTGCTCACCTTCCATTGCTAAATACCACTATCACACACAAACTCTTTTTCCAAAAATCTTTTCCGGGTTTCAGGCTCTACCAAAGAAGAAAAATTCCGAAATATGCAGCTTATATTGAGAATTAAGTCTTAAAACCGTCTGCCTGTCATCCATTCTGGTACTGAATTTCCTATGTATCAAGTACGGACAAATGTTTTAATAGCTATAATCCACAGGTATCTTTGAAGTTCCAAACAACCATTCTTTACAAAATGCCTTAGTAAAAACATTGAGTGAGGCCCAGTTTATACTCTTGTAATACTGGTTATCTTTGCCAGACTATTTCTGTGAGAGGTGAAAACCAGAATCTTGTCCAGTATATTTTCTTCTTGCTTTGAAATACAATTCATATTTAACTGTACCTTGAAACACTATAAAGTGTGGGAATTTTTGCTAGAAGAAATTAATTTTATATCCCTTAATAAAACAACTACCAGTTAACAACAATGTAACTATAAGGTGCTTTGTGAAGTATCTGTATGCAAAAGTAAAATTATGAATAATTTTACTTAGCTTAATGTCAACCTTTACATTTCAAAGCAAGTTCAACAAATCTTAGACAAGGAATCCAGAAGTACTGCAAGTTGTCCTTTATCATGAAGTAGTTATTTCTGAAGAAAGTTTCTTTTCCTTTTTTTTTTTTTCTATGACATATGTCAAGGAAGTATTAACTTCTGGATTGGTGCGGAAATGAGAGAGCTGCAATAATTTATAAAATATTTGTAGCTTTAAGTTCAAGCCCCTCAGGCAAAAACTGGGCAGAGTTTTCTTTTGTATGTTAGCTCTGTTGTATCAGACAAGTTTTTAGTGTGCTCCTGAATTACTAACTCATCTACTTACGTAAATCCCATCAGATAACTTATGAAAAGATTATCAGAAGCTCATGCTCCAAGCAATACTCTGGATCAGAAGAAGAAAAATACAAATGGACAGAAACTAGAAAGGATGGCACAAAAAAGAAACTAAAATTGTTTCATTATGAGCAATAAAGGTAAAGAACTTTTCTCCTGTGGATTGTAACTTTAGAATTTTATAGAGAAACATAATCAAGAACCTACCTGTGGTGTTCCCTCAGCAGTTCGCTTGTTTGCCGAAGTATCTGTTGGTGGCCTGCTTGTCTGGTTTTCTGAGGGGTCAAGAAATTGTTCATTTGCAGTATCTAATCAGTACTAAATACTGCTATCCACTATATAAATTTGGAGGCAATATTCAAAATTGTTTGATACCAAACATTCAGTACATAGCACACTTAACATTTTTCAGCCCTAATTTTCAAATTTAAGTGTTCAAGCTTGTTTACTAACATTTTTCAGAGGGAACTGAAGATACAGAAAAGCAGTATGACACTTTCCAGCAGTACATGTTCCCTTCCTTAAAAGTCTGACAGTTTATTCAAAATATTTTATGAAAAATTCCCTTGCTTATCTGCGGACAAAACGTAATTCCAGCCTCTCTGCCTTCTGACAAGGAGGTGGTTAACTGACAAGATATCAAATTGAAAAAAGTTACCATTTTCAACATTTTTGTACAAAAACTTGACTGAATAAAGGATGGTTAAGGAGACGGCAAAATACATAACTGAGACCATTTGTGCAGGGAGACTGAGTATCTTTATTAGCTCAGCCAAACGTATCTACACTAGCAACTTAAGCAGCATTTGCTTGAGTATTTGATGTAAAAATTTAAATTAAAATTTTCCCTTCTCATTCCTTTTCATTTTAACCAGAGCTTATCAGCAACAGTGTTGGCCCAAAGCAGTGATTCAATTCTTGTGAGAACACTACTTGGGTATACACTAAAGCTATGTGAACTGCAGAAAATTAGACATTTTTGGACACAGAGGTCCTTCCTTTGGTCCCTGCCTGATCTGTCACAAATGTTTTTATGTTGTTTTAAAAGACTATATTAGCTTTAGAGCCAAAAAAAAAAAAAAAAGTCAATACACAAAGCATGTAACTGTCCAACTCCATGGAAGATGTACTTTAACATAGGCAACTTAGAGATGGGAAACTGAAATAAAACTAGTTGTGATGTCAAGCTCTGCTTGAGTTCATTTTAACAATATATTGTGCCAATAAGAAACTTGCTATAATTCCAACTCACTTTGAAATCTTGAGGATCTCTTCGAAAAAAAGTTTTCAAGGTATGGAAAATCAGAAGTGCAGAGAATCATGACATCTTGGCCAGAGATGGAAAGTATTTTAAAATAATCTAGATACCATATTTGAACATTCATTGTGTTCACAGACTTTGTATTAAATACAATAAATCTACTTCTTTGAAACTAGCTTAGTATCCAGTTGTGTTTTTCCCCCCATTTTGTTTACTTTTAAGTGTTGTGAAAATTAAGTTAATGATTACACTTTCCTTTAATTATGTCTTTTCTGAGAAAGGCAGTCAGATTATTTTGAGAGACTGTATTAAAAATAAAATATTAAGTTGTTTGTGGTACAACAGGAGTTTCTTATTTCATGCTAGGAATGATATTAATCAAGTTCTAAATAAAACAAAGCTTACAGAGCCACACTGCTGACTCCTAAGGGTAGATGATTTTCAAGAATTGCAGAAACACATCTATGATGAAGATGATTTTGATCTTGACAATTTCAACAGAAAGGCAACCCAGAAAAAAAATCTCAATAAAATACACTAACAAATTTCCACTGGAGTGGAGTTTTGTGTTTCCCTTTGACAACTATTTTTCTTTCCCAGTGTCAACAGTCAAGCAGAACTTACCAACTCTGGGCGCTGTAACGGTGGGTGGTTCAATAGGAGCTGTACTACTAAATGCAGAAAGGGGAATCTTCATCTGTAGGGGAGCTCGACTGCTGGTAGCATTATAAAGTCCTGAAGTACCCACTGTGGGCAAAGAAGTCCTTGTGGCCTGGGCAACAGGATGTGCAGCAGAAACAGCCTGTACTGCCAATGTTGTGCCTATTGACCCAGCACTAGCTGGAGAGTTCCTTTGAATACCAGGACTGGGCACAGATGGGCTGTTATTTGGTTTAGTTGGGTTAGCTGATGCCAAAGACACTGTAGGTTTGGTAAGGCTACCAACTGAAGATGAGCTTTGTACGGATATAAATTCAACATTGCCTGACTGCTGGTTAGTTACCAAAGTCCCAGTGTGGCCTTGCAGGAGCTGAGGCTGGGATGACACTGCAACAGGTACGTGCAAGATTACAGGCAAAGACTGTAGTGAGACAGACACTGACTGAGTGCTGCCACTGGGCACTTGGTTAGTGCCCACAACTGTAGCTGTGTTAGCTGCGGGAATAACTGTTGTTGTCAAAGAGCTGGTGGAAGTCACTGGAGTCTGAGGCTTAGGATGTCCACTGACAACTGCTGGAGGAGCAGCAAGACTGGAAACTGGCACTAAACAACAACAACAAAAAAACCAAAACAAAATAAAAAGAAGTTAAGCATTTGAACCAAGTGAGAAGTTTCACTCCAACACAACAAATGGAAACAGTCAACGCTGTATTTCTGCTTGAAAGAACTATAGATAAATGGCAAAAAATTAGGATAGACAAGGAACTATTACACACGCGGGTTTGAAGAAAGATCCAAAGTTTAACTGTTGAAAACACATGAAATACAGCATTTTAAACACTCATTACAGAAATGGTAGAAAAGCTGTTTTTTCAGAAAACACAAGAAGTCAGTCAGTTATGACTAACTTGCTTTGTATAGATAGGACCCTATATCCAGAAGGTTCTACTAAAACCAAGGATTAACGTGTCAGAGAAGATACTTGCTGTTATGCAACAAAATTTCAGGATTAAATCTAAAGATCAGGAGCACAATACGATACAGAAAGCCAGTATACGCCTACTATGAGATGATTGTGTGGAAAAAATTCAGCGTTCAATATTAGGTAAACTATTTTTAAAACCAAAGATAGTAGGACTACAATGGATGTAATTAATGGTGGGTTTGATTCTACACTCCCTATAAAATTCTAATCTAGCAATTCCGTTTTTCAACTTGATTCCCTTAAGAATTGGGGCTTCTGACTTCCTTTAGTTCCCCACTCAACTTCTGTAGCCATTAGGTAGAAGGGAAAATCTCAGTATCCCATTATGATCAAGTACAAAACATGGCCTGCGAGTCATAAATTTCACTTCTTGGCAGCTGAGAGACTGGAAGTTTTGCTGCCATATCCAGCAAGGAGTCTGCTGAGAACATTGTTCTGGTTTTGCCAAATCAACACATTTTTTTCCCTTACCTGGTGCCGGAAACTACAACAGCACACTACACAAATATAGACTGGCAGTGTGGTAGGGGAGCTTAAAATAATGACTTTCCATGTAAGAAAAAGATAGTCATAAACCCCAGTTTTGCTCTGTTCAGTTAGTCACTTGTTTAACAGAAAGCAGTAAAACTTAAGGTGTGTTGGCAGTCCGCAGGCATTTTCTTACCTGCATTCACAGGGGCTTGAAAAGTTGCTGGTGTGCTCTCTCCTACATTCCTCTTTGACTCCAGCATCTGTCTCACTGTGCCAGCATTTCTATAGAATGAATTTTCAGTTAGCATTTCTCAATGAGCGACACTAAGTATAATTATGAACAGTACAATGATGAAAAAAACCCTTATTTTACAGCTATTCCTTTAACTGACATTTTCTAAAACTATTTATTTTCTGCCCCCCCTCTACAAATTAACTTTGGATATTCCCCTGCTAAAAAAAAATAATACAGCATTATTTGTAAATTTTCAAGTGCTTGCACCATGTTTGCCTTTCACCATGAGAATTTTCCCTTCCTTGAAATTAAACTTTCATTTTTATCCAGTATTTTTTAACCGTTGGAACAACGCTCATTTCAGTTTACCTAAAAATGGATTCAATACCGTCCACTTATGACTTCCGTGAAAGAAAATAAAATTTTACAATTTAAGAACAATGAAGGAAAAGGAAGAGCACCTTAATTAAAAAAAGTACAGGGATTATCTATTAGATTGGATATCTCAAGTTTCCTATTGTAAATTTTTACACGGTCAGTGATGTGGTTTGCTTACCGATAGGTTGCACTGTTTGTGTTTGCAGTGTCACTTGCTGCTTTCACTGGAGACAGAGGTGCATTTGGTGGATTCTTTAAAAAAAAAACAAACAAACAGAGAGAAAAGCCATAACAAAACAACTGTAAGTCAGCTTACAAACTTATGCCTTCATTGTATTTCATATTCATTCATTTCTCTATTAGATATAAATTTCCTAGAGCCAACACTGCATGAGAACTTAGCATGTTTTACAACCCCTCAAAATCTCCTTGGTCTATCTGCCTGCCTCCCTCCTTCTCCTACATCCTCCCTTTTTATAAGTCTCTTGTCTTCAGGTTTTTATAGCATGAGAAGTTCTTCCTGAATGTTAGTGAACTTTTAGCTGCCACTTCCTTCACCATAATTAATCCAAAATATTCATACTAGACACAGAGAAATACTGTTGTTTGTATCCATTCCTCTCCTCTCCCTCTTCCACCCCCAAAATCAAGGTACTGAGATTCACTCTTATTTACTCTGAACTCTTCATATTGAAGTAAATTAGATTTACTTACGTAGTTTAAGGTGCTTTCACACTAACAATGCTTAAAGAACCTTCTGTACAAATCAGAATTGCATAACGGATATTAAAAGATTATTCTTTCATATCTCTGCCTTTACCAAACAAGACAAACCTACTTTGTGAACACCATTGAACAACCAGATCCCATCTTTCTGTGAATAAAATTTATTTCTTTTTTTACACAAAGTTCAGGCTAATTCAGAAAAACAAGTATAACAAATCTAGTTCTTACTTCCTGTCTTTTCTTCAAGTCCTCCCTGGCTGCTCCAAACCGCTTTGTCAATCTAGCAATTTTAGCCTAAATGGGAAGAAGATGAAAACAAACAGACCCATAAATATCCTCCCCAAGAACCATCAAAGAAATTATACAAAATAAAAATATACATAATTAAGACATAAGTCAAAGGCTATTTTCATATCAGGGGAAATTATTCTTCCTTGAAATACAGAACAACTGTATTACTTCAGAGCAGCAGAAAGACACACACATGCATCACAATCAAGGTATCTTAGTTTCCTTCCCATTCACAATTGCACAAACAGAACCCATCTTGCAGAGGTTCATGCAAAATATTGAAAGAAACTGAAAGAAATGAAAGAAACTGAAAGCATTTGGCTGTTTCAATGCATTATGTACCAACCATATTGTTATAGCACCCCTTTTTGTCTTTCCTATTATCCACTCTTACCCCATTTATCTTATTTCTCCCTCTCACTGATACACTACATACCACACTCTTTACTGTCAGCTTTCTTTTACTCTATTTGAATGTTCAGGTGTCAGGTTCATTATCTTCTTAAGCACCATTCTTAAATCTTGTCTTTTACTTACTGTGTTTCCCTCAATATACTATTTGGTGATCATTCCTCCTCTAATTACCTAAGCATTACAAGATCCTAATTTACCCTGTCTAGGTTGCAGTTCTGATGGCTGACTTATTCTAGAGGCAGTAGCTGGGCCACTTGTTCTAAGCAGATATTTTTTCTTTTATTACACAGAAAGAAGAGTTAAATTATTTTTATGAACTCCTGAAAGCACTAGAAGAATGGAAGTTTTAAAAAAATCTGTGGGTTTCACATACCATGATTTCAGAACTTCTTAAACTACAAGGAGCTGGACCGTTTAGAAGCCTCACCTCACGTCTTTCACATTTTAACAAGCACATAACAAAGCTGCAATTATAATCTGCCTTTAATTACATTTGTATTTCAATTTCTGCTATCTTTTACAATGTAGAGGTATTTTGGAGCACCTTGCATAACAAAACCACGTAACATCAACACATTGACAGCCTTATATGACGTTATTAATTTGACACTGTAGTTGATGGCTAAAGACACTGATGAATGAGTATATTGAAAGAGCGTTAGATAGCACTTAAAAAGTCAACAGAAAACGTCTAAGGCAGCAAGGGGGAGGAGTTATGTAGTACAAACTCATCTGGCAAACTCTGTACTTTTTTACGTTAAAAGTTAAATGGCAATCCTGCTTTGGCAGGGAAGTTGGACTAGATGATCTCTAGAAGGTCCCTTCCAATTCCAACAATGCTGTGATTCTGTGATTGTTTGAATTTCTTATGACATAAGCTTTTAATTGTCTTGTCACTTCGAAATTCTTTGATTTTTGTGATGTTTCTCATGTCACCCCTAGGCACATTATTTCTATAAAGAATGCAAGAAAGCATACTGCATTCAACACTAGCTATTTGTTTCCTTGCTAAAACATAATTACTTAGTTTCTGGGGAAATAACATGAATAAATATTACATGATGTTTCTTTGTTTCAACATTCTACAAAGTCCAGTGCCATCATCCTCTCCTTTCCACGTTTTTCTGTTTTTAAGCAAATTTCTGGCTTCATAAGAGGCATTAGATATTTTCATACTTTACATTTATTTGAAAAATGTCTACATGGAATAGAAGAGTGGAAAAGCAGTATACTAACAGCTAATGAATCAGTCTGCAGAAGGAAGATTTGCTCAAGGGTTTTTTGATGATTAATAGGTTGCTTTTCCCTTTCTGAGTAGGCAATTAGAATCTTACAATTCAAAAGCAACATTAGTATTTGCTGCTTCTCCCCCCTTCCCTTTGTGGAGTCAAAATGACTTCCCTACTGATAACTACAGGTGACTTACTACTAAATGTTGAGGAACCTATTTTTAAATTTGACTCTAGTGTGCAGTTCAACACACAAACACTCACCTGTAGTTCAGTAAGCACAGTTTTATGTCTCTTGTTACATTCTACTTTCTCTATTCGGGTTTTCAAGTCCGCCAGAGTCTTGTCAAATACAGCACACTGTAAAGCAGTAAGTTTCTCTTCTAACAGTCTCTGGATAACCTGCCAAATTATTATTATAAGAAAAAAAAAAAGAAAAATAACAATGCAATCCCAGAATTTGAGAGACCATCTATAAAAACATTCTCAACCGTTAACAAGTGTCCCCCTACAAAAAGAACAGTGACAACAGCTGTGCCCTATCAATCAAATAAATCTATAGTCACCAGTAAGTATGTGGTTGCACATCTAAGAAAAGTTTCTACATCTATTTTGGCAAATACAAATGGTTCCTCTTTGCCATTAATTCAAGAAATAATTTCATTGCAGTGGGATAAGTGCATAAAACCTTATTACATATAGAAAGAACCTTAACAAGATATTTTCATTAAGTGCTGTGTTCACACAAATGAATTTTTCTTCTTATTCTTCCTGTTCTTGAGAAGGACACTGGCATTCAAAGAACAGAAACTAAAGATATTCAACAAAACTTTATTTCTGAGATACATCTTCCCCTAGCAGAAATGTCTTGTGTTGCTTTTCTTACAGAAGTTAAAAATGGAAAGAGACTAATTTCCGCAAAGTTTACTCGATACACTTTTTTTCCTTAGGAAACAAAAACAAACAAGCAACAAATGTGGTTCAGTTTTCCCCATTCTACATTAAGTTACAACACATGCAAGCTAACTAAGGGAAGAAGGGTAGAATTTTTTTTTCTTCAAGACCATAGGTTTCTTTACATGCCAATGGTGCAATCACGTTAACAGCTCTATAAAAATCTTCAAAACACTACACTGATTGCACTCCTGTTTGGAGATGGACTTTCTTTAAAGGTAGGTACACAATAAAGTGCACCACATATAAACCTTTACCACACTGAAACACCTCCTTTGCGAAGATTCTCCATCTATATAGTCACACCAGACTTAAGAATTCAAATATTTAGGACATTTCAAATATAAGACTTGGAGTAGAGTTTTTAAATTATATTTGGTCCCCTCTTAAGAGTAGGGCTGTATAGGATTTTATATGAATTAAGCCACCTTTGTTACTTGAATCATGTCCAATTTTCAACCACAAAAAAGAGGAAGTGTTTGGGGGGACAGGGAGTGTGTGGGAAAGGATGGCTGATTCAAAGATGGTAAGCCAAGTGACACATGTGTTTGTCCTATTTGCTCTACATTTACATCCTACCTTTTGTAATTTCTCGTCAACATCCTTCCTGGCTGTAATTTTTACTTGGAGTTCTGCTTCATAATCTTCTGCTATGTACCGACGACGTTTAGAATGAACACTATCCATGTCCTCAGATTTGGAACGTTTTCTCCTTGACACTTCACCTGGAACAATTAGATATAACTGCTCGTGAGGAACCTTTGAAAAAACAGGTTTCTGCAGAATGCTGTGATTATTACGAAGTTTCATTTCTCCCCAGTTTAAGCTTTTTCATCCTAAACCAGTAAGAACTCTAACTGTGAGCCATGCAGTAGCACCACATATTAGTAGCAAGTGACTCTCTGCAGGGGGTGGAGGCGCCCATCTGCTAGGGACAGGTGACCTGTGAGAAAGATAAAGGCATTGTGTAGGTGGGAATGGGGTTAAGAATGCCAAAGCTCACCTTATGCTGTATCTGATGAGGGACACGAAGGGCAACAAGAAGGGCTTCTACCAGTATACCAGCAGCAAAAGGAAAACTATGGAAAACACATCCCCCTGCCTGCTGAATGAGGCAGGGGAGCAAGTGACAAAGGACACAAAAAAAATTCCCAGGTACTCAATGCCTTCTTTGTCTCAGACTTTATTGAGAAGACTCGCCTTCAGCAATGCCAGCTCCGTGAGACCAGTGGGACAGTCTGGAGCAAAGGCAGACTTGCTGCCAGTGGAGGAGGGCTGAGTTAACATTTAAACAAACTGGACATACACAAGTTCAAGCCAGAAGGATGCACCCAGAAGTGCCGAGGGAGCTGGCTGAGGTGGCCGCAAGGCCACGCTCAGTCTCTGAAAGGTTGTGGCAATAGCAGAAGGTTCCTGAGGACAGGAGAGACATTTGCTTTCTTCTAATCTTCAAGAAGGGCAAGAAGGATGCAAAGAATTACAGGATGGTCAGCCTCACCTCAGTCCCTGGGAACATGATGGATGGTTCAAGTAATTCTAGACATTACCTCTAAACGTATTAAGAAGGTGGTGATGGAGAATAGTCAGAATGGATTTATCAAGGGAAAATCATACTTCATCAGCCACATAGCCTTCTATGATGAGATGACTGGCTTGGTGGACGAGGGGAGAGCAATGGATACTGTTATGCTTTTGACACCCAAAACATCCTCAGAGACAAATTCATGATTTTTGGCCTAGAAAAATGGACTGGGTCAAATGCTGGGTCCAAGGACTGTGATCAGTGGCAGAAAGTCCAGTTGGATCTTGTCACTAGTAACATACACCAGTAGGTGATACTGGTACCAACACTAACATCTTCATTAATGACGTAGATAATGGGGTAGAGGGCATCCTCAGCGATTTGCATATGATACAAAACTGGAAAGCGTGGTTTCTACACTAGATGATCATGCTGCCATTCAGAGTCACCTCGACAAGCTGGAGAAACAGGCAAACAGGAACCTTATGAAGTTCAACAAAACAAAATGCACAGTCCTACACTTAGGTAGGAATAAACCCATGTACTAGTACAGAATGGGAAATGACTGTCCGGAAAACAACTTCGCAGTAAAGGCTCTGGTGGTCTTCATGCACATCAAGTTGAACACAAGTCAGTAATGCACCCTGTTGGCAAAGAAGGCCAACAACGTCCTTGGCTGCGTGAGGAAGATTATGGCCAGCAGATTGAGGGGAGGTAATTATTCCTCTCTAATAAGTGCTGTGAGACTGAACCCTTAGCCTTGTGTCCAGTTCTGGGCTTCTAAATACAAGAAAGATGTGAGCATACTGGATAGAGTTCAGTGTAGGGCCACCAATATGTTTTACAGACTGGAACA
Source organism: Xenus cinereus (assembly GCA_025774025.1). NCBI lineage: Eukaryota > Metazoa > Chordata > Aves > Charadriiformes > Scolopacidae > Xenus > Xenus cinereus. The sequence goes on along the minus strand of JAOXJK010000001.1, from coordinate 53,078,420 downwards.
TCTGTCCTATAAGAAAATGACAGCTGGCATTATTCAACCGGAGAAGGCCGTTAGGGGAGATTTTATAATGCGTGTAAATTACCTGATGGGTGGAGAGTGAAAAAGACAGAGCAAGACTCCTACTGAGTATCAGCGAAAGGATGAGAGAAATGGATGCAAATTCACATACAGGCAATTCCATTCAAACTACCAAAACATTTTTACTGTGATGGTGATCAAACACTGGAAGTGAAACACCAGAAGTTTGTGGAGTCTCCTTCTGCAGAGACACTCAAAACCTGTCAGGACATGGTTCTGAGCAAACTGCTGTAGTTGACCTGGTTTTGAGGGGGGGATTTCAAAAGGTACCTTTCCAACTCAAATGACTGTTTCTCACGTGCCATCAGTGAAGCATAATAGTTTTAACATTACGTACTTCTCTCTGTGTGTTTCTCTTCTTCTTTGTGAGCCTCTTCTTCTTTATCCTCCTCACTCTCCTTTCTTGTCTCCTCCTCCACCTCTTCTACAAATACAAGGAAAAAAAAACAGTTATGCTCACCTACCTAAGAGTCCTATTCTGAGCCGCAAACTTAAAATTCTTATGAAAAACCATATTGGGCAAGGTGAGAGAAATAAGTATATCACAGAAAGAATACAGAGACAAAAAAAATTAGGATACCTTCAAGGCAAAAATTTGAACTACCATACAACACAGCAAGATTAACTTCTGGGTTTGCTTAGCTTTAAAATCAACGGAATACCTCAAAGTTGCCTCTGAAATGAAACTATAGTTTAGATGTAATTAAAATTCTCAATTAATTATTATGGTTTACTTTTTCACCTAGGAAAAAAGTATAAAAATTTCAGTAACTAAATATTAATGTGTTTGTTTATCTACAATTGGCAGATTCACCCATAACCTTTATGGTATAAAAGATCTAAATTCTTCTTTTCTTAACAAATACGATTTTTCATTTAAAGTTTCTTCCTAATACAATTTAAGACTAGTAATTTAAAAAAATACAGTTACAGAAATTCTTAAAGAAAGAAAAATCTGAAATAACACACCCAAATACACACAAGTTAAAATGAAAAATGCTAATGCTTCCTGAAAACTCTCATTATACGTTCCATGAACTTCCAGTATGTGTTTTGTACAGGCTGTATTTGCCACCTCTTGTGCTTGCTAGATACAATGTAAACCTACTACTTTTAAGATTACATTAATATCTATCCAGAATATAACAGAACAACTCAGCACTGTTACGCACATCTTGAACTGTACACTTCTCCCATTTCCTATTTTCATTTTGTTATTACATCAGCATTTACTAGCATTTTTGGAGAAAGTTCTGGCTGCAGAGATATGCTTGATGCTCTCTTAACACTACATTTTTCTTCCATTATGAAAAACATTTGAATTATTTTAAATAAGTCACCTAATGAATCAGAAAAAGGAAGGAGTCAGAAACACCAAAACAGAAATGATGACATTTTTCATCTTGTTAATTATGCAAGAAGTAATACTCATACCACATAATTTCTTCAAAACCAAACTGATTTATTTTTGAAGGTAATAAAATGGCATAGCGCCTATCCCACCTACTTTTTTAAAGACTTAAAGATAATTTTCATGTATTCAATTGTTATCAAGAAATTAGGCCTCATTCACCTAAAAATCTAAAGGGGAGTCATTAGGTTCAAGAGTACTTTTCCCACAACTTACAGATTTTAACATTAAACCGAAAGATACAAATACTGTGTCCAGTTCTGGACCCTCCAGTTCAAGAAGGACAGGGAACTACTGGAAAGAGTCCTGCGGAGGGCTACAAAGATGATCAAGGGCATGGAGCACCCCTCTCATGAGGAAAGGCTGAGAGACCTGGGTCTGTTTAGCCCGGAAAAGACTGAGAGAGGATCTCATCAATGCTTATAAATATCTAAAGGGTGGGTGTCAAGAGGATGGGGTCAGGCCATCTCATTCTCATTGGTGCCCAGCGACAGGACAAGGGTCAACAGACACAAGCTAGAACACAGGAAGTTCCGTCTGAACACGCAGAAAAACTTCTTGGAGTGTGCCAGAGCACTGGAACAGGCTGCCCAGAGAGGTTGTGAAGTCCTCTCTGGAGATACTCAAAACCCACCTGGATGCACTCCTGTCCAGCCTGCTCTGGGTGAACCTGATTTGGCAGGGGAGTTGGACTAGGTGATCTCCGAAGATCCCTTCCAACCCCTACAATTCTGTGATATTCCACAAAAAGATACACATATGTAGAACATCTTTAAAATATCATGCTACAAGTTTCCAAGCTGAGCTTTTTGAGTTCTATGTACAGAACGAAGTAATTTCAGGGACAGGGATTGGTTTGGGCAGTGTTAGGATGATGACTGGACTCAATGATCTTAAAAATCCCTTCCAACCTTGGTGATTCCATGCATAGCCTTTTAAGTAGTGAATCCTTGATCAAACTCTACCCAAAAGTTATTATAAAACAGAAATACAGGCATTTCCCATGAAACGTGACAGGATTTGACTATTTTTGTTTAGAAAGTAATCATAGATTCATATATTTTCAAAGGAATCATCATGACCTGGACAAGCTCAAGGAATGGGATGACAAATGCTTTATGATATTCAACAAGGACAAATACAAAAGTTCTGCACCTGGGAAGGGAGAACCCTTGCAATGACACAGGCTAGGGCCTGCAAAGCTGGGGAGCAGCTCTGCTTTGCAGACTCACAGAGACAGCAAGTAAAGCACAAGCCAACACAGCGTGCCCCGGCAGCAGAGGAGGTCCACAGCATCCTGAACTATGTTTAGAGGAACAGAGACAGTATATCGTAAGAAATGGTTATTGCCCTTTACTTGACCCTCATTATTGCCATCTCTTGGTAAGGAGCAAGAGACTGCTAAGGGGCTGGAGAACATGACCTGTAAGAGAGGCTGGGGGAGCCGGGCTTGTTCAGCATGGAGAAGATAAAACTTAATAGGGACTTATAACCAGCTTTCCAATACCTGTAAGGTGGCTTTTGAGAAAATGGAGCCAGACTTAACGTAAAAGTGCATGGCAATGGTAAGGGACAACACATATAAGCAGAAACAAGAGATTCCAACTGATAGAAAGAAAAACATTTCCAACATGAAGAGACTCAATGGAACAAGTTGTCCAGAGGGGTTGTTCAGTCTTCACCAGTGGAAGTTTTCAAGACCTAACTGGATAAAGTTCTGAGCCACCTTGTCTAATCTCACAGCTGACCCTACTTTGACCAGGAGACTGGACTACAGACCTCCTGAGGTCCCTCCCAATCTGAACTACTCTATTACTTAGTCACAACTCCCACTGCCTATCATAAAATAAATAGATAGAAAAAATTAAGTGATTCAAACACAAAGCACAATATCCTCTTCTTCAGTTATTTATTACCACATTTTTAGTTGTAAAAAAAAATCCATAAAGGACTTAAAGATTACAACTGATGAATCAAACATCCATAAATCAGTCCTCCAAAGTCTGTCAGCCAGAAGCGTGCCTGGTATCTGCTTGCAAAATCCAGCAGATCTAAAATGCAGTTCTGTTTTTGTCTGCTACATTTAAGAAACTTCTTTCCACCATATATTCAGCTCCTCTTTGCAGGTATTATAGACCTCCCTAATCTTCTATTATATGAATAAAACTTATATTCTTTTAAGCTTTCCAGTATAGTTTGTTTCCCAAATGGTGAAATATTTTTTTGCAGCAACTCTCTGAAAGCCTTCCATTATCCCTTTTTGAAGTAAAAAACAGAAAAAGAAATAGTATGGCAGAAAAGTGGTTTCATCAGTGCCATTTAAGTGTAACATTTTCCTTTTTGTGAATTCAAGAATTTTGACAGCTAGTTCTATCACAACACAGGAACAAAAGTTCATTCTTAATTGTTTACCTGCCATTCACATGCTCTGAAGATCCCTTCAAACACTACTTGTCTACTACTTGTCTAGAAGACAAGCTGTATTCTTGTAAATGTTACCTGCACTCTTTATTCTTAAAAGGTTGTAGCTGGGTGTGCTGCTTCACTTCAGACTCCCTCAACGAAGATCAGTAACAAGATCACTTTCAAATTATCCCTGGAGGGCATGAAATGCCACTCCTGTACAGAAGCCTAGAATCAAGATGTCTAGAAAGCACTCAAAGTGCTAGCAATTCCGAGAAAGAAAGACTTCAGATTCACTTTGGTAGACATTCTCACCTCATCAAACTTGAGAGTACACCAATTAGGTAGGAGAAAGAAGATAGCAACAGATACACTAGGTAAACCCAACAGTTCACCAAATCCAGGATCCTGTCTCCAGCACTTTCATGTCAACAGCACATAATCAAGAAGGGAAGAATACAAGGAGGAGAGAAGAACACAGTTACACTGTCCCAAAAAACTTCCCCAGCTTTCTGAAAAATTGCTGGTGGAAGACCTCCAGAGCCTTATGGTTTCTGTACCCTCAAAAAAACTCTTTTTCCATGGAAGATGGATGTAGGTAAACTTTTAGCAGTCATGGTGTTGCTAGCAAGGAGTTCCATAGTCCTCCACATAGAGAACCATCTCTTCTTCCATGCTTTGATCCTGCCTCTCACTTTTTTCTTTTCTTCCATTTGATACACAAGGTTCTTTGTAGAGGAAAAGACAGCAAATATCCATTCTTCATGCCACTTTACAGATCTTTGTGACATCTCTCCTCCATGTCTTCTTTCAGGCTGAAAGATCTTACTCTAAAATTCATCCTTGTCTAAAAGTTCTCTCTCTGATCTGCCTCAGAAGGTGAAGAAGCTGTAGATGAGCTGACTGCGAAGAATAATCAAAGAGGGGATAAAACCTGCACAGACAAAAATCCAAGCCCCACAGTGCACGGAAGGAGTGACAGATAAGAGCCTATATTCAAAATAGTAACAAATAGAGATTTTCAAAATGGAGGAGCTAAGAAGCCTGTGACTTCCAGCAACACAATGAAGACTCCCTCGCTACTTGCAAATCTGCAGTTACTGAACAGGTATATCAATGATGGAACACGTTAAGAGGGAAGTTGCCTATTAACAGAGGCATCAGAGCCAGCTGATTCTGGACCATTCACCTGCATAAAGGAGAGACCGGTGATAGTCATATATCTCCCACAGCAGATACCCACCTAACAACCTGACCTGATGCCTCAAGATATTAGCTGCTTGCTGAGGACCTGCACTGCCAATGCTGCAAAGAGGCTACCAAGGCTTATTTGGTTTTCAGCCTATTATCTCTTGCTGCTTATCTACAAGGGCACCAGTAGTACTACCAGAAGCAGTTCTAAGCACACCAAAAGTAGCAATGAATCTCTGCAGAAAAGGGTGAAGGGCAGAAAGCCTCAAGATGGCATTATCATCAACCCTCCTGATGAACTGGGAACAAAAAAAATAGCTCTAGAAAGAGTGCATGCCTCCAGAAGAACACCACCTGGCTGAATGACAGATGTTGCAGGCAAGGTTTTCACACCTTTCACTGCGGTCATCTCTGATACCAAGAATTACTAAACAGGGACTGAATCCATCTGACAAAGTTGAACAAGAGTTCTGCAAGCAGGCAGCCTTCCATAACATAATGGGAGGGCAGAGAGAAGATGGAGCCACTACTCTTTAAGGTGCGCAGCAACAGGACAGGACGCAATGCACAAGTTGGAACACTGAAGATTCCAATTAAGCAGAAAGTTTTTCACTGTTGAAGTTGGTTAAATATTAACCTACCCAGGAAGTTGTGATATATCTATCCTTAGAGATGCACAAAAGTGAATGGCCAAGGTCCTTGAGCTATCTGATATAACCGGACCTACTCTGAATAGGAGGCTGGAATAAAGACCATCAGAGGGTTGAATTAAAATTACTCTGCAATTCCATCATCTACCCTGTTGCTCTTTCATCCACCTTTTCCAGTTCTGTGATATCTTCTTTGATATGGGGAGAAGGAAATAGAATTACGCAAAACATTTAAGAGCTTGGTGTTCCATAGTGAAATTTTCCTCCACTTCTTAATTTATTCCCAGCATTCTTTATTTGCTTTATTCAACTGCGATTGTTTCAATGTTTTCACAAAATTACCAACTATGATCCTAGAAAATCATTCTTGAGTGGTGAGTCGCTTCCATCTTCCTTTTAAATTATGAACATTTCCATACTCATCTGTACCACTTTGTAGTTAACCACAGAGTCTCATCTACCATTTTTATGCACCAGTCATTCCACATTGCAAGATTCTTCTACAGCTTCTCATAGTATGATCAGCAAACTGTTATCTTGCTAGTGACCCTTCACTTTAGGAAAATCATTAATTCTGTCACACAGCACAGTCTCTGAAACAGATTACTGTAGATTTACTTTCCATTCTTCAAATGATTATTCCTCCATTAGGACTTTCTATCTCACCTGAAGGCAGTTCAGTTTCCAAAAGTTCTTGGTAGGAAATAATTTTGTGCTTGGCCATCCAAAAGAATTCAAATACAGCAATCAGGTCTTCTTTGTCATGTGCTTGTTTACTTACCTGAAGAGCTCCACGGTTTTTTAATGTATGATCTTGCATTACAAAAATCTTAAGTGCCAACTAATTCTACTTGATAAAATGATTCTACTAATCTGCCCATTTGAAGAAAGTCTTCCAGGACCATTTGCAACATTGTTTAGCCATGCTGGTTTTTGTCCAGGCTTTTTGAAAACTGAACTTTTTAACTAAGCAGTTTGCACCTATGTCTCTGATATAGCATCTTCAAATGACCTCCATACTGTTTCCACAAATTTAATTCTCACAGACATTTTCCAAACATTAATCTTTTTCTAAGATAACTCTACCTGTTTTTTCATACAGCTGTTTCCCACCCCTGCAACCTCTCTGCTGTTATCTTTGTATTCAAAGATTGAAATTGGTAAAAGCACTGCATTTTTTTTGTATTAATACCATGTTAAATCTAGGACGAAACAGGTCCCCAAAAGACTTGCTTTAAATATTTCATGCAGAATGTACTATTCAGAAAAATTTAAATTCCCTTCTCTGCAACTTGACAGGCAAGCTTTATGAAGCATAGAATGCAGAAATTAACAGGTGACTGCTGGTTAAAGACAGACTATACTTCACAGTAGCCAGTTTTCATTTCATGAAACAGTTCCAGATGTAAACTGTAAAAGTCATAAACCTGAAAAAAATACTGCTGGACACGGTCATTTTAGACTTCGGCAAACTGTAGTCCAATTTTTAATATTCACTTCGGGCTTTCTGCTCCAGAGAAAAAAGTCCACTATGACCAGAGTATGTTTTCTCATTAGGTAAGATGAAAAAAGTTACCCTGATATCCTAATTTCACTAATCTCTAATGAAAGAACACTTAAACTGTGGTAAGAACTACGATCATCAATTTGTTTGTAATGTACATTTGATAAAAGGGACTCTACACACTACAATTTTGACACAAGTACACACAATATTCTTTCTCTCTGCTACCCCCCACCTCCAAATAGTTTCTGGAAGACTTTAATTGCACAAGAATGGTATCACTTTTGCAATCTCAGTACAACACCTAACACTTAAATAAGATCCTTAGCAGAAACCATGAAGCCTACCTTTTCTGTGTTTAACTGGAATAAATCTGAATACCAGAAAAGAAGGAAGAATCTGAAACATGGCTGAAGAGACCTATTCTTATCTCCCTTTCTCTAGTTGTTTAGAGACTGAAGACTCAATGTCATCACACATTAGTGAAAGACAGAGTTTCATCATTAGTGACACAAGAGTTGAGAAACTAGTTGCTAACTTCAAAGAGACTAAAAGACACCTGAATCTTGTTTAATCCACGGAATTCCTAGCCAGTCAAGCATGTTTGAACACATTTGGGTTGGCATGGTCATAATTTTATTAAAAGCTATAAAGTGGGGAAAAAAAACACCAAACAAAAAAACCCCACCCCAAAAATCATTTGGCACAACAGCTTTCTTAAGCACGGATAAAAGCCCAGTGTCAACTTATCTCTAAATTATTCATCTATTTCATTTTCAGAAGTGCAATAGGATGACAATGAGTGCCCTATGTCAAAAAAAAAATGCTTACAAAACTGTATGACAATAATAGACTACAGAGAACATCCATTCAGTTTAACATAAATCTTCTAACTACATGAAGAGAGTACAGTACCAGCTTCCTATACTTAATGCTTTCAAATGTTAATCAGTTAGCAAAGTCATCAGATAAAAACCACTACGAGTTAAATGAATAAAAGTGATACGGCGTGAAAACCATACATTACTTCTGTTTTTCATGAAATCTTTCCAATACTGTCTTTTGGTTAAAAAAAAAAAAAAAAAAAAAAAAATTTGAAACAAATAGGACTTGTGACATGCCTGGATTGCCAGCATATTTTCATTTTTACTATTTATTTGCACATTAAAGAAAGTTGAAATCCATCCTCAAGAACAGTACATAAACACATTTTTCTTCACACAAATCTTTCTGTTCCATGTCTAGCAATTACTCTTATTTCCTCTTCTTCCACTCACCACCCCACATCATTTTGCAAAGAATATGAGGAAAAAAAACCCAAAATAAACCAGATATCAATGATGACATTTTTGGTGTTGCTTTCATTTTTTTCTGGGCCTTGAATTCCATCTGTGAAAAATGTAACTACTGTGTTACTACGTAACACAGAATTGGTGGGAATAACTCTCTTTTTGACTTGGAAGCATGTCGTAAGTGTGTCATTCTCAGAAATGAAAAAAATCCCAGACTTAGATCAAAACTACCAGTTTAGAAAGGTCTTACCTGGAAGACTTGTCTTGTTTGGTAATATCACTTCAGCATGTTCCTCCTTCTCGTCACAGGGATCCTCTTCATCAGACAGTACTAAGAAAGCCTCTTTTGGAAGACTTTCATTACTTTCCTGCTTGGATGGTGAGCCCAAACAGTTGTCCATTTTCTCTTCTAAATCTGGAACTGTGTCATCCACTGGAAGCAGAGAACTTTTAGAAAAACAGCTCAGTTCATCTTCAGCAGGAGCTAGTTTTTCCAAAATTGGAATAATTTCATCTGTTTCCATAGAGTCAGTATTGTCCAAGATACTTTCACTTGGCTCATCTATTGTCTTCTGAACAGTGGTTTCTGAAAGACCTGCAGTGCTGTCTTGTTTGTCCTTTGGTTCCTGGTCAACTTCCATACTGCTAGAGATGGTTTCTTCTCCAACAGCATCTTCAGCAGTTACTTCCTCAGTCCTCTTTTCCTCACCGGATGAACTGGAATTAACAGTTAAGTCATTTGTTTCCCTCTTCTCTTCAGAAGAGTCACTATTATCACAATTTGATTTACTTTCACCTTCTGATGGGATCTCACTCTCTCTTTGGTCCAAAAGATCTTTTGTATTATTTTCTTCATGGAAGTTATCTTTATTGCTACCAAGCACACCACTGTCAGCCTCACAAGCTAAAGCAGTATCAGCATCTTTATCTTGCTCAGGAGTAACATTCTCTGAAGACAGTGCTAGAGGTTTGGGTTCCGTGTCATTGACTACGTTCCCTGCCCTACTTTCAGGGCTTTTGGCTTCCTTAATTTCATCAGAAGCTGTTCGTCCTTCTTCAGAGTTAACACACAAGTCCACTACGCCATTTACTTCCCTCCTGATTTCCACAGAGTCTGTATTGCTTAAAGGGGAATTTAAATCAGAATCTCCATTCTCATGTTTTCCGTTTAACAGTTTAACTTCAGTTGTCTTCAACAGCTCCTCTTTAACCTTATAAACAGCTTCAAGTTGTTGTCGATCACTTACTCTCATTGTTTTTCGTGCTTTAAAGACTTTTTTCTGAGGTTCATCTGTGCTATCCATCTTGACCCTTAAAATAAAAGTTCAGAAAGAGTTGTAAAGGTAACAATTTATCACATTACAGTGTTCCTAAGAAAGACTATAGAATTTACCATATTTTAAAGCAAACTGGTTTAACTGTATCTTCAAAACCAAAGAAACACATTACAACATACTTAAACTTTGTTTGTCCTCAGAAAAACTGAATGCAAGTTTCTACACACGCTGCACAAACACGCATATGTAAAGATCACTGAGATCACACTATAACATTTAGTAATATTCTGACTACACATTTTAGACCACTTGTCTCTTAATTTTATTATAGCAAATCCATGTAATGATGTTGTCTAGCCAGAAACGGATATTATGCTAAGGTAAGAGCCAGCAGCTTCTCTCATAAAAAAGTAAGAAATATTCTTGGTCCATCAGTTTACATTTATTTTTATCTTTCTAAAACTACGTAATTTCATGAGTTTCAAACAGAATTAACAACTGGAGTAAATGACAGGATTTTTATATGAAGTAACTTTTAAGTAACTTTTAACTTCACTATATTGAAAGAGATTCTGAATGTGTCATTAAGATACTTTTATTCCTCTGTATAGATAAAGTAGACCTTCATCCTCC
>JAOXJK010000001.1:53052585-53063607 GCA_025774025.1 Xenus cinereus | reverse complement strand
CCACATATTCTGCTGTTCAGACCATTAAAAAAAAAAAAAAAAAAAAAAAATCAATGGTCAAATATGCAAGTCGACTTAAAATGTAGCACAGGCAAATCAAGGGAGGTGAGGTTGCAAATGGTCAGGAGTATTTTGTTCTAGATGGAGAGTCCCAGAGAATGGAAGTGGCAAATAGAACCTACCTTTTAAGCAGCGGTTCATAAAAAGCAGTTTGCAGTTGAAATCCTCTGAAGCAATGTTGATATAAATTGTCAGAAAATTAAAAACTATTTTCAAAGAAAAAAAAACATTTGTGATCTATTCTTACAGAACACGCGCTGAAATAATGTGCCAATAATTTAGTTTTCTACCACTAATACATTCTTTGACCGAATGCAAGATCCACAACACCTGCCTACTGACATCCACATACAACTATGCCTTTATTTTAAAACGTAATAAAGAAAACAGGATATTTAAGTGCAAATAGTATTTCTTCCAGCACAGCACGGAAGATTTGCGTTTTCCTCCCTTTTGGGCTAAAATTATGTGAGTGTTGGCTGAACAAAGTGAAAGAAAAAACCGTGCCATTTTCTGAGAGAAAAATTACGTCACCATCCTGCCCTATTTCACCTCGTGCACACACAGCATTACAAGGCCCACTGTAATTAAATATATATATATATCTCTTTAGGTTACTTTTCCCCGCCGTGTTTAATACCCGGTGTTGAGGTTTGCGGTTTAGGTAAGAAACAAGCAGCGTTGTCCCCTGCGGCAGAGTCCCCTGCAGTTTCTCCGGCGGCCCCGAGGGGGAGCCCGCCGTGACCCCACCGCTCCCCGCGGGCCGCGCCTCGAGGCTGCGGGGGAACCGACTCCAGCCCCACCTCCCATTGGCTGGAAGGAGCAGCTACAGGGCAGCCAATCAGGCGGCAGCTCCTTTAATTCTGCCCAGCAACAAAGCCGCGGGCAGAAAGTCGGCCAGGGCAGGGACGCGAACGCGGGTTTGTGTTAAACTCATGAGATTTTTCCAGAGATCTGGGAAAGGACGTAAGAAAAAGTTCAGGGTTTTTTCAGTTCGAGACCCGGAGCCGCACAGAAGCGCTCACCGGGGGTGCCCGGCCGCAACACAGATTTGATGTTTAACACATGGGAGCGGGTGTAGGCTAGTTAAAAGCTGCCGAAATTCTGTTGCGTTAAATAATGTTGAATCAAAAAAAATCCCACAACTGCTGAGCCAGAAACCCAGCTCAAGAATGGCAGCCGGTAATGTTTCCTTTCTTCAAATACTGTGCAGTGCCCGTGCTTTTCTAGTGTCCCAACGGAACCACCAAAATCAGTGATTTTTTCCCAAATGCAGTATGACTTCTGTCCCAAAAGGAGAGGCCATTTCCCCCCCCCCACCCCGTGAACTGCCTTTTGAAGAACCAATTCAGCAGAACATTAAGTCCACACAGGTATCTATGCCTAAGAAAAACACCCAAACATATGGCTACAGGCTTGGTAAACTGGAGTAAATTCCCAGTACAGTTTCCAACAGGCTGTACAGTCTTGTGTACCGTACTTGGTCGACAGTTTCACGTACAAATTTGAACTACACCCTCATCACTTTGGCGTCACAGCATCCTGTGTCCAGTTGTCCTGTGTCTTCTCTACCTCCAGAGGACTTTGGCACATGACCCGTTTCTCATAAAGTAGTAATTTTAGAGTTCTTTTCCCATGAGGTTGGTATGCCTCGTGGGAAAAATGGATTCCTCATGAGGAAAAAAAAAAAAAAAAAAAAAGGACTGTCAGATCCATTTACACAACTAAATCTTTCATCTGCTGGTGGTTTTGCAGAACTGTCCTTACATGGTTCATCAGTTTATGCCTTGATGACTGCTACACATGAGATGTCCACTTTTGAAGATGAAGAACAGAAAACAAACGAGAATCCTTCCTAAATAATTTTTAACTAAAATACATACTCAAGTTAGCCTTATACAAGCAACTGAAGTGCCTTTGAAACACCCACTCTTTAGCACGTGAAGCTTAAGCTCATTCCCTAAGAAGAGTTCTGTCTTCTTCTGTAAACTGAATTTTAACAGCCACTTAGCTCATTAAACCAGTAAAACTGCTGGAGTGGAACTCTGCCAGAGTAACAGTGGTAGGTGCTGTGTTTTCTTACTTCCCACCAGTGTTAAGAGATTTCAACTTTCATCAACACTCAAAACGCAGCTTTCAAGTCAGCTGTGGGATCCCCAAACACTAAACAAGTACTGCTGTTTGCAATATCTGTAACAGCAAAATTCAGCTTTCTTAGACACTTTTTTTAGCACAAGCTAAAGCGCTAAGTATGTTTCTTTCTGTAAAAAATGTAAAATTCTGTATAAAAGTTGAATTTGTGCATTTTAAGATACATTTGTGGCAGAGTATTATCATGATATGCAGTTTAAATTTTAAACTGCAGTTTCATCTTTGGTGCAGGATGAACAGTTTCTATTGTCCTTAAATATGAGGAGCTAGTAATTCCACAGAAGTGGACAGTAGCTGCCAGAACACATCTACAACTAAAAGCTTATCCAACTTCTGAAACTTAACCTGAGCAACAGGAATTAATTGTTCACGTACATGCAGACCAAAAAAATATGAGAAACTCTGTGAAAATAATCCTTAAAAAATAAGGGCAAGATTTTTTTTGTTCATGTTTAGGTTTTTCTATTTATTACAAAAGAGAGTTGGTTTTTTTTTAATAGGAAAAACTTCAACTGAAAATTCAACAGGCTACAGCTGTAAGAAGGTATCACAAAAGTTTCCAGAACTGCATCCTTTTAAGGCATATCTCTTTATAGGTATTCCGTTAGATAAAATGCAGAATAACACTATTCTAATTAAAATATATATATATATATTTACCCTTAACATTCTGTATGTGAAGTATTTTCTTAACTAGTTCACATTACCTAGGCAACTAACTGTAGCAATGTAATCTCGGCTTTCAAACAGTTGCAGCTTGGTGACATCAGACTTCAGAGGGGAGCTGTCTGATGCCAACCCTGAGGTGACTTCTCAAAAGCCAGGAGAAACAGAAGACAAAAGAAAACGAGCAACAAAAAAGTTGACTCTGCATTAAAATGTTATTAAGCATTTGTCATACATACAAGAACTCTTTTTTGCAAAGATTACATTTTCTCAGTAACAAAAAAGCAATGATTTAAAATGGAACTAAAATAGAAGTTGATTAGTTGGCTGTGGGAACCTGCTGTTTTATTAAGTGTTATCATTATTTCTTCTAGGGAAGATAACCTTTCTCAGGAGGGCATCTGCTGCTTTGCTTGTCCCATGCTCAGACCAGTCCTTCCACACACCAAAGTCCCTGCTGAATCCCACCTCAGACTGGACGTGGCAGGTATGTGAAGGAACCAGCTTTTTCATAACTTTATCTAATTGAAGCCTGGTAAGGACTTTTCATAATCTTTAGATTTTAGGGTCAGGGAGGCTATTTGCCTGTTTCCCACACGCAATGATGAATTCTCTACCTGTGAGTGCCGGAGAAAGTCCTGGGGGGTCCCTTGCCAACCCCCGGGCCGGCAGAACCAAACCTTCCCTGCCCGATGGGCGGGGACTGCTGATAATTTGCATACTCACTCAGGATTGGCTGCGGGAGTTGCTGTGCATAAACCAATCCGAAACGGCGAGGCGGAGCCAAGCCAGCCGGCCGGCGCAAATCTGCCCGGCAACCGGCTAAAATTAGAGCGGGCACCTTGGCGCGTCACCCAGACGTGGCGTGACAAAGCGCCTCCCCGCTGGTGACGTAGCGCGCACGTGTGAGAACACGCCGCGCGGGCCCGCCTGCTCCCGCCGCGTGGAGCCGCCACGCTGCCGAGGCGGTGCGGGGGAACCGCCGCTCTCAAAACACGAGGAACGAAGGGACGCCCGGGCTTCAGCTTCTGTGCCTCAAGCGGAGGCGTTATGCGGGGGTACGGCGCGCGGAACTCTGCCAGGTGTGCCTGTGGCCGGGTGTCCGTACTCCTGTTTGTTTGGTTTTTTTAATAGAAGGAAAACAATTTCTGAAGTCATTCTTTTTTCAAATCGGAACACAAACTATTATAATCTGCACATCAACTTCTCTCGCCTTCACTTCTAAGCAAGCAGGAACAGAAAGCGTCTTACTCCTGACTATTTAATATCCCATGTCACTTGGATGACGTGAAAAATTGAGTCATCCACAACACGCGCAACAGATGTCATCAAACCCTCATTAATGTGGACTCTGATGTGGACTCTGACACTTTATTTTTAGCTTGTGAGTTATCCCTTGGTAAGTCACACCTCACCACGGACACACCCGTGCAATTTGTGCACAAACTAAAGACAGCGTGGCCTTTCAAAGGCAAGCAGGCTGAATCCAGAAAAGAAATCTCATAAATAGATAAGGCACCTCGAGAATAAAAATTAAATACAAAACAGGGTAAAGCACGCAATTTTAAAATTATGTAAATACATGTGCTATTATGAGTATTTCCAGCAATGATATACACATACAGCACTTTTACCATTTTCAACCTACAAAACAGGCATCTGCACAAGTTTGATTTTCACTACTACTAAACTGATGGCAAACTCTTCCAACTGCAGCAGAAGCAAAGAGGTTTCAGCACTTTCCTATCCACCCCACGCGCCCAAGACGACATACTGAGATGGGTGGGAACGGCACCCAATGCACACAGGACGTTTACGGCTGCCTAATCCAGGTCTTTGGCAGCTTGAAAAGCACTATCTATCTGACACATAAGCATCTCTGGTATGTAAAAATGTGTTTTCTAGAAGGCTGTCACAATTAAATAAGGAGAAAAGGTAGAAAGGTAGCCAATGCAGATGGTCACAGAGTGACCGCTGACAACAGCTGATAGCTTTTGAATTGAATTTGAATTTTGAATTACAAAACAGAATCACAAAAATTAATCAGAAATCCTAATACGAAGGTTGAAGTCAATATGAAAGTTAAAGTGAAGGAACACAAATATCCGAATGTAAGAAATCTCCAAAATAACATCAGAAGGAAAAAACAACCAAATACCACAATAGTTTCTTGTAAAAGCTACAATTTACCGAAACTTTATTACCCTTACCTACTGTTAGAACTATTTGTCACAAGCGTCCTTAAGGAAAGGTAACTTACTCCATAGATGTTAGGTAAATAAATTTTCCTAGAAATGGTCCCCCCCTCCCACAAGACAGTTATTCATTAATCAGAGGCTGAATGCTTTCTAAAAGAAACTAATTTTAGGGAATGATGGGAAATGAAAAACAAACTTATCAACCTAATATTCTATTCATTACTAGGTACAGGAGTAAAATCAAGAAGTGTTTCAGTGCTGGTAACCCACTGTATTAATACACTGAGAATCCTAGATAATGTAGATAATTCACGTTTTTACAATAATAAGCAGTCACTCTCTAATACGTTTCTATGGCATTCAATTTCTTATTATACCAAGCATACAATAGAGCAAGAATAATTTATTTACACTGGTAAAATTGTATAGCGGCAGATTAAATTCTCTTGGGTCAATGGGCAGACAATTATTTTTCTGTATTTGCTGCTAGGCAAACATTTGTCACATATCTCAAACTTGTAAAGACTTGTAAGAAAAATTACCCAAGGTATTACCCAAACTCCACTTTAAACATTTCATAATCAAACATGTATGCAACCATAGATGATTCTTTCACTTAAGCATGCTTAGAACAAGCTCTGCAGCCACAGATTGCCAGACTTAAATCAATTCTTTGCTAAACTGACCAAGGAACAGGAAGCAGAAAGTGGAAAACACACAATGGTTTCTTTACATAGTTCCAACTATGGAAATAAGCATTAAGAACAATAGAATTAGTTTTGAAAGGGGTTTTGATGACAAAAAGTAACCTGAAAAGGTACTGATTCTTGCTTTATTCTTCCTTTCTAGAACTTTCAACATCCCTCCATTTTCTCATTGTACTTGCTGCAGTCAGTAGATGACTTATCTCGCTATACTCCATTTGCCCAAGTTGTTTTAAGACCAAATGCAACATCTTAGATTAAACTGTGTCCATACAAAAGACCCTTTTCTCATTAGTATCTTCTTGCCACACTTTTGGAATTCAATGCAAATAGGTATACATTTTGAAATAACATCACACTAGTTTTAAGTGGCACAGCTGTATTTATCTGCATCGGCAACATCTTAAGCAAGCAGCAAAGCACAATATGCCCTGTTGATTTTCTGAGATGTTGACTTAGACCTAATGCTAATAACCTCATGTCAACTCAGTTATATACTTTAAGAAACAAAGATACTTGAACAAAAGCAAAGGAGGACCAGAGGAATATCCTAGAAGTAACTGCTCAGTTGATGGGAAAATATTTTTGTACTTGGTTCTTTACAAAAAATTTAAAAGTTATTCTTCCTTATCAATGTTTGTGAATGAACATTAATAACATTATTGTATCCACTACACATATTGTGTGTTGATATTACATTACACAGTATGCACTCATGTTTGCGCATGAAGGATGACAAAGTGAGAATATGATGGAAAGACTGGTGAGATTGCATGTGAACTCAGATCAGGGACCTCAGCTATGCTGAAGCTAACATTTTAGTTTAACCCCGCGAATACAACACAGCAAGTGAAAAAAAAAAAAGCCTCACCCCAGATCATCTGTCTGCTGCTATTAACCATGCAGCTGCTTTTAACACGTAAGCTAGCCCAAGACTGGGGGCAGAAAGGGGAACGGAGAACACCTTCAAGACTAATGTGTTCCGTATCAGCCTTTCAGCACCAACCTACATGACCTCAACAACTACAGCACTGAGCTAGATCAGGGAGCTTACCCACCAGATACATATTCAGTAGGATCAGTGCTTTGTTAAACTCAGCTCCTTGAACTGGCTGCAATACAATCACGGAACACCAGCGGCTGCTGCACCAGAACATGCAACACAACAGGCTTGGGTTTTCTGAGTGTAGATGCAGGAGTCAAGGACTTGCTGTAATGGACAGGCAGACAGTCCAGAGGTTAACAAAACACTACAGGTGTCCCATAAAGTCAGCTTCATCCGGTTATTCAAGCTTTTTAGAGACAGGGAAAGAGGCTGTTCCCACAATGAAATATATTTGATGACTTCAAGTGTAGGTCATCTTAATTATTTTTAAATGCTCAGAAATGCTCCTCTGACATAAAAACAATAGGTGCAATAATATCAATTATATATAGTTATTTCTTGAAAGCTTTAAAAATAAAGTACTGTAAGGAAGCAGATTAAAGACCTAATTTAGCTCCGGGTTTTGGACTGATTATACAGTGGTGGAAGAACCCTGAAACACACGCTACTTTTGGACAGAGTATTAAGAAGAAAGGGAGACAAAATTTGCTTCTGCTCTACGGACAATACCAAGCTCCTAATGCGAAATTTTATTTAAGTGTTTCCAGACTTATGTACTCAATTACAGATAACAAATGTTGACTATACTCGGTATTATGAATTCAATATTGTAAGTATTAGTACAGAAAACATGGATAACCACACTATCCCATCCCTTTAAAAACACTTCAGTGAACATCCTGCAGTATGTTTAAAAATTTTATTCTCCATTTAAAAAAAATTATTTGTGATAGCTCGTATAAATTATTTTGGTGCTTTAAACTGGACAACAAACTTTATTCCATAACATTCTCAAGTTTTCCAAGTCACATGAAGCCAGAGTTACATGCATTTGAGCTGCAGAAATTTTCTGTGGAAATTCTCTACTCGCTCATCTATTTGGATTATCCATTATCTTAGTGACTTGGTATCTATTTTAAACATAATAGGAAAATTAATTAAGGAAGAGTATATTTATAACCCACAGCTGGTTTGGATGGGTCTGCTTAATATTCATTTATCCCAAACAAACACAAGTGTCATCATCACAAAGTTGAGTATTGCATCAACTAAAAAGGTCAGACTGCTGAGAAAAATCCATGCCTAGTGTGCCAGAGTATCCTTAAGGGAATATAACTATTGAAGCTTGAAATGGCTTAGCCTAAAACTAATTACATCTTACATAAAACATGATTTGCAAAATTCATGTGTCTGCATTTGATAATCAAAGAGAATAGTCATTTGTGACAAGGACCAACAGGGAGAAGTAACCCCTTAAGGGATCACAGATTATCCCAAAACTCAAAAGAAAATTTCTAATCTTTAGCAGAGGTTGACAGCATTAAAGCGTTTTCCCCTCTCCCCTCAATCATTTTTGCTACAAAGACAGAAAACTGATTTCCCTAGTGCCGTTTTTTCCTGAAAATATTTTTTTTAAAAAACTTAAGAAGCTGTATCAGGAAGAAAACAACAAACCAGAATAACCCCCACCCAAACACTAGTGCTGCTTGGCATCTACCAAACAATTGGAGTTTTTGCTTATCTAAACCTCTTCACTAAGTATTAAAGACAGCTTACACATAATCATTTTTAGTTTTTTATTACATAGTGCAGTATGACTTCAGAGTAAACAGAAATAATAAATGTACCTTCTTGTGCAACTTATCAGCATTTAGTATCTAAAGATTAAAATAACTTCTAGAGTTATCTAACTTCCAAGATAATTTGAAAATCCACAAAACAACAAAGCAGCTAACCTAAACAAACTATAATGTAACTGTATTAAGTTGCCAAAAGTCACCTATAAATACAGTAATTCAAATTTGATGCAGCTTTCCTGTATTAGGAGAACTAGTATCCGATGATCGGTATGACCACTTGGGGACACACACTTCAAACAGTAACACATAAAAGTAGAAAAGTTTGGAGCACAGCATTCCAAATGCACCTACTAGTGAACTAGTTTGGATTAGATGACTCTCCTTTTGCCAGTTACTTGCAGTCACACCTGTCTTCAACCCAGGTATCAAATATCAATCTTAAACAAAATGAAAAAGCTTTATTTCTGTTGATACCATTGCAACCTACTTTAAAAAAGTGGTTACGAATAAGAAAAAACAATAAGCAGGCAGAAAAAAACCATGCATACACACAAAATTTGGACATCTTTTCTACATATTTTCATATTCAAAGAAACCCAAAACTATGAAAATAGGAGATTGTTCCAGTTCTGCATAACTTATTCTTGTCAATACAGGCTTTGGAATTCCCTGAGGAGTGAAAAGAATGCATCTCCTGTGGCTTGTCCAAAGCAACTTGTGTGCCATTTGATGAGATGACTCCTGCTAAACAGAAGCTACTGTGTAAGAGCCCTGCCTCTGCCTCAATAGGAACACTAACTTGAAATTCCTTCTACTTCTATCTAACTAGCAATTCTCATAAAGCTTGTAAGAACCAACTTCAACATTCCTACACCTTTAAAGTTTGGCTGAAATCAGTTGGTGGGTAAAGAATCATGAAGAGGAATAACTTTTGCCTCAATATAAGAATTTTTTTTACAGTGAGAACGGTGACTCACTGGAACAATGTCCTGAGGGATATGGTAAAATCACCACCACTGGAGGTTTTCAAGATGCAACTGGATGGGGTGATAGATAGTTTCATTTAGGCTTCCTTTCCCAAGGAAGGTTGCACCAGGTGACCTTTTGAGGTCTCTTCCAACCTGGGCTATTTTATGAACTCAGCCTTAAGACCGACTTTCTGACCAAAAGATCTGCATTAGCTGCCATATATTAAAACTCCCTCTAAAATAGGACCTTTACAGGTGGATAGATGACTAGTCCACCAGTCTTCTGAAGGAGTGTTACATCTTCAGCCAAACAGCAGTAACTGCAGAATGGAGGAGGTACCTTTCAAGCTAAACAATCTTCTACCAATAAGCCAAGCCATTAAAAAAGCACAAAGGTACGGCTCTGAATGATTTTTACATACACAAACATATATAAAGTATATAAAATACATTTTATATATTTTGTATTTATATAGATATATATGCTTAGAGAAAATGCAATCAGCTGGTTTACAGTAAGAAAAGTCTAGAAGATGGTAATTAGATTGTGAACGTAAGGATCTAGTTTTATTTGCACAGGTTTTTAAATATAGTTCTTGTATATGGAAGTTAAAAATACTTGCAAACAGTAGAAGATCAGGCCAAAATAAGGAAGTGAACTTATCTTTAGCAACCTTCCTCCCAGGAAAACAAATTCAGCTTGTTTAGCATCTCTGGCCAGACACACAAAAAATGGATACAAGAATGGATATTAAGAATCTGCTTCTGAAGTATAACTTCTGATTTATATAAGACACAGCCTTCTATTGGACCTGAGATGTGAATTCCAAGTACCTGGCTTCAATTTCTTTGGTCAATCAGTACGATTAGAGCTTCATTTTTCATTTTCTTTAATTCATTTTTTGACTTGACTATTTACTGTTCTGACATGGTTAGATAAGCCATTCATTCAGCAAATGCTGCTGATAAAAACACAGAGAAATATACCTGAAGACACTGTAAGGAATACTAAGTTTAACAGACTCAAAAAATTCTTCAAGTGCTTTAGGTGCAAATGGATAAAGACAGTGGTTTTAATGTTTAGGAGTGAAGCAGAAGTAAGGAGAGAGTATGCTTATGAATTTTTATTCATCAATACTCTATATAACAACATACACAAACAGGATGTCAAATAAAGAGTACTATGAATGTCTTTCTTTCAAGGGCAAGGTACGCTGCAAGGCCTAAAGACCCCATTCTAGAAGGGGAAGGTTATTTTCACAAGGCCAAACTAGGGGACATTGAGCAACTGACAAAGCAAAAACATAGCACTTCTTTGGGTGTTTATTTTTTTTCTTCAATTCAAAGAATTCAAGTGAAAACATCAGGATAAACTTGAAGCGCAATGCAATGCATTTTCAATTCAGATCCTCACACCTACAAAACTTGATTACAACGAGTACTGTTAAAATTTCCATAAATTCAGACTCTGCTTTTATACATAGGTTTCAACCTTCGCATCCCATTTACTCATCTTCAACCTGCAAAATTTCATTTCAGAAGAATGTTCAAAGCAGTTCACAAATTGCATAAGTAAGAGGTTAAATTTCC
>JAOXJK010000001.1:52975594-53049107 GCA_025774025.1 Xenus cinereus | reverse complement strand
GTAGTCCTGCCTTGGCAGGGGAGTTGGACTAGATGATCTCTATGGTCCCTTCCAACTCCAAAAAAAATTCAGTGAAAATTCAGTGAAATTCAGTAAACAAAAGAAAATGAAATTAAAATTTGTAGTCTGAAGTAATCTCTTCTCCATGACCAAGAAAGAATCCATCTTTGTGTTTCCTCAGTACTTTAGAGAAAAGTTCCTTGAAGATAAAAGTAGAAAAAAGTAAAATGCAAGATGTCCTCTTTAATACAGTAGACTGCAGGTTCTCTCGGTTTAGGTTTCTTAGAGGACAGAAACGCAAAATAGAAAGGAAGACTGCAGAGATGTTCCACCTGATAAATTAAAACTCCTGCCTTTTAGAATAAGAAGCTACAGGCCTCAAATGAGATCAACTTATATTTCCAGAGGTATTTCTTGTGTCTTGAGTTAAGAGGCTCTTCACTAATGACCCCAGCGAGGCTTGCAATTATGCAGGATGCACAAGAAACACTCTAAAAGGCATTCCTGGCTTTAAGCTTCACATCTAAGATGAGAGACTTATTTTTTTCTTCCTATGGAATTCTTTTCAAAGACAACTCTAAGACCCAGTTTGCAGTCACTCAACACCATCAGCTGTGCATGGTAGCTGGCAGTGCACTTGTCAATGGAAGTGAGCGAGCAACATTTTGTTGATGCTGACTGGTAAAATCATAGATACTTGCCGAGTGAACCAGAGAAACTTATCTAGAGATACAAACCACCTAGGACCCATACCTCCTACTCAGAAAAAGTGGATCTAGAGCCACTTCCAATGCCAGTGTTGCATTCCTAAGCGGAAAGGATGGAAGTAAACAAAAGCAAAACAAATTTCTTCCAGTAATGAGGTCATTGTTTTGCTTACTACTGCAAATCTTTGAAAACAAAGAAAACAAGATAACATTACAAATTCATGAAGCGTTGACAGTCTGCATAAAACATCAAACTAGCATTCACAGTAGTATAAAATATCAAAAAAAAAAGGAGCTGCAAGTTTAGCTTAACCGATGTATTATTTAGCAATGATTTTGCCAGAACAACCAATAAAAAAAAAAAGTTTTTGAGCCTGGACCTAAAAAACAACGGTCAGGCAATAGAGATACTGCCAGCACTTTAAGTAGTGGTTAATACTTGGTCTGTAAAAGACTGCTCCAAACTGCTGTCTGAAGACCTTAAACTAGCTCTACAAGAAAACATCCTTAATTTTACCATTGTGGGAGGGAGAAAGGCAGTTGATGAAACACTCCAGGAGCACCATCACTGCAAGCATGGAAGTACATGAAGAATTTATACAGCTGTTTTAGACTGCTCCCTTCCTAAAATTCATAGAAAATTATATGGAGAAAAATGCATCTGCATAGAGTCACTCAGAGCAATCACCTACAATAAACTTTGTTTTTCTTGTCTACAAAGCTTCCCAAATGCCATCCAGAGTTAGATGCCAGAAGCAGACAGTATGAATTATACTCAGGAATGCCTTCACTGATAAATGGTTTAAAAGCCTCAAAGGAAAGCTGTCTTAATTTTTGATTATGTAAGTTTAGCTGTAATAGCTCAATCTCCAGAAAGTTTCTACTCAGAAACCTTTAACATCAAAAGGAATATTCTGAATGTTGCTCCTCTAGAGGATGACTTTTGCCTGGTGAACCAGCAAGCCATAATGCTTGTTTGCCTGCTTCCTATAAAGAAAAGACTGCAGTTTCACATTATCCAAAAAATCAAAGGTTTAAGTTCTCTTTGAATGACTGAAGACATCAATGTATATCCTTTCTTCAAGGACTGGCACAAAAACATAGCTGTTTACCAATCATTTTGCAGACTTAGTCCAGACTCTCCTGATGATTCTGCACATGTGACCATCTCTCTCCAAGTTTGCATTTGTGATTATAAAACTATCTTATTTATGTACCCAAAGGGTGAATATTAACCAGCTCATATTCATTTTTAACCATGGAACCTTCTTAGGGAAGATTTTCTCTAAATAAAGAGTAGCAGAATCTATTGAACTGGATAACCTCCTGAGAAGCCTTCTAATCGATTTTCTTTGGAAGCCATTACTAGCTTCTTTAAAAATCTTGTAAAGCTCCAGTGAAAAAAATCTGCACAAGGAACTACTAACCCTTGAAGGGACACTTTAAACTGTTTGCTTCGAGAGGGCAAATGTTCACTCGAAGTTGTATTTTCTTGAAATAAGGCAAATTTATGTGAAGTCTTCTGTGAGTATTCAAGACTCAATGTGCCAGAATAGCATTAAAAAGACACCCCGCACACCCATCTATAAGAAAACACTTAACAGAACACTGCTGTATAGCTGTGACACTGTGATCCAAAAAAGACTTAAAAAATAAACCATTTAAAAGGATGACATTAAAATGTTAACCAGCAATACCGCAAACCTCTTAAAATGGTCATAGTACTTTTCCTCAAATGGCAATATCCTGTAGGTATCATAATGGCAATGAACTGGTGTTAAACTGAGTTGACTATAAATACAGAATTCAAGAATTCTTTTCTGGCATTGAGCCTAGATTAACTGATACTTTTTTCCCCACCTTTTATAAGATGCTGGATTTTTTATCTATGCTAGTATTGGTCCAACAGATGAGGTGATTATAACAGTAGATGTGGCTACAATGGTGTAAGTCAGTGGTAACCCTTGAAAAAAGAAAAAACCCAATTCTCATTCTGTTTATGAGATAGTTTGGCAATAGGTCTTCTTTCTGTATCAGCATATCCATCTTGTGGAGGGATAAAGAATCTTATTTTGAATGAACAGTATAATACCTAGCAGTCTTTCAGTTTTACTTGGAAGAAGCCTTCATCCCAAATGTGAAGGTTTTTTATTCTAAAAAGAATGATGCTCAATAAGAATTCTACCTCAGATTGGATGAATAGTATGCTTTTCCTCTTTTGTAGATATTTCCTTACCAGAGTTTTTGTTGTTTTTTGAAATACTGAATAGTTTGAAAGGGATGACATACCCTCTCCTGCCAAATCTTTCTCTCTGGAACTACTTCAGAACTGGAGGCAGCTATACTTTCTCATGGACAGTATTAGGATACTCTCTCCAGAATGCTAATAGAGAGAAACAGATTCTGCTTAGCACATAGTAGCAAAATCCTCACATAACAGTGACCAAAAACTGCTTCCTTCACTGTTTTTCTCATTAAGTTTGTCAATTAGACTTTGATGGATTTTCTCACTCTCCATCTCACAGTAGTTAAAGAAAGGGACAATCTGGTGTGTAGCCTTTTTGTTGCAGCTGTGTATTTTTTGCTTCACAGCAAGATCCAAATTTAGTCTCTTTCTCAATTCTTTCTATTATGTAGAGCAGAATTTGAGATAGGAGCCCTCTGATGGCAGGACTGTGGGTTTATTCCTTCAAGCAGTCTTTTTGACATGAAGGTTTATGCGTGTTTGAAATACTGACTTCACAAGGTGCCTCCTAGACAGCTCTGCTTTGCTCAGTGGAGATCCTTTGTCACAGTCAACATGCATTTGGCCTACAACCAGAGTACCAGATACTAAACCATGAGATCCAAAACTAACCAGAGTTCTTTCTCAACTGAGACGCAACAGTGCTGACACTGCTGGCATGATACAGCTCTGGTTCACTTTGAAACTCAGCAAAGATGATGAAGGTTGATACGAAGAGTGAGTAATGAGCTTCAAAGTCTCTTACTCTGTCTCAGAATCCTGTTGGCCAATGCCTTACTGCCACAGTAGCTTCAGAAGAGCTGAGTAAGGGTTTCAATCAGTCCAAGTTCCTCTGTCTTTCTTCCCACCTTTTTCCAGGCAAGGAAGACTCATGCCTCTTTTAATCAGAAAAGGTTTTACAGCAGAGGGTCTGCCTGCACTTCTTGGAAGATCTTCCTTAAAGAGGCTGAAAAAAATCCTGAACCCTTTAGAGGACTCGGGACTTCTCCAAGGAAAAAAACCAAGGATTGTCTACGTGCTCCAATTTAAGAAAAGACAAAAATCTAGTTTGGTTCTCTGTTTGTGGCTTTCTCCATGTTCTGCATTGTATTAGAGTAAGCTGAGGAAATAAAGAGGAAGACAGACCTAAGGCAGGAAGCATTTCAACAGAAGTAAGGCTTGAAAATAGAAGGTTGTTTATTCAGCAAGACTAAATGACAGTGTAAGAAAGAACCACTTCACATTACACCCCAACTTCAACACATCTAGAGCTTTCTCATATTCTACATGGACATAGCTTTCTGTAAAGTCAACATAATAAGAATACTTTCCAAATTCAATACGAGAGGTTAGACTACAACCCCCTCCAAACAAAAAGCAAAATTTTAACACACAAATATTACTTAATGCCCTTGGAAACAAAGAATTCTTCATTCTTCTGTCTTTGTAAAATATGGTCCTTCCCTGAAACTATAAAAAATTCTGTTACTGCACATATTTAGAAGATTATTGACAGTGAAGTAAAGGATCAACATGCATTTTGCAGTGACAAATCCTACACTAATATTCCTCAGCCCCTCATTTCCACCCTATGCCACTTCTACTGTGTTGGCAGAACAGTTTGTAAAACACAGAACCAGCTTCCCCGCTGCCCCCTCCCCCACCTCCCAGTACCCTTTCAGATGAGTTTTCTGATCCAGCTTCTTGCTGTGCCAAGATAATGAACAGGATGGCAAAGGCTCAGAATAAGGAGCTAGAACCAGGAAGTTACAATGGCTCCTTAAGCAATGTTGATGCAAAATGTTGAAATCGTAGCTTAGGTTATTTTCAGCTCATTTTCAATCTACTCAAGCCACAACTATCAGTGGCATATGTTCTTTACCACCAGATGATGAAGGTGGTAGGAAGGGTAGTGGGGTGTGTGTGAAGTTGTGTGAAGTTATGTGAAGTTCCTTAAACTATGCTGTCTAAATGTGTTTTCCATCATGTATGCCTACATACTGAAAACTCCAAACTCAATTTATTCTTCCTTGTACACACAGCTGTGTGCCTCCCTTTACCCATGCTCAACAGCAACTAAGTTAAAAAAAACAAACCCAAACCACGCCTTTGGCTCATCAGGGCAATTTTACTGCCACAAAGATGTCTGAGCTGATCAGCATTATGAAGTATTTAATGATAAACCAAAACTAGCAAAAGATTTGTCTTCAAGTGTCACTATAAACCAGAAACATTTAGAAAAGCTGTGAAACAAGTAAAAATCTGTGCAGCTGAACAATAACGAATACATGAGCTGTCCCAAACTAAGCCATCCCAGCTCTATCAGTAACCTCTGTCTTCCTTTAAGACTGCTGGGAAGGCAAAAACTGAAGCCAGAGATGGTGAAAATCTGCATCTCGGGAAGTTTCAACTACAGATAAAACTTTCCAAAATGGCTGCAAATTTATGTTTGAAGAAGTCCACAATCACCTCACCGCACCAGTGGACTACTTCTGGAACGTATGTGGCAGGTTCTGAAAAGAATCAGCTCTTCTACCCATCACAGTATTTTCTTTAGACATTTGATACTTGACCTAATTCCAAAGGGCTTCCCTGAAAAAACACTTAATGACAGACATACTCCAGGGAAAGGATTCAGCTTTTGCTGAACAGAGAAGCTCTAACCATCCTTAACTGATTCACCTCTGCAAGCTTTGGCATAATACAAAATTCAATTAAACAGTTCTTGGATGAATGCAATGTTTGTGTTTTTTGGTAATGAAAACCAACAGTTGAGAAAACTTCTATAAAGTTATGGTTCAGTACAGATAAAAATGAAAGACTCTTCTCATATCCAATATACGTACAGATGCCTCAGCACTTGAAACTAATGCTCAGAACAAAAAATTAAGGGAAACCTTCCAAATAAGATTAAGCACTGTGACCAAGAAGAAAGAAAACTTCAGATAATTCCTTAGAGATCTTGCTCAGTGAAAACATAACATGAACTACATAAATGCCTGCCATAAATCTCCCTCTCGCTCTCTTCAAACTGAGAGACATACACACAAAAAAGAAGCCTTCATCTAAAGATCTGAACTCAAGCTACCAGGCTATTAGGGCAGAGACTATGTTTACATCTCACCAAGCCATCACAACTAAGGCAGAGGAAATAGATTGGTTAAATACACAATAGCAATTCAACACCAGGTAGAGATCTTCCATAGGCAGACAAACAACACAGCAGTTACTTTTTTTTTTTTAAATAACGCGGGAAAATCAATTTGTTTTGCCTTACCAAGTAATTTGAGAAAAATAGAGAAAATATGAGGAATGAGATCTAGTACAGTGGCACGCCAAAAATGTCATCCTGGAACGTCCCCTGTTATTTTTCTATCTACCTTTGAACAAGCAGCATCATGCTTATGCCACTCCTGTGATAAAGTAATGAACCTAAACCACCTGCCTGCCGTTAAAAAAATCTGCTCTCCTTCATTGTCTGGGGATAGCAGGAGCAGGCCTTGCTTCTGGCCTTGTCCAGAAACTGTGGGCACCTGCACTGTAACAGGGAAGAACTCCATATACGTATCAGAATTACCTTGAGGTAAGAAAATCTGTCTGAAGGCTTGAAATAGATAGGTGTATGTCCTGGTAACGTATGGTTGCCTCTCCAATTCTGGTTGAGGAAGGTGCCACTGACAATTATGAAACAGGAAGACAAGCTGAAGCAAGTTCTCTCTTATGTGGGAAAGAAAGGCAGTTTCTTTGTGTCTGAAGCAGTATCTCATAATCTCCACACCATTTGCTTGGGAGCGATGTATGTCCTTAGTCTGACCATCCTAGAAGATATCCTTTAACGTAACCCTGAAGAACATCTGAAACACATCTTAAGACAAGTAAAAAGAAACTATACTGGGTGTGATCCATTTCTCTGCCTCAAAGTCATGTGAGTAGTGGAATAGTCAGAATACTGTATAGAAGCACCTAAGGAAGTAATAGTCTCATGCTAAGAGCTCAATCCTAAAAAAAAAAAAAAACCAACCCAAAAAACACCCCAAAACCCAAACATTTGGCACCAAAGGTTATTCAGGAAAAGGAACTATTTTGTTCATCAGGCTTCATTCCTTTCTAAAAGTCTCAATTGCCAGAAAGCTAGTCATTAACCAGGCTAGGCATAGAGAAGGCATAGAGGCAGCCTCACCAAATATTAAGTCAAAATGCTCAGATTCTTGTAGGATCATCTTGCTCTGGAAACTGCTTTTTCAGCATCTTTGTTCAACATTTCTTCAGATACGACATTCCATAGCAAGGGCTTCAATTTCTCACTAAGATCCATAGTACTGCAAAGTTCATAATGCCTTAGGTTTTCTGGGCAGTGAAGATGAGATGGAGCAGACAGCACGCACACAGAATACAATTCTGAGTAGAGTCAGATACATTCTCAACATCTGTCAGTCTGAGGAATGTGTGAAGATTTACACTAGATCCAAGTACAGTGAAGGCCAAAGACCTGGAGATTCTAAAGTCTCCATATGCCAAGAGCAGAACTTCACTAGCAAAGACTCAATCTGTAAAAGCATAGAAGCACTGAAAGCAGAAAAAGAGAACAAAACAGAAGTCTTTGGGACAAGAACGGAGTAGCAACAAATTCTCTATGCCCTGCTGGACAACTGGCATTTCAGGGCAAGGTCTGCCTGTCTGCTGGCAGGACAAGGCATGTATCCTTATGGTTACACATGGCTTTGGCCAAAAAAGACATCAAATGACTGTTCCTCACAATCACATAAAATTGCAGGGGGTGGGGACAACCCCAAAATAGAACTTTGGGATTACTCTAATACTTGTTTTATACCCACAGTGCATGTGCGTGTGTCTCTTTGTGCGTGCGTGCACACACACAATGACAGATCATGGAGGAGGAGGCATCATTATGTTTAGCACAAGATACTATGATGTGGAGAATAAAGCACCAGACTGATGCTGAAGATGATCTTGTTTTATTTCAATTCCACTACTGATCAACAATTTAGACCTGTCAAATCAGCATTGTCTCCCACCTCAGTTTTTCTTGGGACTGTAAAGTGAGATACAGAGATGAGTCTTTTTCTGTAAATTCTACTGCTGAAAGCCAGGAATTGTGACAAAGTGATCTAGAAGAGTCTAACCTGTCACATTTTCTTTGGAAAAAAGCTTCAGATAGCCAGCAGATACAAGTGAAACACGTGTAAATAAATACAAAACCGAATACATTTATTTTGAAAAGACAGCTTTTATCTAGTTTGTGCTTTTTAACAAGACATTTCAAGTTCACAATGGATATGGAACACAACCTTAAAACCTACATCTCACATAATTGCTTTTCAAGTAAAATAAAAAATGGGAGAAATATTTCCAGTACATCTGAAAAGACACATTATGCAATTCCAGAACAAAACCACCCAAAATGCTTTTTTTGTAAGATTACATGGTATTATTTGAGGGGAAAATGTAAGGTTAGATGAGTGTCAAATTGTGAATTCCCATGATCTGGCATGACTTTCTGTGAAGCTTAACACTGATTCTGAATATCCTGGATTTAATTCTTGATCTTAGGGCCATTACAACACCAAGCAGGATACTTTTTGCCAAGTAAGGGATTTTCCTATAATTTAGGAATGTTATTCAGATATTGAATTAACTTTGCAGAGTGAAAGTTCATTAATAAATTCATTGCTTCTAAGAAAATTCCACAAGTTACAAGTTCATCCCAAATGCTACTCTTTGTGTAGCCTTTTTTCACAAGTATACTGAAATAAGCATGACTAAAACTCCCAAATAAACAAAGCATAAAGATCTATTCCAGTGCTTCAGCATTTTTGCTGACGATTAATTGGAATGCTTCTCCTATGAAAACAGATTCTAGAAAATTTCACCAAAAATTTTAGACAGTGCTTCTAGAATCCATTTCCTATATCAAAACACTCAAATTTATGAGAGCACAGAACAAAGAACTGGAATATCTTGATGGGGAAAAAATTGAACTAATTATGCTCCATTATCCAAATATGCATCTTAGTTTAAGCAAAGTACTATGCCATGTTTTACCTGAAAAGCTCTGAAATGCTCAGACCTTTCAACTTTAAGGACAACAGGATGCAGAGACGGAAGTTATAGTAAGCTGTGGTAAACACAGAAGTTCAAGGAATTTAGGAACACACAGGATGAGACTCAGTAGCCTAAGCATAGGCAACTAGCGCTAGTTTTGAGGCTCTAGAATCTGCATGAAACTAGCAGATATAACACAAGACCTAGAGGAAACCAGTGCCCTTCCGGAATCACAGCTAAGATGCAGAAGTCACATCTTACAGCATCTAAAATGGCTATGCGTGACCATGCCTGTGAAGCAAATCTTATCCTTGAAAACTAACTGGTGCTAAATTCCAGAAGTGTAGAATACACAGCAAATGCCTCCTTTCTTTCTCCAAGCTACCAACAAATGGTTTGGCCGCTGTAGAGAAAGTCTCTTGGGGACTACTTAAGCCATGTAATAAAAACTAGTATTTTGTGGTATATTTTTAAGGGACCCAAACCCCTAAAATGTAATTTTCTTCATACATTTAATACATCAAAAGCAAAGTCCAATTCAAACTTATCCTTATGCTTCACCAAAGGGCACAGATTACATGTGCTATACTAGCTTGGTAACAGTTACAAATTAATGAAAATATCATCTTGTACATAAAGGAGGGCTTATTTAACCCGTAAAACAGACTGGGGTGAAGAGCTCTTCAGCCAAACAGTATCAGTTCCAGATTTTGACTCAAATAAGAAGCTTGACCCAGTTTTGTAGGGAAACAACTAATAATGAACATGGATTTTCATATGCAAACTTCATATTACGTGAAGGAGAAACACCACCATTAAAGTTCTGTTCCATCTAATTTCTACAATGATAGCTCAGAAGAGCTTTATATCAAAACCATCTCTATTCCTTGGGACAAACTATTGCAAATCAAGAAGCAATTATTTAAGCAAGCTATAAAGCTTAGAAAGTATCGGCTTAGTTTAGTGTCCACAGAAACCTTTTCACTCCCACAACTGGTACCCAGATGCAAAAATTTAGTGAAATCTCTTGACATTGTATCCAGACCACAACACATTTACATATAAGCAACTAATCACATGGCACAGCATAAAGCAAAAGAGGTCTGGGAAGTAGATGCTGCCATTTTATGCATTTGGTCTTTCATCTTAGAGATAACCTGTAATTGTAGGATTACATCCGATTATTGTGTTTTTCAGTAGACTTATGCTAAAGTTTCAAAGCACTAGGCTCTACATTTTAACATACTAGTATTGTGGGTTCAGGTTCACAGTATTGACTCAGGTTAACAGTGCTCACTGACTTCGGTAGCTGCGCACTTTGTCTGGACCAGCCTTCTTGACCATTATGATGGCGACGTTGGACACACAAACGGTTTCTTCTCAAAACTCCATCAATGGTAAGCTGACTTTGTTACTCAGAACCAATTGCAGCTAGAAGTTTGAGCACAGGTATTAACATGGGTTTTTTCAAAATAGTCAACGAATCCTAAGAATTTCCATCTTGTTTTCAAAGCGCACAATTCCCAAAGAGAAGGCTGCTGCCAACAGTATGATGGCCTTCCCAAATGATGCAGAAGCTACAGCAGTATGACAGCAATCCTTCAATGTGTGAAGAAAAAGATCCTATCAATGATTTTCAAACTATTACATATGCTGCATTTGAATGGAATAGTTAATTACCACAGCTGTTTGCAAAGAAAAGTTTCTTTTCCATTTTACTGCAACTAGAAAACTGATCACCAAAGAGCTTTCATCTTCCTCTAGTTCACAGCCATAAATATTGTCCTCTTTGATTAAAAAACCCAAACACAACAGAACAAAGCAAGCAGATTTAAGTGCAAAAGGAAACATCACATAAGGTGAAATTTTAGGGCAAGTCTGACCACAAATTAAGAAAAAGACCCACAACAAAAGAGAAATAAAATTGAAAATAAAAAGAAGATAACAGTAGACTACACACCACTAGGATGACCGAGTATTACTAGATATTTTACTTTTCTTGATGCTAAGGGTTTTCATTCAACAGTTAAAAGTTTTGCTGCATAAAGATTAAGCCTTGCCCATTGTCCTCTCAGAAGGGTGGAGGGAAACAAAAGAGAAGGGTGGAAGCAAACAACAGAAGTATCCAGAATCACTGCAACCTGTCTGGTGAAAAATACCAAACTGCTAGAGTAAAGGCAGACACTGTAAAGCATGACAACAAAACGAACCATTTGTAATGACTGTCATCAGACCCTTAGCCATCCATTTGCTGAAACCAGAAACTTGGCTAATGCAAAGCTGGCTAACTTTCTTGACCTCGTCATCTAAACAACTTATCTGGCAAAGAGGCACAAGACGAGATGGTCCAGAAATTTTTCTTGAACAGAAGATCTAGACAACTTTTGTGGGGTCTCACCACATCAGTATAGGGCTGGGCATGATTTGGCTAAATGTGTAACCAGACCAAACTAGTGATAAAGGTTGTAACAGTCCCTACTAGGTAACTGTATGCAAGAACCAGAAATCAAGGTGGTCAAACACTGAAACAGCTTGTACAAAGTGGCTGTAGAATCACCACCCTCACTGATTTTCAAATCTCACTCTTGACAAACCCTGGAGCAATCTGGTCTAATTTTGAAGTTAGCCTCTTTTGAAGATGTCAGAGTAGATGACCTCCAGATGTCCCTTTCCAACCTATCAGTTCAACTTTTTAATTATTTCTACAGTTTTGTGTTCTTGAGCTGGAGTGATTTTTGTGCCTTCTCCCAGTACCCTTCCTAATTTTTCAACATTGTGAGGAAAAAAAACAACAAAAACAAACCAATGGACAACAGGACTGAAATCCGTATTGATGCAGAATTCAGATCATCAATATAACCAAAGCAGATTAATAGAGTGTATGATTTCCTTACTCTTCCTCTCTACTGAAGAAAATTTCTGTCCCTCCACATTAACTTTCTATTTGGGACTTCAAATCACTTTTTCTTTTGTCTCTATGATCCCTACTTTATTCCAGGGTAGGATTTCCTGTTAAGCAGGTATGATCTATAACAGACAGTTTCTAAATATACAACTTTGGATTTTGCTGTGCAATAGCAGATTGTTTGAGCGAGTCCCACTAAGTAAATGATCCAGGTGACTGTAAAAGTCAACCTTTCTATGCTCTACAAGTTAACAAAGGTAACAGCTCTGCGATATCAATCAAAAAAAAATTTTTACTTTGAGCATTCTTCCTACCACTCTCCCCTTCAAAATCTTTAAAAAGCTTTTTAATAATTTTATGCTCTTATTGATACAGAGGGCTAGGGAGAGTTTGTTATTTAAGAAAAAAAAAACTCTATCGAGCCATAACTGCAATATACATATTGCGTATTTACACCAAGGAAACTTGTTCTAAAACAAATTACATTACGGGTTTTTTTAAACAAAGTTTTATTTACATCAAACCACCTCAGCATTAATTCTAATAATTTACTTTCACATTTACCGAATCCCCTGGTTGTCCCTCCGTTACTTTTTCCCAGTATTGATACGAGACTAAATAGTTACTTAGGTCATCCTGCTTGACCTTTTTAAATAAAAAACCTTCAAAGTCTTCTGGAATTTCCATTGTATTTTATGTTATTGGGAGGGACGCCTAAAAAAAAGAAATATTCTTAGCCAATTCTTTAAGAACTCATGGGTGCAGATTACAAAGACTGGCTTAAAGCCTTTGTTAAGAAATGTCTATCATGGAATCATTAGTCTCTTCCTTGTAACTTCTAGATTTTAAGTATTTAAGTCACCTGCAAGATATCATAGTGTAGTCTCACTTCTATCTAAAAAAACCCAAAATATTTGCTGTAATCTTCTGGCTTTTCTCTTTCACTATGAATGATATTACCATTGTCACCTACATTACTGGTAAAATTATTTCTCAATTTTTAACAACTTCACCTTCACTATCGTTTGCTTTACTAGTCACGGCTTTCTCTCAGGAACATTTTGTTTCTTTTAACCAGTTTTCCACATTTTCCACAATGCACTTGATGCTATCTCTCTACGACCTTGTCCCTTGCACTTACACTTTACAGAAAAGGAGAGAGGGGCCCTGAATGGCTTCCTTCATGTTGCAATGAAAGCAAGACTGATTTTAACAGAATTTGCCCTTTATGGACAACCTTTATAATTGTTAACTGCAATTTCTAGTGTAATTTACTTGGAGAAATCTGCCATATACCTATTTACATATCTTCTCACACACATACCCACACACAATTTTGGTAGTGTTTTTAGTCTGGACATGCACATAACCAAACTTCTAAATGACAA
The DNA here is from genome assembly GCA_025774025.1 of Xenus cinereus. Taxonomy (NCBI): domain Eukaryota; kingdom Metazoa; phylum Chordata; class Aves; order Charadriiformes; family Scolopacidae; genus Xenus; species Xenus cinereus. The sequence continues at coordinate 53,035,820 of JAOXJK010000001.1, read as the reverse complement.
GCAAAATTGTGTCCCATATCAAATCTTAAGTTATCAGCAGTTTTGAAGTAAATGAGATACCTACAAAAAAAGATTCACTTGGCCCAAGTTGTTGGCATGGCGCATTTTACTCTGCCATATCAATACAGAAGTATACCTTTCCATATTATCATTAAATTCTCCTGTTCCCAATATCAACCAGTTAGTGCTCTTTCCTAGTACACTTACATCTTTTTTATTGGCCTTAATTCCCAGTCCATTTCAGAATGGCTCCAGCTCTAGTCCCAATCACTACCATTTTAAGCTCAAATAATCTTTGCCCTTCTACCTTTTTAGTTTTATTCTCTTCGATTAACCTCTTTTTTTCCTTTAACTGGACTAGGCTGGTCTACTGCCTGTTCCACATTCCTACCTTGAGCTGCTGCCTACCTTTAAGCAACCGTGTCTTCCTTGGCCTGCTCATGCATCTTCAATTATCTCTTTTCTCTAGCTCAGACACTTCCTCCATCCAGTCATTTTCTTTTACCATCTCCCCTTTCTGGTCTCCCACCCTGTCACAGGTTTTTTGATTTGTAAAACAGAAGCAACGCAAATACATTTGTGCAGAACTAGCACATCTGCTCCATGCAGTCATTTCATGCACTACGTGCATAACCACAATACAGTTTATTATGTAATTAGCAATACTGTTATTTTCTTAACATTTGCCGCCCTAAGGCAAGCTTGTTGTTTTCTGAGGGGAGAGATCAGATAAATATTTTCTGGTTTGTTTCTCTATTTACAAATATACCTTTTTAAAATTTACATAAACGCACCTGAGAATGTGCACTTACACTAAAGCATACATGGACAACAGTTCAGTGTCCAACACTTTTAACAGCTTTGGCAAAAAGAAGAGAATTCAAACTACAAGCAAGACAATAAAGTTTCTTCATGATACCATGAAGCCAAAAAACCACCACTGGTGGATTCCACTTTCTTAATTCCACACTTTTTTCAGGGGTAAGCTCACAGTATCGCTAAGCCTCCATATGCATCAACTGGTGTCACTACAGAGACAAAAATAACACAGCAGCAAAACAGTAAAAGGTTTCAACCAAACAAAACCAGTACCATTAGCAGCAAAATCTACATACCAAATTTCTATTATTTTTTAAATTCTTCAGTTTTACTTATACAGCAATTACTAGTTCCCTGTAACAGCAGCAACCCAAAATAGTTACAGCAGGAACAGATGACTTCCGGGCTTCCCTCTTATATTTAAATTTAATTCCTGGCACTATGCCAAAGTGGGGGATGGGCAAGCTAAGTGGAAGAATAACTTCAAAGGCCTCTAAAACATTAATGCAGAAAACAAGTTGCTCCTCTTACCTGGCGAGGTGGTGGCACGTGCAAAATGAGCTTCCTCCTCTGAGTAAGCCACTGACATGTAGCTCATTAGCATAAGTATCACGAGCTACAAGTAGACTCCCAGGTCGGCCATCTTGACACCAAGATCTTGTTTACACAAGAGCACGAGAACTGTTTTTTAAGCCAGCCTGAGCTATGCTGTGGTGCCTCTCAGCTCGTAGCCTACAGCTGCTTGTCAAAGCCTGCTGGAACTCCCACTGCTCCACGCAAGTGGCTGAAGGTGTGGGGAGTGCAAGGGAGCGTGCCACAGCCTCCAAGGGAACCTTGCAACTGCAAGTGCCTCCAGTCGGGCTCTTCGTGCTGCCTTCTGTGCTGCCAACTATTAGCACTGCAGCAACTATGTGCAGTGAAGTACCTCCCACATACCACACGGTAGTACCAACAAGCAGAAATTTATTACAGCGCAGGCTGCACACTCAAAAAAAAAAAAAAGAAAAAAAAAGAAAAAAAGAAGAAAGATGAAATTTCCTGAGCAGTTTCACTTACTAGCGATCTAATTACACCTGGGTTCCTTTGAACGTCTTTTCACATTCATCAGGGCGGCTCTTTCGGTTCAGAAAGCAGAGTGCTCCTGCAATCCGAGCACAGGAGCAGTCCATGACACATGTTCGCTGCCGCCGGCGCGGAGCCCGGCTGCAGTTACAGCTCGCTGGCGCCAGAAAGATTTACATACAGGGGCCTCATTTCAGGAGTAAATTGCAACGGGGTATCGCTGAGCTACGCCTCCCCCCCCGCCCCCAGAGACTACTAAGGGTTCTAGAATTGGTCGTCTGGTTATTTGCTTACTAATAATCCAGATCCGTGTCAAAATTCAAGTGCTGCTCTTAGCGTTCATATAAACTGAAACTGACAATAGTCTCTACAAAACAAACTCCACCTTGAAGGCTGTTCCTTGTAGGATGCCACAGGCTGCACCGCTCACAGCGATTCTGGTGAGCCCTCTGTAGTAACTGAAATAATACCAAAAATAAGGCTATACTCAATGCTCAGCGACCAGCTTTTCTTAAACTGCTGTTTCCAATATATCACAACCCAGCAATAACAAGCAAATAAATATCAGCTCCAAGTAAGACAGTTCCATTTATAACCTAATGCTGACAGGTAACATGTCTGGCCGTTTAATTTGTTGGTTCCACTTCACATTTAATTTTTCTTCATTAGGCAGATGAAGAAAAAAAAATCCCCCATCCAGAGCCGAGGACTTTATCTTTTAAAGTACCTACAAGGAACAGTGACAGGTAGAGGCAGAAGCTTGGATTCCAGCCTCATTTTGACTTCAAATAGTTAAATGTCTTAATTACTACCTTTTCCCTTCCAGTCAAAGCCCAATTAAGTTAATAAATTAATTACACTTTACAAATGCTTACTCTAAAAGTCACTGTACTTTGGGGGGGGGAAGCGCCAGGCTTTGCTTACTAGGGGCGTATGTAAAAGATGAATCATTTCGCCAATACCTTTCCCCCCTCACTTGCTACCTTACAAGAAACTCTTAGAGCATGAAACAACTCAATGCAAATAAATATGCTATCCATTATACTGACTGTAGACATGAATTCCCGAAACCCTAAGCAAAATAAATCCACAGCAGTGTTTGGCTAAGTACACATCTAGCAACACTGCTGTATAGTTGCAACCTGGCACCATTTAGTGAAAAAGGAAAATGATGGAGACAGCGATGCCTGTCAATGCCAGCAGGCACAGGCAGAGCGCCTCAGGACCAGAAGAGCCTGCTTTGCGCCATGGGCCTCTTCTAGTTCCTGCACTGTTCCTCTTTACAATGCCAGAAGTATCAAGGCTATATATAGACAAATTATATTATGCTTCCTCTTTCCCACTGTAAGCATAATTTGCTGTATAGCTGGTTCTAGGTTATTTGAGCGTAACGCAATTTGCTCATCTGTAATGTCAAAAAAAATTACAGATTTTGTGTCTGAAAGTATTTAGTAATGCAAATTACTTTTAAACGGTTGTTACAATTCATCCTCAGCTGTTGTATCCAAAAGCATAAAGCGATGTGTAAGGGAAAAATAATAATTTTTCCAGAATGCCTGTCACATTAAAATGACACCCATTAACTATACAAGTGATCTAGTACTGCTCTTCTTTTATGTCACGTGAATCCTTTATCTTTCAGATTTGTGTACGTTAGCACATTTAAGCACTGTGCAGAATACATCTTCCAGTGATGCTGTTGCCATTTGCTGAATGAATCATCAGGCAAACAGCCTCCAAGCTTAAAAATAAAGGGCACCAATGCTGCTTTAAAAAGAGCACAGAAAAAACCCCCGCGTTTCCCACATACAGCTGCCCCCTCCCCCGCGCCCAGCTTCACAGCCTTGCGCACAAATACCAGAATAACAGCACGATTCTCAATACAGGAAAATAGACGCTGCAAAATAAGAGCCTTTACTCGGGAGCATTTTCTGTTCTCGGCTCCGGTCCGCTCAGGGAAATCCAGGCCAGAGCTTCTCGTCAGCCCCGAGGGCGAGCTCTCCTCCATCTGCCGTCTGGGGGAGGCACCACCCCGCTTCCAGAACGTTCCGGCAGAGACACCCACACCCCCTCGGCTGCGCCCGCCTCCCTCTTTCCCGCACCAATAGCTCGTTTTCAGAGGCAGAACTGTTTTCGGGGAGAGGAGGAGCAGTTGGTTGAGTGTTTAGAAAGGCAGCGGCGCGGTGGCAGAGGGCGCGGGGGGCTGGCGGGGCTCGCTAAGCCCCCAAGGAACGGCAGCAGCGGCCGGCCCGGAGAACGAGCACGGGCAGCGCTTTAGCCGCTTCCAAAGCGGGATATCTGCGTGGGGGCTTTTTGTTTCTGTTCTTTGGGGGACTTGCTATTGGTGGTTTGGGGGTTTTTTGTGGGGTGTGTGTTTTAAGGATTTAGCCTGGATAATAAACAGCAGCATACTCCCATTATGTTCTCCAGAAAGAGTCAAAATGCCTGCTTTTCCCCACGGTTAGCGCAAACACCGGAGAGCCTTTATGACTTCGCCTTCTCCAAACCAGTTAACGGGCCTCCCCGTCCTCCCAACACACACGCAATTTTCTAGACTTTCCTCAGAAGCGGCCTTAAAGAGGTGACGTTAACAGTCAAAGCTAAAAAAAAAAAAAAACATTTGCGTTTGACATTACTGTTAGCTGTAGGGTTTCAGTTGGTACCTATCAAAGACAACATGCTCAAATTTTAAATGCCATTGATTCATCTCAGAAAGGTAGAAAAAAGTCTCTCACAGAATGACTTGCCCGATTAAGACACAATTTTAGATACGAAAGTATATCGACACAGTATTGTCTAGAAATAAAAAAAAAAAGCTATGATAAAATCTGCCACTAGGAGCTTGACCTAAAAAACAAAAAGGAAGGAAAAAAAAAATAATAAAGCCCCCCACAGAGCAAAAGAAAATGAAAAGGCCCTGGGCCTTCTGTAGGCAACGCACATACACCATCCAAAACACCCTCTTCCCCTCCCACTTTCTCCAAAGCCTGAAACAAATTACTCAAGTAAGGCAGGCAGAATTTTGGTAGTTCCCAAGTTCTTCTCACGTTGGTCTTTGAAGCACACAGAAAATGTTAATTTCTTAAGTAGAGAACTGTCTATCAACCCATTACCTTAACCAGTGTGGTTTATTTCAAGGTATTTTACAAGCAGAAGCCTATGCCAACAGACGAACAGGGAAGGCAGGAAAGGGAAATGGGCAGGGGGGAAGGAAGGGCTGACTAGTGTATCCATTTTTCTACTGTAGAAAAAGGGCGAGAAGTGTCTAAAATAAGCAACTTCCAGGCAGAAACAGCATCTAACATTGCACTCCCTTTCTTTTAGAAAGGGAAAATACTCAGCTTGACTCCTGATGAACTTGACAAAAACCCGCATTTTGCTCACTTAAGTTTACATGAAGAATTTTGTCATTTACTAAACAAACACTGAGAATCTGACCGATCTTAACCTGCAAATTGAGATGATGCAGAAAAAAAAAATTTAACATTTGCCTTACTTATAATTCCTTCAAAGATACTACATTCTTGAGAAAAGTAAAGTTTACAGCTAAAAATAGAGGTCCAATATAACTGTTTAATAATAGTCATAATGTGATTAAGTACTTAAGATTCAAAACAGCTATCAATGCTTGGTAACCATTTCTTTCTAGTACCTAAAGAACCAAACAACTCAGCTGGTTGAAAGTGATTTGCATGCATCATGTATTGCGTTCATTTTAGCAGTCCATTCCAGTTCGTTTCAAATCCTGCCTGAATTTGTTTTCTCCCAAAATAGAAGATGCAGCTGTGCAAATTGAGACAATTCTAAGACCGACATAAAAACTAATCAAGCCACGTTAGAATGGTTCCAACCAAGTGCAATTTAATAATGAAAAACTATCCAAATAGTTGGAGCATGAATGAAAATTAAGTAAAATCAAATACACCATTTACAAGAAAAATGAACTGAAAAAAAAGTGAATCTGTACACCCCTTCAGAGTAAGCTATTGTTAGATATTTCTCTTCCAAAGGTATGTGTACTTGAGATTGCTACCCTACTAGCAATTACTTATTTCTGAAAGCCCATCCTTCAAGTTTACCCATCAGCAGTACAAAACTAATTGTTCTAGAATGCAGCAGGTCTAAGAAGTCTAGAAAATGCAGACGCAAGAACACTGAGCAGAGTCTGACAATGCATCTTGCATTAAAAATGTATAGCAAACAATTCAGTACAAGTTGTTAATTGATTACACACAACTATTTCTAACTCAAATAACCTCTAATTTATATATTTAATAAAAGCATATCTCACTTTTTTTTTTGCATTCAGTGCAGTGCCTTGTTCCCATACAGGTAAATTGGTGCTTTTCATTTTCTTTTTGACTACTAAAGAACAAACTATTAACACCACGGGAGGGAAGAGAGCAGAGATCATGCTGCCAGCTACCAGTACCACTGTGCAGCAAACATGACACCGTACTTGGACTTCTGGAAACAGCAACATGTTCCATACACAGCACAGGTTTCAAAACCTACCACACTTCATGCATTCTAACACCCACTTCAGGAAAGAAAAAAAGAAAACCAACCAAAAGAAAAAACCGCAAAAAAACCCAAACCACACCACCCACCCATCTCACTACAATAAAATGCTACAGCTCCCTGCTGGGCCAGTTATTTTGTACAGCACTTCCAAGAATGATTCTGTTTTCAAAACAACCTGTTAGAGACCAAAGTAAACCAAAACCAAAGGGAAGACACTGAGACAAGAGCCTTCCTCTGAACTCTGACAATCTCTTCTTGCCTTTTCTGTAAAATGGGAGTAAGTTTACTCATCTCGCAGAAAAAAAACATGGGCAACAAAAACGGCACAAAAAGGACTGTATGACAGACATGGGGTGAACATTCAATATTTTACTCAGATGTAACACATGTGAAGAACCACTCCTTACAGTGAACGTCAAAAAATACGCTTTTCCTTTCCATGTTCCCATTAAAAACAGGGTTAGCAAAAGAACCCCAAACCAACAGCACCAATAGCACTTGACAATTTTTACATGCCTACTGTTTTATAACATTTTCATATGCTCCTTTAAAAAAAAAAAAAGGACCAAAATAACCAACAACAAAACCACCACAGGATGCGTATGGTAAAGATGTTTTAGGCATAAAATTTCAGCTCCTTCAATGATCACAAAGAGGGAGTTCGGTGATCTCATTACAAAGAACAAATTGTTTCTGCTTCCTTTGAACAACATGAGTTACTAAGGTCTGGAATTAATCAGCAACAATAACCAACTAAAACCCATACAAACACAAACCTCAGTAATCATTTATAAGACTGGGGTCAGGATGACTTGACTCAAAGAGTATCTTGCAGAAAATCAGAAATACTATGTTTGAGGGATGGGAAGAAGGAATTCTCACTACATTATTAATCTACATTCATTAGATGAGGTGAATGTATGGCAAAACTTCCCATTTTATCAAGATAAATGCGTTTAAGTAGGATTTGTTGTCCAAGCTTTCAGACATTTTAAAGTGCCCAGATATTCTTGAGATATTTACTATCTTGCCCAGTCAAGAAAAGCCACTATGAACTAAATTCTGCCTTAAATCAAATCCACTAAACAAAATTTCACTAGCAATAAAACAAGTAATAAAACTACCTACCTGCCTGCATTTCATCATCACTTGTGACCACACATTCACATTTTTCCTGTCACTGATCTTTTATCCTAGAGCAGGAAAATCCTGTGACCCATTACTTACAAATTTAGGTAGCTGAACTCAGTGATCAACCTGAGCTTAAAATTCTGTATTTTACTGATTGTTTTATTTTGTCATATCAAATGCACATGGTAAACATGGAGAAAACACATCTACTGAGAACCTGATGTGCCCTATCTGTCCAGAATACTTTGTTTCTTTATAAACAGTGCATTGTCATTAACTATAGAAGATCATTTATGGGAAGAGATATTTGAAAACTTTAGTTAAGTTTAGTCACCAAGAGCTTTGGTACAGAGTATGTTAAAGCACAAAATTAATGGGCAAAAATACTGAGGAACAACTAAACTTTTAAGTGTTTAGTACTGACTTTCACATCCTTAGCACTAACTTCAACTTCTGACAGGAAAATACTATAAGCTACATCCTGATGAGTTAGCCAGCTCTTCCGCTGCTCCTGATACGTTTCTGGAGAACTTCAAGAAACCTAATTATTTTCAAATTAATTCATATCCATCTTAAGATCCCTTAAGGACCTTAACTAGGTATTTGAGGCAGACAGAAAACCAGAATATGAGTGAGTCGCAAGGAAAAATGCCATCTTTATCTTCCTCCCCAAATGAAAAAAGCTGAGCGCTGTTTTTCTGGACACTGACATCTATCAACTACCTTTTAACTAGTGCTGAGCCTGACAGATAACTAGGCCACCAACCAGTAACAAACACATAGGAAAAGACTAGGCCATGTGAAACCACTAACGCTTTGAAACTCAGATTTCAATAAAGTTGAAAAGAAATAAAAGAATAAGTTACCTTGAAACTTTCATTCTATCATTTGTAGTAGTTCTGCAGAATTTACAGTAGTGTTATTCTTGAGTAGCAAGTAACTGCTACCTGCAAAATAGTTAACATTTACATAATCATTGCTATTCCAACGTAATTAGGCGGGTTTTGTAGTTCTTATCTACCATTGCAAAAAGTTACATGTTGATAATATGATAATCAAATGTACATCTAACCACTTGGTTACAAAAATTTAACAAAGTTTATAAAGAGTTTATTTTATGTTTTAGTTAAACCATGAGGCAAGCTTTTGAGAAAGGACAGCATAAAGTGAGAGCTCCTTTGGCCTGATAAGGAATCAAGCCAAAATGAAATAATTTGATCAGCAAGACATATGGGTATGACCTTTGACTCTCCTGTCCCACCCAATCTACCCTGTAACTGAGACAGGATAGAGGTCTACGAATTAATTCAGTGAGTGAGAAGAGGAAAACAAAAAGCCAAAACCCATCAAACCTAAAAGACGACCAACCAAAAATATCCTCCTGTTGATAAAAATAAGGACAATATTTTAAGCTATTTCATACAGCTTAGAATTAGTTAATTTTGCCTAAACAAAGCCTGAAACTGTTTTTCAGCAAAGCAGAGCTGGTGCTTACCTCTAAGGTCTGGAGCATGTGATGCCAACAGCTCTGCTCATTTGCATACAGCCAAGCTGAACTGCTGCAATGAGGAGCACTTCGTCAGCCATTTTGGAACTGCACTGTCTTAGCTGCACTGAAAATGTGATTTAAGATGGCTGCAATGTGCACTCAAGACCAGCCACTCAGTGACAACTCAGCAGTGGATAAAAAACATTTACACAGCAAAGCACCTCCCTCTTTGCCACACTGCAACAAACCGCACAGGCAGAGGGGGGCCGGAGGAATGGTTTCTTTTGACAGGGAGGAAATGGTTAATGCAGGGCTGCAACATTGCAGCTACTCAGAGCACCACTGGTAAAGAGAAAACTAAAATAAACCAGAAAACCAGCGAGAGGCAGCCCTGCTAGCTCTGTGCTCCAGGATTTGTATCGCATACTTCAAATCCCTCCCGACTCCAGGCAGTTCAGAATCCATGTCACATATTAACAGCCACAGATACAGAGCCAGATCATGCATAGAACTGACAAACATTAGGGAATACTTTTCAAGAGCAGCCTCATTTCAGTCTTTAAAAAAAAAAAAAAGCTTAAGAAACTGATCTATACCTTTTCACAGCACCACCTATTTTGAAATAATGTAATGTTAGTTGTGCAATAAGACAGTTTTACTGGGGGGAAAAAAAGGAAGTTCACTTTATAAGTAAGGAAGCTAGCAAAAAACCCAAGAACACTCCAGAACTTCAGTGCTTGCAGAAATCAAGCATCAAATTCTTTATCAATGATGCAGTACGTTGTGTAAGTTATTCAAAAAAGAGCCATACGTAGAATCCCGTCAGCAATTCGGCTGGAATTTTGTATCGATACCAAGTAGTTTATTTCTAAAGAACTGGTTTGAGAACCTATGGGGGGGACAAGAGGGGTTGTCAAATGCACAATTTAAACACAAGCAAAACTAAATATAATACAGGTTCCTCTCTAATTGTTTATTAATGCCAATCACGCCCTCTTGTCCAGGCAACAGCAGACCAGTTCTGGAGGGAGCTCCTCTGTATCTGCCTCACTTTATCATGTACAATTCTACAAAATCCAAATCCAGAAGGAAATTAACGTCGAATTGCTCCTAATCATCTACCAAAATCACAGTCTTTGTGATCCAAAATTAGCCCAACACAGTAAGCCCCCCCCCAAAACAATGTTGGGGAATATGCCCTCCATCTACTTCTTTTATGAAAATGCCTAAACTTACATAACCGTGCATGTCTATTGCCAGCTGTAGCTGGTTATTTCAGGACTGATTAATCATGCCAGCAGTAGTTGTCTGATGCACTCATCAGCACCACAGTTATTATTTCAAACTTCAAAAATGTCAAAATAGCCCACCTGGCTAATATAGGGACAAAAGGAAAAGCATGATTTGCAACACAAGAAAGAGCACATGCTACATACATGTAAACAACTACATTGATTATATTGTTTTTGATAATACTGTACAGATTCAGAGAACTAAATTAAAATATGCTTGAAGTTCAAACGATCAAAAGACAAGTATCTCAAAAATTTGTGAAAACTGGAGAACAACTTCATTACAATAATTTAAAATTGTAGCTTTTCTTCACCAAGACCTATTACTAAATAAAAAAATTAAGTTTACAACAAATTCAAAAGATACGTAAGCAACCCCACGTTGGTTACTCTGAACTTCAAACATAGAACACCGTCAGTTTACAGGGATTTACAGTAACTTGTAACACTTCAAATTTAGCATTCCATTTATATGACAAATATACATACACTTTGATCTCCACAGTAGCAATGTTTTAAATAGAAGAGAGTTCTATGTTTAGGGCACCTACAAGATTCCTATATCAAAAAGTGAGTTCTGACCTCCAGTCCTAGAAGTGCAAGGGAAACCTCGGGAGGTTCTAATCCGGAACCCAAGAGCTGCACTTGTACAACACAGTGTTATCTGACCTTCAGTCTTGGAGCTCAGTATGTAGAAACCCAATGACTTAAATAGGTTTGAACAGGCATAGCTACTTGGCAAAAAAACTTCAGAGAACACTTTCACTGAGCCAGAGAAAACAGAACCTGTGTCACACTCCAGTTGCTGCAGTCAATCGTCTTACCTTGTCAGAAAGCTTCATGATCAGGCGAGGTACTGATACGTTAATTCAGACACCTAGTTGCAAAAAATCTAACTGAATGGTAAGAAAGCATCTGCGTTTTCACAAGAGTTCAATATACTTCAGGTAACATCCACAGGTGTGTTAATACGTTAAAAAATAATAGCTAAACTAATTTTAAAATAAAACCTGATGTTTAATTAAACACAAAATTAGGAGTAAAATAAGTCATCTGAAAATCCTTTGGTCCAGGAAATAATAAAGTGAACATACGCTAATGTGAAATTCCTGTATTAGTGTGGGACTGCAATATTTTACTGCTACTTACAGTAGCATCTATACAAGTTCTCTAAAAATCAAAAATAAGCAAGAAAGTTGGGCATTTAAAAAGATTCAGAATGGAATTTAAATTTAACCTGTTAGGTTTAGATTTCCCTTGAATACATAATAAAAACTCCCAACAACCATAATTCTGCCCTCTTTTGATGACATGCCAGCATGCTGTAGTATCATCTCAGCAAGTTCAATTATTCAGTCGTAAGTTAAATTTTAAAACAGAGCTTCCATTTTCCAACGTTCTCATGAACATCAAACAAGAAACTCAAGAGAATGGTACCCTCTCATTTCTCTAATTGTTGCCCTGTATAAATAGCATCACTCCACACACACCTCTTTTTTTAAAATATCATTATGTAGAGTCAGACTAAGGCTCCTACCCTGAAGAATCAAGAAGGCAGAAAATTCTGGTCTTACAGATGGAATTTTATGTCATTTCACATTACAAGGGCGGTAAAAGAAGCAGCCAAAGCATAAATAATTTGTTTTGCTCAAATTCTATGCTTACAAACCAGCCTACTACATAACATCCACACTTCCTTATGTACAAACCACATCTTGTCCACTTTTCTCATTTACTCTCTTCTTCTGTTCTTTTGTTGTTCTTTTGTTGTTTTTGTATGTTAGTTAACATTAAATGGACAAAACAGTTCATACACTGATGAAATTCATGAGAGACTACTACTGTTTGCATGCACGCGAATTGAAGTCTCGATAGACCATCTACTGAAACCCTCCTTTATTCCTGTATTTACACAGGCCTGTAGGCTGACTTCAAGAAACATGTCAGCTCTCACTTAGGACTGCAAGAACTTCACAGATAGAACTACTTAGAACTATTGGGGAAAAGACAGAGTCTATGATGATCATTAGACAGAGAAGACTAAAGTTCAGAAAGTCAAAGTCTGCACAACAGTTGAGGTCTTCCCATCATTCCAAGCCGCTGGATGGTAGAACCAATAAAGGAGAATTTCAGTGTATTGACTGAAGGCAGCAAGCACATATGTTTATGCACTAGTCTGCTACTAAACACATTTTGAAAGACTTAAAAAAAAATAGAATGCAACATCTTTTTAAAATGCCCTTTGGAAAACTGCAGTAAGTTGGAAGCAAAGGTAGAAGGAACTTTCTTTCACGTCAGGTGTTTGGTTGGGTTTTTTTACACTGCTGTGAAATGGTGGATAGTGCTTAGGACAGCACAAAATGATGGAGCAAATATACAGGTTATTTTAACAGCTACCTGACATATCCACAGTCATACCATTCATAAAATTTGTGCTTTCAGTACATGAATTCACTTGAACATTTTTTGAAATTGGATCCAGAAGAGAAAAACATTTTTCCTGTATTAAAAATATCCAAGTTATGCATAATAAACAAGCTCTATTGGTTTACCTAAATATCTTAGAAAATAAATTATTGCAAAGTATTTTTTTTAAACGGACATCTAATTTACTAAGATCTCACATGATATGATATTTGTTCCTGGAAGAAATAAGAGCTGAGAACCAACAAGTACAGTTTTTAGTAATTTATAACATGTACAACTCAAAATAAAACATCCTAAAGGGCGCAGCTTTTTTTTTTTTTTTTGAAGTTATTCATAAATCCCAAAGGAACATAAAGGGCATTTACAGGATATACATACATATACATAGTGTCATAAACTCCTCCACAGATATGGTGAAAGCTGACATGCAACTGAGGATCAGGCTTTTTTTTTAATACCACATAGTTACTACTACGCCTTTAGCTAAACCACCAAGAAATCATTACTAAAAAAAAAAAGGAGAGGAGAGGGAGGGGAAGGAATGGGAGTGGGGGATCAGACTTGCTGTTAAATACACTGGCGGTTTTACTAAGTATACGCCAGTGGTACTACACAAGATAATGAGTGAGCAATGCAGCTAATGAAACCACATTTCCTGAAGGTTTATAAACATTGTCTTGTTATGTTTTATCAGTTACCTGAGGTTATCATTGGTGTCTTACCACACTGGGTGAGCAAGTGCACAAACACGTCTAGTCCTAAACTGCATGTTGATGTGACAGCCTCCATACTGCTTTGACAGACAATACCTATGTCCTGACTGACAGCAAGTCATCCCCCCCAAACCAACGTGTAACTGCCAAGTTCCCTCACTGGGGACAATGGTGGCTTCTTCTCACCCCAGCTGCTTGTTTTCACAAAATTTGCAGGAATTAATTATCTTTTATACTTGCTACTCTGTCAAATTTACTGAAAACCAAAGTCTTTCAAGAATTACTAAGGATAGAACAATTGACAAGCAATGATCCCATAAAATTGGACTACTATACTAGACCTGAGCAGATTTCTGTTAATACTTGTAGAGCTGTGGCACAGTTAAACATTTTTGTTACATACCTGTTTCGCAATTTTCTGCTTCAGCACAAAAAGATAATTGTGATGTATGTGTTAAACACATTTGTCTTATTAGTGGAATTCTTAAGTGCCATTTATGAACCTTATTCATGCATTTTTTAAGTTTCATGCAGGCATTTTTCACTAACAGCATTCTGGTTTTTGTTTAATACTAACAATTTCAATGAAAACATAAAAACCAGTAAAATTCCAGTGTAGCTAAAATTCTACTCTTAATTTTGCAATGTTTTTTTGCACACAAATAGTCAAGACAGAACAGAGATAAGAACTAGAATATTAATTAAAGCCAGAATATGCAACTAAAATTGCATATGAACTCAAGGATTTTCTGACCCCCATTGGTACAGAAATAAGAAGGAAAAAAAGTAACAAAAACCCTCACACAAACAAAAAAGGTAAGACACCTAAGCACACTAGAAATGATACACAAAGTCTTCTCAAGCAAATGAAAATTAAGATCCCAAAACATCGTGCAAAATTTTGCTTTTAAAAGATAAGCAGAATTCAAGAGGCTGACAAAATCTACGCTTCAGATCCTCCTGACTGAAAACCTCAAATCTAGAAAATCATACAGTTACCTTCTTTGGGATGAGCCACCAGGCTTTAACATCCAAAACAAGACTGAGCTACAGGAATTTTAAATATGAAGTATTACCCAATTCACATCTAAACTTTATTTAGAGATTGAGACATTCTGTAACTGTCCAACTTATCAAGAACAGCTGGTTACAGAGATCATTTTAGAGAACAACCTAATTTTCTCTCTGGTTCTTAATGAGCTGTCAAAAAAAAAATCCAGTTTTATTTGCTTGTTTTGTTATTTTCGTTGGTTTTGTTTAGTTGGTTTGTTTTTTTTAAAGAAAGAAAGGAAGAAACCCCTACACAACAACCTTATCTTACTCTCCATGCTGTATTTGGATGAATCACTACTGCTTGACAAACATTGTTTCTTACAGCATGATGGAAACTAGAGAGCTTTTTTTCAGGCAGGTCGGTATATAGTGCAATCAGTATAACTGAAATACCAGAGTTACAAATATACATCATAAAAGCATCATTTGTTGACCAGTTTATGACTTCCCAATTGCACTGTGTGTGTACGTAAACCTCTCAAAGTAACATCACATACTGAAGAGTCCAGCCACAGATTTAACTGAAAAACATTAACAATCTTCTAGATTTCACTGCATTTAAGATAAATATAAAATAAAAATATATTTGGGACAAAAAAAGAAAAAGAAAAAACCAAACAATCCTACATTAATGTATTGTAAGTTATATTAACTAGCAACTTATTTTCCTCATCTAATATCCCTTACAAGAACGATGTACATCTGTGTCACTGCACTAATTTCCAAAATAAACTCGTAACATATAACTAGCACACAATATTGAGAAACACTAGGTGGAGAGCAAGCAGAAAAAATGCATTCAACTTGCAAACTATTTAAGAGCAAAGAACTGGCAAAGTATCTCTTTAGGCCTTACTATCTACATTTCATGAACAACCTTGAGATTTTTGGCATAAATAAAATTCCTGACAATAAGCCCAAATATTTAACTAATAATTATACTATTTTTAAAAAATCTAGATGGGGAGAAATTAGACTTTTTTTTCTTTTTTTAGAATGAAAATAGAATATCAGGTTTAGACAGCTACTTTTCACTGTGGAATTAGCATCTCTAACAGAAAAAAACCCACCTTCACCCAAAAATCACAATAAAACACAATGAAAATGAGAATTTGGTTACTAATTAGGAATCCGTTACTAAAATAGATTTTTAAAATTGTTTAACAGGTAAACTATTTCTGTTTGCAACAGATTCTGTAAAATCAGTATTAAAAAATGAAACTATTTTTTATTCATAGGTTTTTCAGTCTCTTGGCTAGCCAGATCACTTCCCATGCTGGGGGGAAAGCATATGTCTGTATTAGACCTCATTTCCTGTCTTTATGCCACAAATTCTGGAAGCATTACTGAAGAAGCCTTTACAGGAAAACTAACATACTACAATTCATGTTGAGCTTCTAAATATGTGAAATGGACATAACAATACAAGCAAAAGCAAGAGGTATCAGCAAACACAGCGAGTACAGCACGCATGCATATCTATTCGGATTAGCATCTTATTGAAAACAGACCTCATAATGGATAGGAAATGAGAATTAAGAGGTCCCTTAATAAGAGCACCAAAATGACTATTTCAGTTGATGCATATAACTATTGTATTCTTCTATGAATCAATTCTGCAAAGTGTGACCAGTTTCACGCTTACACAACAATCAAGATAGTCTTGTTAAATTAATTCCTACAGCAAAATACAACACTATTCCACGTTACCACAGGAAGCATCAGTTCAGCACTGCTACAGTTGGTAGCAAGATTGGAGCTGATAAAAAGCCTTTTACTCCAAGCAACATACAAAGTCTGCTCAACTAAGACCATAGAGATAAGGGCATGAAGGTCTCTTGAGATTCTTTGAAAAAGAATTCACAAGGGGCAGTTACAAGCAGCGACAAAACAATTTTTTCTGTATTTGAATTATTTGGCATTTATCAAAAAAAAAGTATTGCTATCCAAAATTGTTCCTTTCTGGATTTTATGTATTTAAGAACTTGATTTAATAGTTCTGAAGCATATAAAATAATTAGATAATTGCCAAGCTTGAGGAATAGCGGGTTTAGTTGTCATGACTCGTGAATTGTGTAAGTCCTCATACAATCACTAGTGAATTCATTTTATGATGGGCCTGACAACTACCATTAGCCCCATTTCACAGATCTGAAAACTGAGCAATTACCCATCCCAGATCACATATCAAATAGTGGTGTTTTGTGTTAGTTTTTTTCCCCTCTAAAGAATTCTTAATATTCGAGTTATTACTCGCCTTCCTACCTTCCTGTAGGACTGCACAAAATAGTTCCTAATCAGAAAAACATATTTATTTCTTTCACTGATACCTGTTGCTTGTGTACAGAGCTCATATTTACCTTATTAATTTCATATTTAAGGAGAAACTAAGTACATTCTCCATATTTCTATTTTTAAAAAAACTAAGCATAAAGTAAATATTAATATATCTGTAATGACTGAAACTAGAACAAACTGGCATAACAGATAATGGCCCAAAATATCATTTACCTTACAAAAAAGAGCCAAATAGCATGCGCATAGCAAATCCTGATCTTGCAGATGCAAATTCCAATAAACTTATTCACAAAAATACGGTATTTCGTTGTACAGTCTGGGATATTGCCCAAACATATTTATTAACATACTCTTACTTCCGCCAGTTAGACAGCACGTTAAATAAGCTGACAAAATGTGCAAGGGTTATTTTTCTGAGACTGCATGAAGGCTGCAGTTTTAAGCTCACTGACTGTTGCTGAGAGCAGTTGAACTTTTCACTCCTTTAGTTTAAGGAAATATTTTTCCACCAACAATTCCATCCATTTTTTCCATCCAACAAGTCTGTGTTAAAGGTCACACCAAAATTACAATATGTAGATTTATTTCAAGATTACTATTATGCAACAAAATACTCTGATGTAGGCATTCCCACTAGATATGTCAAAGAATAGGAGATCTAATAAGGATATATATTTGCTACAAGAAAAAACTGCTTGAGGACCTCTAACGCCCCCCAACGTCACATCAGAATTACAATGGGATATACTTAAATATGAATACAGTTTCAGTATTTTAAATGCTTAAGTTCAAGTGTACCTTCTTTACATGAACATACTTCCTAGAACTTCCGCCATTTTGTTTGACATGGGCCTCCACTACAACCTGGTGTAGCGACTCTGGCCTTGCCTACTGATGCCATCACATAAATAATGCACAACTAGGCCTTTCCTCCCCTTCCTCCTGAAACAGCCTCATTTCTAGTAAATTAGCATGCCCCTATGCTTCAAAAGCTTTAATCTGAAGTTCGTCAGTGTGCTATTGAGCGTGATAATGCAACAGTTTTCTCGTTGCTCCTATGGCCTACCCGCCACAACACTCCACAAGCCCCTGCCATGTTTTACAGGAGGATATCTACTGGCTGCATACAGCACCACCCAGGTCACGCCACCTCCAATTCAGAGAGTAAGGAAAAGGCCCTTTCGAGGCACCAAGCGGCCGGACGCGTCCCTGTCCCACCCAAACACCCGCCGGGTGCGGCCGCAGGAGCCGCCTCCACCTCACCTCATAATGCGCAAGACAGAAGGCAGTCTGACGACTGCCTGGCGTTGCCCAGCTCCCTGCGCCTCCAGGACACCGCAGAGATCCCCGGCTGCGCCCAGCCCCACGCCAGACCCACCTTGTGCCCCACCGCGGGGGTCCCTCCACCCGCAGGGGGCGGAGGCCGGCGCCAACCCCGGGCTCCACCTGCTGCCACCTCCGGGCGAAAAACCCTACCGCGCATGCGCGCCGCCGCCTGCACTGGAGCCGCGTCACGTGCTCCCATGCAGCGCGCGCCTCGCTGCGCCGCGCTGGCTGGCAGGGCGGGTGAGTGCGCGCAGCGGCGCGTGTGCAAAAGCTGCAGCCCCGGAGCATGCGCACTGCCGCCGCCGCGCGGGGCAGCGCTCCGCGGAGAGCGCTGCCTCTGCCCGACCGTGCGCGCCCCGGCAGGCAGGGGAGGAGGAAGGTGCGTTACCTGTGCCCCGGCGTCCTGCGGCGGCTCCTGCCTCAGCGCTTGGCGGCCGCCGCTGCTCCCGCCGCCCCGCGGCTGCTACCGCCGCCGTAGATTCAAAATCGGAACCCGCTCCAGGCACCAACGCCGCCTCCCTCCGTCGCACGCGCCGGGCCGTTATGCAAATAAGCCTCGTGTCCCCTCCCCTCTCCCGGGTGGCTCCGCCCCCTCCGTGGGCACAGGGGCCGGCAGTGGGGGCTGCCTCCGAGCCGGCCAATCCCAGGGCCGGCCATCTCGGCAGCATGCAAATGAACCGCCGCGTTATTTAAATGCCAGCGGGTGGCCCCGCCCCCTGGCAGGCGGTGGCGGACGCTTATTGGCCACAACGCGCCTGGCCGGCGGGGCGCGCTGCCGTCGTTGCTGCCAGGGGGCGCTGTGGTGGGGCTGGGGGCCGCCGGGCCGCCTTCCTGCTGTTCTCTCCGTCCCTCCCTCCCTCCCTCCCTCCCTCAGCTTCCCGCCACAGCCACCTCAGGGCTTCCCGGCCCCGGGGCCTCGCCGACACCCTCGCAAGCCCGCCCGAGGTCTGGTTTTGCTCTCAAAATAAACCCGCATTTGTGAGCTTCCTGCATGGCTCACTCACCTCCCTTCTGGCTCTGCTCCTCTGGGTTCTGTGCTGCGTGTGGGGGTCACTAACAAGTTTTCTCAGTGACAGGCTGCGCTTGGCCAAATCAAAGGGGTTTGGGGCTTTTTTAAATAACCAGGTTTGGGTTTCAGGAGTGACAAGAAACCAAACCGTACGTTTGGCTGTGCTTTAAGTGTATGTAGGGCACACACACGGCTTATTCTGGGTGAGCTGCAGGTCAAAACTGCGTTTTGTGTGGAGGCCATTTCCCACCCGCCCTCCAGTTCTGCGTCAGGGAGGGGGAGAAAACCATGGGACCAGCTTCAGTCTGAGACAGAACTCAGCACCCTTTGAACCGTAGCCAAAGGCCGGAATGACCATTGCCAACAGATGGTTTTGTCCCACAAGGCACGGGTCAGGTCTAGCAGAGAGAGCGGCAGCTGCGTCCTCAGGTACGCAACAGGTACAAAAAGGACACAGCGTTTTCGGCAGAAATGCTGATACACCACCCAGTGCTGAGGTTCAGGTACCAGTCACCTACTAACCCTGTAATGGAGAGTCCCATTCCCTCCTTGCTGAGGCCAACAAAGTTCACATTCTTCCTACTGAAGGCGTGAAAAACAGCATCCTGATTTCTCTACTTCAAGAGTAAGCAAAATACTAATTAAGCTTTTTGCCAGTTGCATACAGACCAGGCTGACCAACAGGAAGGGTGCTCTGTTCCTGTCTGTCATGAAGCAGTACCTATGACACAGCCATTCTAAGAGTCCTCTCAGATGTGCGTGGCAGATTGAGGAGCAGTGTTTTATGATGCTGCCATTCCCAGTGGTTTGCCTGACCTCCCTGCTACATGCTTCTATTGCACAGCTGAGATGGAAAAAGGAAATGTTTATATGTGCCCATAAATTTGTGCAAACCCATCTGCAACAGTGCTCTAAAGCAGCTGTACTAGCCTGGGAACTTGAACTGCTGAAATGTGAACATACATCTTGCTCTGCCATCTTTGCTACAGACATCACAATTTCTAAGAGAAAGCGTGGCAGACACCTGCAACAGTAATTTCTTAAACTTTCATAGCTAGCTTTATTGAGCTGCAATGCAACATTGGAATATTTTGTCTTGGAAAAAGGGGGACTTGAATTTTATTTGAGTCTTCTGTGCTTTTGCATACGGTCAGAGCACAAGGCATTTCAGAAAAAAAAAAGCTAGAACTATCCAGAAGTGGGCAGTTCCTAGCCATGCCTATTGTTCAGCTTGAGCTCTCGCTGCTGGTAAGCCCTTTTGCAGGGTCCACACACGTACATCCTTTGAGAGTCAATCAGGAGTGAATGCTTTGTGGATAAAAGATGCGTATTTTCAGAAGACTGGGTACTAGTACAGCCACCTCTTTGGATAACAATTGGTGTTATTCCAAACTTAATTTAGTACAGAAGCCATTAACAGCAACACAGTATTTTGTCCACTGCAATGCATTTTGTGCACCTAGAGGGAGAATGAAGAAGGCTTTGTCACCCTAAAAAATATGCATTCGTGAAGTCTGCATTTACATGTGAATATGCTAACTATTAGCTTGATTTTTTCCTCACAAATAAATAGAAAATATAGAAATGCACCAAGAAACGAATGATTACAAAAATCTTTCTGGAGCTCTGAGGAAAGTACAGTGCTGAAAATCTGAGTGTCTCAAAAAAAAATATTATTTGTCAGGCCTAATATCTGTCTCCATTTGGTGATAGATAGACGCAGTTTAATCGGCAACTGAGGGGACCCATCGGCTACTACCACAGGAGAGGGGATGCTGCTGGCTGTCATTATCCCCAGATAATCTAGATTGCTGACAATCTCTGAAGGGTTTATAAGTCTACTTATAAACATGCAACTGTTCTTTTAAATGCTGAAGAATCCAGCTGTCCAGAGTTTATACATTGTTCACCAGGACAGAAACTGAAAAATCTCTGAAAGAAGTTCAGAGACCCAGTTCTGTAATGAAATACAGAAACATGAAAGTTGCTGTTGAAATCTCACTCTTAAATAGCATGGGAAAGTTTCTGCAAGACCCAGTAGACCAATGGCTGTTTCTTAAGAATTACTCATAAATATTTCAAATGCTATTTAGAAAGGTGTTTTTTGTGGTTTTGGGTTTCTTTTTAACTATTAGTAAATTAAACACTTATTTGAAAGGTGGTAGGAAACAAATGCATTCAAAGTTTTATACAGAATTGCTTACTTTATTTAACTTGGTATATGAATTCTTTTTGCAAAGAATGTGATCCTGTTCTTCACCAAAGCTTTACAACAATGACCGAAGTGGAATATAATAACTTTCTTTGCTACAAAACAAACTGTCAAAAAGCAAACAAACAAATGAAATCAGTTAATTTTGTTTTCAGAACTACTTGTTTATCACTGAACACAATAAAGATTAACAGAAAGTCAGCATCAAAATAATTTTTAAATGGAAATTTTATTTTCATTCTTGCTTTACTTAGCACAAATTATATTAATGTGTTCATCGTGATATCATAGCCATTTTCTGTTATACAAATACATATGAGATGATCTATAATTAGTTTTTTAAAAATGGGTTTACAGATAAACTAGAGAATACGGCCCATAATATTTTTGTAATGCCAGTGGGTTTTTTATCAATTTCATTCTCAGGCAATATTCCTGTTCAGCCTTAAAAGCAAAAAAACCCCAGCCTGTATTTTATTTACTGTATTCACATACTCCACAGTTGCGTTAATTAACTCCAAAGTTGTATTAATGTAGCTGTTACAGCAAATAAATGCTCTGCTATAGCATTTTAGATACTATTATAAGCAGTAGGCTAGCATCCTTAAATTTGAAGAGCAATGACCATATTTGAATTATCAGGTTAGTAATTTGAGGAAGTGAAAGTCCAGATTTGTGTCAACTGCTCTTGCCGAAGTCAGTCTGATCATAAATTTGCAAAAGCAACGGAGGAAAGTTAAAATAAAAAGTTGTTGAGAAAATAAGACTGTAGCAGCTTTTCTTTATTTGTAAAATTTATTTTTTTGCTGTGAAAGTCAAGTGTGAAGCAAATAAATTGTAGCACAGAAAAGCAGATGTCCACGTAGTTCACTTTCTTGTCTGAGGCCTCTGCTAATGTGTCTAGGTGTTGTAATGATAAACACAGAGAAAAACACAATAGATTCCAATGCATTTTACAGAAATAATAAAAAAATAAAAGAGTATTCTCTGTGCAATGGAATTTCTTCTTGATGTTCTCAATTCTCCACTGAAATTAAGGCTTGAAGTATGCATATAACATTTCATTTTCTTATTTCCAGGTAACTGTCACAGGACAGCTCCCAACCTCCTAATGATGTATCACAAGTAGGCTGATTACATGATCCTTTTTTCTGTATGTCAAATTGTGTTAGAAAAACAAGACTTAACACCTTGAATATTTCCCAAATATTAACTCTCTCCATATGATTTAGTAACAGCTAATGGAGACATTGCAGAGTCATAAATGGGACTGATAAAAAGAAAAAAGGAAAGTGATGCACTCAAGTGGTATAGTTCTCAGTATGAAAATGAACTTTTATATACAGAAAACTACTGACTTCTAAAGAAATCAAAATATGATCATAAGAAATGGTTAGCAATAAGGGAAAAAAAGTAATCTTATTTGTACATTTTATTTTTAAATCATTGCCGGAAAGTGTGTATTTATAAGAGGTCACCTTACTAAATGGACATCACTTGAGCCAATAAGTTTTATGTTAATTTTTCTTGGTAATTGACTAGATTAATAAGTATTTCTTGCATAGTAATAGTCTAATAGGATGGAAAGATTATGACTTCTCTGATTATAACCAGTTCCTACACAGGGCAAAAGAAACACCATAATGCCAGAAAGTAATTTCACTAACAGAAATCTCTCTGGCAAGAAAAAAAGATACCCCTATTTGAAAACGTAGTCTGTGATTTAATGACTCATTTGGGACTTCAGTAATTTCACTAGGAAGGCTTAAAATGTCACTCAAAATGAATTGCAAGATACCTTTCTGGTGAAGAAAAACAGAGAAGATTTTTTTAACTCCTTTTTCGTATTGGGACACTTTTTAAAAAATACAGAAACTTAAAGCACAGCCAGCAGGAAGAAACCTACGAAAATATGTTAAGATATTTCCTAAACCTTTTAAAAATATAATCTTAACAACCTACAAAGAGCACAAACATGGTAAATGTAACCAAAACGCTTGAGGAAATTATACTATGATGAATTAAAGCTATTTAAGGCATTTTCACTTAGGTTAGTTTTCACTATAGATTAAATACCTTCCCGTAATGTGACTTTTGTGAAATATGCTAATATTATCTATTACCTTTAAGAGTAATAAGAAGATTTGGGAAAAACTTCTAAATCTACTCTATTTCTATGTAATTTAATAATAGTTTTTAAAAATAAAATTGACTAATCATGAAGTAAATATTCTGCTGCTCACCTGTTTTCTGATCAAACTCTGGTGACTTTGCTGTATTAACTACCTCATTTATTTACGGAGCAGATATGTTTAGGTTAAACACCTACCAGTCATTTTTTTCCTCTGACTTGTCCTTTCCTTTTGCTACCTTCCACCTCCACCATAGCAAACTAGATCTAACTTCATTTCTGGTTTTAATAAGAAAATTGCATTTTGTACAGTAAAGATTGATGCAGTTCAGTGGTAACTGCAGAGTTCAGTGGTGAAGTAGTGACAAAAACCTGGTTTTATGGTTTCTTAATTTTTTTTCTACTACATAAACTTGGTATTTTGACATACAAGCGTCATCTGCACTGTAAATTCTTGTGCTTAACATCTCGCTAAAGAGTCTATCAGACTTGAAAAGTAATTTTAACAAAATGTGACCTGATTGACAAGTGGAATCTATTAAATGAAGTTCCTTTTCCAAAGGATCTAAAAATTAAGTCAATTCTAAGCACCGATCAGGAGTCTATTTGTTGGAAGGAAAAGCTTGTCTTCCATTGTGCCACGTAGTCTTTGATATGAGAAAGTTGTGAAACCTAGTTGTAAAAACAGCACCTGATATACTGGAGAACCTTAAATCTATAAAAGCTCTTTTGGTTTTAGCTATTTTTCTTGCAGTTTATTTTGAATCATTAGAGGTAGTCATGTGGTGGCCATGGAATAATCCCGTTTTCATCAAGTCTGTTGACCATGTAACTTACTTCCTGAACACAGCTGTCTTTCCATTACTTCAGAGATAATTGCTCTAGAAGTAGCTTGGTTTGGAAGATCCCCTTTCCCCAATAAAAATGCAAAGTAATACTGCGGTAGCATTGTAATTACAGTAAAGGTTGAGTAATTAGTGCTCAGTTTTAACTCCCACAATACTTCTTAGAAGCAGTGTGCTTGATCTCCAAATTACACACATAAAGTTTTTGAACATGTGTCTCATTTAGTTTTATCCAGTGCATTAAAGTATCTTTAGAAACTGATGAAGAAATGTAAAGAATATTTCCTATGTTGCCTCCTTGGGAGTATGTTTTGACCTGTTGGAAGTAATCTATCTGAACATCACTCCAGAATGTAATGAATATGGGATGTCTTCAGTAAATGCACTAAGCAGATAAGCTGAAATATTTGTGCTCATTTTTGTGTAGTCATGTTACTGACTTAGTTTAAATGAATGAAAATATTTGACCTTTTCAAATGTTTAGAAATCAAAATACTTTCTTTAAAAGAAAAAATTCTATACTGTTTAAAAAGGCTTACCCTCAGGGTGAATCAGTTTCTTTTCTCAATTTCTTTTTCTCAGCTCTATCCTTGGGCTTTTTTTCAATGTAATACCTGCTTTAGGTCTTTCTAGAAAATGGAAGGCTCATGGGTTAACGAATCCAAGTGGTAATAGCGGTAATAAATTTCTCAATAAATTAAGTGTATCTGCAGGAAATTGCCACTGAAGAATCAGATGCAGAGTGGCTTAGTAACAACTTTAAAAGATAAAATACTTGAGCTTAGCCGCAGTGAAATATTTCAAGAAGGTGTTAATTACAAAATAATTGGGACATAAGAACATCTCATGAGCTCCTCAGTTGTATACTGAAAGGTCTTTTTTTTTTTCTTTAAACACAAGCTGATCTGCCTTGTATTAACAGTAGGTTGCAGCTGTGGCAGGGGAAGAGGACATTAAGGCATAGGGTAAATGGAGTGGACGGAGAAGATAAATACTTGGCAGGTCTACTTTCAATCTTACTATTTGTTGTAATCGACCGGTCCCCTTCCTTTTAATTTCCACTCTTCTCTTGTCATAGGCAGGCATCCATCTGCTCTTCACAGCCTACACTTAGCTAAGTGATATAAATGGACTGATTGCGCATATATCATCCTTTAGACATAAACCGTTGACCAAGTCTGAGACTAGGATTGGATCCAGCCACACCTACACTCCTCTCTGAGAAGGCGTTTAGAAAGCAAGGGGGACCCTTCTGAACCTTGACTCAACGGGAAGGTCTCCCTGAGAGTTCTGTCTCACCCTGTCCTTTATGCAGTAAATAACCAAGTGTACCTTGTCATCGAATCATGTTAAAACAGTCACAGTTACTATCAAACTTTGTTAAATCCCTGTTTTATATCAAAAAATACTTGACTGCTTCTCTCTCATGAGTGAAATGCATCACTCCATCTGCAACACACATTAGTCCAGCTTTCAGATATCAATAACTCTTTAGGATTTAATATGAAAGAAAAGTATGTTTTATATTAAGTTCTATTATATTAATAATACTCCTTAATGAAATGTCAAAACTATTAAAAATATATTTGATTGAAAATTGAGAAATTTTGAACATATACACACTCAGTGTGTAAGATCAGTTTATTCTGTGTCTCTAAAGAAAAGCAGAGAGATCTAGAACTCAACTTACTAAGCAGAGTTCAGTAGTCCATCCTCATAATGCTAGTGCTGAGTTGCCTGAAATAAGAGGAATGCATCATTTTTAGTGTATCTGATGGTAAGACTGTCAGCTACCAAAAATATAATTTTTTGTATGATGAATGACAGAGAAGTTAATATTTCACAACACTTAAAATAACACACTTTCTACATGGTATTTGATTAAAAACAGACCTCACCAACAATGAATAATTGTCAGAAATATCACCTGAATATGATACATTTTGAAAGAACATATCCATTAAAAACTGCTTAACTTACAAAATTTAACCAACTGTCTTCTCTTTCGTTACATCCTCCTCTCCAGAATCACTCTTCTATTCCTGTCCCTAAAACTTGACCCACAAAAATGTGTTTTGGAATTGCATTGGAATCTGGCCAGGAATCTGTCAAGGGACAAAGCTCTGAACAAAAGACATGAAACTCACAAGTGAATAGTTAACTTCTTTCAAGTTACTGAGGATTTTAGGTGCGTTTCTCTCCAGTTGCCTGTGTAGTTCTGTCTTTTTTACTCATGCTAAGGTCACAGAATCACAGAAACATGTGGGATTGGAAGGGACCTCTGGAGATCATCTAGTCCAACCCCCCTGCCAAAGCAAGTCCACATAGAGCAGGTTGCACAGGAACTTGTCCAGGCAGGTTTTGAATGTTTCCAGAGAAGGAGACTCCACCACCTTTCTGGGCAGCCTGTTTCACTGCTCTGCCACCCTCAAAGTAAAGAAGCTCCTCCTCGTGTTTAGGTGGAACTTCTTATACTCAAGTTTGTGCCCATTTCCTCTTGTCCTAATGTCCAGCCCATTCACTCCTGAGATGTGTCCACTGGGCATATGCCCTTTCTGTCTCGCCTGTTCCAGCTACTCCAGGCTCTGGTATTTTTTCGCTTTGCCCTTTCCCAGCTCCTCTGTGGCTCTCACTTCTCCCTGAGGCATGAAACTGGTCAGGGCCTCTCTAATCAGTTGAGAAAAAAGCAGGTTCACTCACACATTTGGTGACCCAACAGCGAAACCAATGAGGAACTGTATAGCTACCGGTTGGCAAACCTGTAAGCTACAGCACTGGAGCAACAGCAGAAAACCAAAATTGTTTTGTATAGATCCATCTTAACCGTGAGGACTGGTATTATTATACAATACTCTTCAAAAGGTGTTAATGCTCTTTATCCAAGAAAGCAACTATCTCTTACAAAGGAGTAAAATGTTTTCCTTGTTTCAGGTTTTGCTTGGACGAGTGATTTTCTTCTGCTTTGCAGTTTTTTCTCTTTTTAGTGGCCTTGCTCCCCCAACTTTTAAAGTGGCTTCTTCCAGTTACTCAAAAGTAATGTCCCATTTACTAGAGGAGTTGTGGGTTTCCACCACACCATTCTGCTTCTTGCTAAGGGTTAGCACTGTGCTTGTACTTACCAGTCACTTGCTGGTTCACCAGTAGGGTGGCAAGAGTGGCTCCCTAAAATAGAAAACTGAATGTTTGTAGGGTTTTATTTTGCACTCGAAATGTTCCCTTCACGATGGGGTTGCACACATGTCTCTGGCCACGCACATGTGCGTGCAGACATGGTCCTCAACGCCCTCAGGCACATTCAGAGAAACATCCTTCCAACAACATATGGCGTGTGTGGAAGTAAAACAAAATATGTGTGCCGGTGAGCCTAACTGTGACCGTGGTGAAGCTTATGACGGGCTGCTCTTCAGCCTCCCTGAATTCCCGGTCTCTGCTTTTAGTGAACAACATTTTGTTGTGATCTTTTTTTTAAGCGCCTCAGAGCAGCCCGTGGTCCTGGGACTGCGTAAGGCTGGGAGTGCCACCTGGCCTTGGCGCCTCCAGCCAGAAGGGCAAGGGGAGGGTGGCCGGGGCTCCCCGGCAGCCAGGCCGGGAGGTGCGGGGCATCCCACCTACCCGCTCGGGGCCTCCGGGAAGGGGCCGCCATGGTGGCCAGCCCACCGGGCAACGGGGGCACGGGCGGCCGTCACCATGGCAACGCGCGTGAGGTAGGCGGTGTTGCCTAGCAACCAGGGCTCCCTGGCACGAGGGGCCTCGAGAGAGTTCGGAATGCGGCTGTTGGGAGGGGGGAGGGGCAGGGAGCTGGGGTGAGGGAGGGGATGAAGCGGGAACCTGCCGTTAAAACGGGCCTGAAACCGGCCAAATGGAGGGTCGCGGGATGGGCTGAGGTGGGAACGGCGCAGGAAGGTGCTGAGATGGTGCTGGCCTGGCGCCCCGGGGCCTGGCGGCGGCCATCCCTGGGGTCGGCTTCCCACAGGCGCCACTCGTCCTGCCAGTCTGTGGTGTGGTCCCCTTGTCCTTCCAGCCGGGAAGCTCTGCCGGGTTAAGCAGAGCGCCTGGTGACGTGAAAGGGCAGTACGGAACGGCCCTGTCCCAGTTTTGGTTTTCTTGGTGGAGGCTGAGATCAGAAAGAGCTCACTGAGCGCATCGCTCTCACACAGCCAAGTTGCCTTCCAAAACCAGGTCACTGGGGCACTACTTTTTTTTCAGTAGCATTCGTAATGCTGATAGCTAAAACCACAGTTCCTTAAAACAGAATGTGTTTACAGAGACCTGCTGAGATCTAGACTTTGCATCCCAACAAAAGAGGTCAGAAGTGACAGAGGTCCAGAGGAAGCTGATAGAGATAACCAAATGTCTATATAATGACAATTAATTTTCTTTGTTTTTTGTGCTAGATGTTATGAAAACTAACTGCAACTGGCTCGTGTGGACTGAGGATAGAGGCAGGACACAAAGTATGGAATTACAAGGGTAAATATTTATTCGTGCATAGAAGGTGTCCCAACCAAATTGGGGCACCCCAAATGTGGTTTTACACAAGGTTCCTGTACCCTTCAAGTGTTCAGCTACAACACGATTTGAGTAGTCACCAACACAACACAAGTGATTACTAATCATAGTCAAATTGTGCAAAGCAATTGTAGTTCTGCAGCATTCTGGCTGCTTGTCTATTGATCCAGACGTCAGTCTTGTGGTAGTTACTTATCTGTGATGCCAGATGATGCTGGGAGGGTTTCAAAGATGTGTTAGAGAGGCTACAATGCTAGCATTATCTTGACTGTCCAGGGGTATCTTTAATTCTTCATTCCAAGAAGCAAAGTCCTTATTGCCAGGGCCAGGCTGTCCTCCTGGTCCTTGCAATGAGCTGGTGTCTATAACTTTGTTTTTCTTAAGCGTGAACAATACCAAAGTCTCCACTAAAATTCCAGTACCTTATTACATTGCAGTGTCTAATAGAATCATGGAATCATAGAATGGTTAGAGTTGGAAAGGACCTTAGTCCCACCTGCTCCCTGCCATGGGCAGGGACACCTCCCACCAGACCAGGTTGCTCAAAGCCCCATCCAGCCTGGTCTTGAACACTTCCAGGGATGGGACATCCACAACTTCACTGGGCAACCTGTTCCAGTGTCTCTCCACCCTCAGACTAAAGGAACATTAAATAATGCTTCACTAATGTGAACTATTAGTAATATGAGCTAATATATATTAACAAAGCTAATATACTTTCATACTATAAAGACTGCTTGATACAATAGTTAGGGAAGGGAATTTCCATAACATAGACAACAGGTCAGAATGACAAGGTGTAATACAGAGTTCTAGCGATGGCTTCTGCATTGACTGATTCCTCAGGAAAGAAATT
The DNA here is from genome assembly GCA_025774025.1 of Xenus cinereus. Classification (NCBI taxonomy): domain Eukaryota; kingdom Metazoa; phylum Chordata; class Aves; order Charadriiformes; family Scolopacidae; genus Xenus; species Xenus cinereus. The sequence continues at coordinate 53,006,124 of JAOXJK010000001.1, read as the reverse complement.
TTGTGGTTATGATAGACACATAAATCTTCAGTGAGTATGAATTAACAGTTTAAAAAGTAAAATAGAAAAATATGAGAAGACATACCAAATTGGAAGGAAAATGATGCTAACAGTAGTAGAATATTAGCCTATCTGTATCTCTATATTATATGCTCTTATATACTGAGCACTGAAATAGTTTTAAATAAACTCTGAAATAGTTTTCAGGTGTGATACTTCCATCTCAAACAGGTACACCATTACAGAAATCTGAGTTCAGAGATGTCTGAAAACATTGACTAGAATTAAAAGGAAAAGTTGAGAATCTTTTGCTTAGAAAGTAATAAGTGATAACAGCTATGAAAAATACTGAGTGGCACAGAGATTTGGCACTGACTTTCCATTTGTCCTTTCAACAAACATGTCAAGGGCATGTTGAGAAAACGGAATGACATGCACTGTGGAGGTACTAAATTACAGCAGTCAGGAAGCCTAACGGCGTTGTAGTCTCCGTATTAGAACTGCCTGCTGCAGCCCATGCTCCATCTGATGCGAAAGAAATTGCTCCATTATGACACCTTCCTATCACCACTGCAGCTTCACTCAAACCTGAATTATTAAATGTATGCAATTTGTATATTACATAACAGAAACCAGATCTACAAGTTCATAAGATATATCAAATAAAAATGTATCCACTTTTGATCTTCTTGAGTTTAGCTCTACTCCAGGCATTAAACTTGTGTCTCTGATGCATTCACAAGAGAAGCCAGTTCTGAGCTTTTTCAATTACTATCAAACTCTGCAATGGGAAAGAATTTTCTAATTGTTTTGTTAAAATCCCTTCATGGCAATCTGAATTCCTGGCAATAGATCTATTCAGATAGATCTATTCAGAAGGTCTTCTGTTCAGCATTTTAGAATTATCATTTTGGTATAAACTGTCCTACTATTTGTTACGTGGGTACATTAAGTGAAGCCATGATGCAGAGCCATGTTAGAAGCAAGTATCTAGGCAGACTCACTGCCATGGTGCCTCCTCCCCACCCAATTCCTTTGCTGCAAAAAACCAGAAACTATCCCACATTCTTCAGATACCAGAATTTTACTGCAGAGCACAAATCACTGTGGCTCTTTTTATGATTAATGAGCACACTTTATAGCATTTCTAAAGTGTAGAATTTTATTCCTGGTTTCTAGTTGATGTAATAAACTTCCCTGGCTTTCTGTCTCCTTGTTTATCACTACCACCAGCACCAGTCGGTCAAATTATGATCTGCTGCATTAGAAAAGAGCGTATGCTGTTTTTCATAAGATATATGGAAGAGAATAATTCCATCATTCCATTTGTAAAGAGACCATGTTTTACACTCACCTTGAGTTTAAACTGAAAACACTTTTAATATAAAGCACAGTACAGTAACATTTTTATAGTCAACTGTGCTATTGAAAGCACCATTTTGTATTTCATATATCCAACTTTTGCATGTACCCTTTTTTACTATTTAACAGTGCTAAACAGTTACACCTGAAGGTGCTGGTTTCCCTTGTCCCACACTTTACTGTGTGTATTGATATGCTGATTTGTTAATATATAATTCTGATTTTGTAAATGATGTCTGTTAAAAGAGAAGCTGCTGCCTGAACATTCACACACCATTCAAGGAGTTGCACACACACCTCCTGAGTCTTTAACTGCTCAAACCAGGGTCCCTGTACAGTGGGTGACCCCAGTGAGCCAATGAGTGCCCCTTTTGACGCCTCACACACACACGCTTACTCTTGGGTGCTCTCCCTCCTCCTTCAGGCTCGACCCTAGGTTTCCTACAGTAGTTTTCAGGTGTCAGATTTTATAGAATCATAGAATGGTTTGGGTTGGAAGGGACCTTAAAGATCATCTAGTTCCAAGCCCCCTGCCATGGGCAGGAACACCTCCAACTAGAGCAGGTTGCTCAAAGCCCTATCCAGCCTGACCTTGAACACTTCCAGGGATGGGGCACCCACAACTTCCCTGGGCAACCTGCTCTAGTGCCTCACCACCCTCACTGTAAAGAATTTATTTCTAGTATCTAATCTAAATCTCCCCTCTTCCAATTTAAAACCGTTGCCCCTTGTCCTTTCACTACGCTTCCTGACAAAAGAGTCCCTCTCTGGCTCTCCTATAGGCTCCCTTCAGATATTGAAAGGCTGCTATAAGGTGTCCTCGGAGCCTTCTCTTCTCCAGGCTGAACAACCCCAGCTCTCTCAGCCTGTTCTCATAGGGGAGGTGCTCCATCCCTCTGATCATCTTTGTGGCCCTCCGCTGGACCCGTTCCAACAGATCCATGTCCCTCCTGTGTTGAGGACTCCAAAGCTGGACACGGTATTCCAGGTGGGGTCTCACGAGCACAGAGTAGAGGGCCAGAATCACCTCCCGTGACCTGCTGGCCACACTTCTCTTGATGCAGCCCAGGATGCAGTTGGCTTTCTGGGCTGCCAGTGCACATTGCGGGCTCATGTTGAGCTTCTCATTCACCAACACCCCCAAGTCCTTCTCCCCAGGGCTGCTTTCCAGCTGTTAATAGAATCACGCCTCTCATGATTCTATCTATCCTCCTCCTAACCTGCCCCCTCCACCCACCCCACTTTAAAAAAGCAAATATTTCAGTGTTTATGGTGTTTTAATCCCATGATAGACAGGCAATCACATTGGGTTTGGTGACATCAGTTTTGTATGAGTTGTATATTTGCAAGTCAGTGATAAAGCATTTTTCTCCTAAAGATTTTTGAACGTTGTGCGTGAAGAGCATTCTGTAATCTAACACAAAACAGTCAACCAAACTTCCTTGACTTTATTCTCTTAGATTGCAGTTTTGTCTCCACTTCTTCAGAGTTTTTGTGTCTATACAACTTCAGTGGCCTGTCCTTTCAAAATGTTATCTGAGCTTTGGTTTCTTTGTAGTATATTTTTAATTTGTCAAGGTACAAAATAAGCCTAGACACAAAAGGTAATTGCTTAAGCCTTATTACAGGATGACAGAATCGTGTCAAATTTATGAAGGAACAGAGTTACTGCAGTGGTCATCATGCTGCACTTGTAGGCTGTCTTCATTCTCTCATCTTAAGATGAGCAAAAGGCACTTGAATCACTAATGTTGTGTCTCTAAAACATTGGTACCGTACAGAAAAAAAAGACAGTGTTTCCTTAGCATTAATTCTTTCATCATGGATGCTTGGTGGAAGTACAGCTGCTGCAGCTGGGTGCTTCAAGTGCTTGGAGCTACTGATGCTGTAGTGAGAAATGAAACTGCAACTAAGGGAATTGGGACTTCCTATTTGAGGTCGTGTTATAGAATAGTCACATTTATAATAATAAGTGGAAAATTGAGGCTAAAAGTGTTTTAACTGTAAACAGTAGAAATTCTAAAAGCTACTGAAACATCTGTGTGCCTCTGAAAGATATAAATTGAGGAGTCTAAGAAGTCATACTTACCTGTTCTGCGTATTTTCAGTGTCCACTGAATGTTGATTGACATGCATACAGTGTTAGGTGTTCTTTGAACAATCTGATTTATTAGTTGACAGTCTCTGGGCTTGTTTCACTGTGGTACGTGGCTCATTCTGAGACAATAAAAGGATTCTCCACCTGAGACATCAGTCTTAGAACAACCAGAACACGTTTTTGACTAAACACACAACCTTTGTCATAGCAAAGATGACCCTTGTGCAATTTTGTATTGTTTCTAACAAAGGTAGTTCAAGCACTCATAGTAACTGCCATGACAAATTAACAGAAATACTGAAACATTTAAATCTCTTTCAGTGTTTCTGAAATATAAGGATGGCAATTTACCAGATAACTACTAGGTCATTATGTATTTAAAAATTGCTTCTATGTTATCATGACACCGCCCCCACCATCCCCTCCCTGGAGAGATGCAGTTTTAAAACTGTTTGTTAATTTGTCATGTCACTACCTGCAATGGATTTGATAAAAGTTAAACTTCAGTTTGCTGGTTTTGTACAAGCTAAGTAAATTGTATTTATAAAGCAATTAAAGGCAAAATTATAAGGTTCTGTTTCTAAAATTTACTTTTAATTGGTTTGCTCTAAAAGAATAATGTAAGACCAGCTAAATAAAATAGACATTTTTATATTTTTAGTCTTCAGATACAGACTTGAGATGGTCTTTGGACAAGCCGTCTACAGATAGTGCAGGAGGCATATATCAGTATGATAATTATGATGAAGTTGCTATGGATACAGATAGTGAAACTAACTCTCCAGGTAAGCCTTATTTTTGGTTTTCTTATATGGTGAGTGGTAAAAATAGTTTAAAAAGTAGGAAATGAGCTATCATTTTAGAGGGAAAGTCTTTCTTTTGAGATGTGGCAGTTACAGAAGTAACATTTTAAGGGGAGCTAATTCTGTCTTGTTTTAATGTCTTGTCTTTGTCTCTGCTGGAATGGTATTTTGAAGGTCTTCAAGGTTGTGCTGTTCTCATTGCAGTACTGTAGAGTCTATTCTTTCACATTCCCAAGCAGCTGAGTAGAAAATAAGGGCCCCAGTGTGTTGACTGGATATACAGCAACTTTGCAAAAAAGGGCCTGGGGCTTCCAATCAACATTAAGTGAAATGGGAGTCAGCACCATGGCTTTCAATTATAAAGGCAAACTGTAGCCTTTAAAGATAGTGATGCACTAGGAGTCTACTGAAGGACCGTTTTAACTAAGGAAAACTGTTTCAGACCTGTTTTTCATAAAGTTCAGTGAGGGCTGGAGTACTTGATTTATGGAAAGAGACTAGGGGAGTCGAGTTTGTATTGAGAAGAGAAGGCTAAGGAAAGCTTTTGCTGCTGTCTTCAACCACCTAGTGGGCAGTTCTAGAGAAGATGGAGCCCAGGTCTTCTCTGGAGTGCACAACAGAAAACAAGGGGCAGCACTTAAATAAATAAGGACCTCAAAATGAGGTCCAAGTCATGTATAGAATCATTATCTTAGTAGTACTGTTTGGCCGTACTTGCATTTTGTATGTAAAATAAAAGAAGGACGGATAACTACCCCATTTATATACATATATGTAAAAAATAAATGCACTGTGCTGTGTCTGGTGTTACCTTTCAGATTGGCACATGGTAAAAATATTTGTCGTCTCCTTCTGCTGTGTTAAATCAGTTGAAGTATAAGCATGAGTTGGTGTTCAGTAATTACCTGCCATATTTCTTACACTTGATAACTTTTTTTTTTTAACTACAGCTTCTTCTCCAGTGCAGCCTCCTTTCTTTGAGTGCCCAATAGGATATTATCCACCTCCAGTACCACCAATTTCCTTACCCCTGCCACCTCCAATTCCAGTAAGTAACCTTGGAAGGAACATTATTTTTTGAAATGTTGATTTCTTATTTTGTATCTTATTTCTAATGCTAAAGTTATGATTAAATTTAGATCCTGTTTTTGATACAGTTCTCTATTTGGCAGTTCCATTGGTAGACTTTTGGTTGCTTTTTAAAAACTTCTTATTTCAGCTATTTTTTTGCTGATCCAAATCCTGTTTAGTGGAAGTCTCCCATTTTCTCTTTGTTGTTAGAGCTATGTTGTTTCATAGCAAAACAAATTGCCTGAAGCACATAAAAAGTAATGAATTGGAATTGTTAGTGCAAGGCAACTTTCCCTCTTATTTCTAGGCTGTGTATGGAGATAGGCTTATCCTCTGACTTGTTACCTCGGGGGGGGAACAGACAAAAATGTAGCTCATCAGTCCTTCTTTCAAACTTTGTGCATTTTGACTATATGCTGTCTGTCTGCTCTCCTAAGAGTCCACATGGAAATTGAATTAGTGTAGGTTTTTTTTCCCCCACCACTTTTCTTCACTATATGATTCTTACCCTTTTTAGTAAAGCAGTAGAAAATTGCCATTCCCTGTTATGACAGCTTCTGAATTTTTGACTTAAGAAAATTGAAATTTTGTTAGTTAAGACAAATTCATAGAACTGTTTAAGGACTGTTTTTCAAGCAGTGTGAACCTATCTGGTGAGCCATATTTCTGTGGCTAGGCTATCTCCGGTTCTGAATTCTTGCTTATGTTTAGTTTGTATGTCTGCACTACTTGACTATCCAAATACAACCTTGTTGTTTCCATCCATCATAATCTTTGAGTAATTGCTTACTGTTCAGTAGCAGCCTTTAACAGTGGTCTAAATCCACTGTAGTTTGAATTAGTTTTAAACCATAAAATAATTTAGGACTCAACTTCTGCTACATAATCATGAAGTAGTAGTAACTTTCAAACCTTTGTTTTTCTTTTTCTCTCAGCCTGTACCATCTCTGAGCCAGCTTTACATGGAGGGTATTTCATGTGTTTCTCTTGAGCCGCCTCCACCTCTTCCTCCTCTTCCCCCTGAAGAGCCGGAACAGCCACCAAAACCTCCATTTGCAGATGAGGAAGAGGAAGAGGAGATGCTCTTAAGAGAAGAATTACTCAAGTCTCTAGCCAACAAACGAGCTTTCAGATCTGAGGTACTCTTTTGGTTTTTGAATGTAAACCCCTAGATGGTGATCTTGACCAAAACTTAAATATGACCTGCTAAATGAGGATTACAGGCTTTTTTATGTGCTACCTTTTTGATGACTTAAAAAAAAAAAGTAATTATGTGACTTTTCGTCACCCTTTACTCCCCCAAAAGAAACCAGAACAAAACCCACCTTGGAACACCCTTTGAATTGTAAATTGCAGCTTGTCTTTTATTTCTGAAGGAATTATGAAACTAAAAATTGAATAAGTTCAGGTGAATGGGGATTTTATTTTCTGCAGAAAATGTTTGTTATTTATCAGCTGTCACTTAGAAAACAACACACTTTGTTTCAACCTTCTAGCAAAAGGAGTTAGGAGAGGTTAACCATTCTATTTTTTTGGTGTTTTGGTGGGGTTCTTTTTTTGGATTAAGAAGCAAAGTTTGTAGTTTTGAAAACTTAAATTGTTTTTGACCTCATTAAAAAGTCACAGATATATTGCAGCTGACCTGTGAATAACTGGCATATTCTTGTGTGCTTTTTTGATACTGCTGTAGAATTGCAAGACTTTTCTGATACGTTTGAATAGTCTGCCTAAGTCACAATTCCAAGTCATGTATGGAACCATCTCATTTATGTTTTTGTCTTTTAAAATAGGTGTGTATAGTATGGTTTTTTTATGACTGTATTTTTGTTTTATTTTGTTAGGAAACCTCAAGTAACAGTGGTCCACCTTCCCCTCCTGTTCCAGATAATTTGCAGTCTGTGCCAAGAAGCAATCTGTCTGCTGTCAGTATTAATACTGTGTCACAGCCACGGGTACAAAATACAAAGTTTGTTAGAGTACCGAGGCCTCCACGAGCAGTGATCACAGTAAGGAAATATTGGTGCTTTCTATTAACAAGACTATGTTGAAGTTGTCCTCAGCTCAAGTGAACAGCAAAAAGACTTAAGATTTTCTAGTGAGACAACACAGAATGGTGGAGTTTCAGTTAAACATTTGAATTATTAGTAACTTTGAAAATCCATATGCTCCTCTAGAGAGAATTTGATACTGAAGTAAGAATTTACAGCTTAAGAGAGCATCAAAACATACCAGCCCTCATCTGAACTAAGACTGTAAACATAGTTCAATTAATTTCTTTTCCAGATTAGCATAGACTAAAGAGTGCTGTTCAATGGTAGCTGAGCCAATCTAATCACTGTTTGTTGCCAAAAAAGAGGTGGTCTTGCTCTTAGTCTGCTCCTGACCAAATGGTGTCTCCCTTCTTTTAAACTGGGGTCTGGAGCATAATCCTGTTGCTTAATTTAAATTTAACATGCTAAACTGGTGAGAAAACTAACTTTGGGGGGGGAAAGGTACTTTTCCTTCTAGGAGGAGTTGCATTTTTTCAGTGAACAGTGTGTGAGCATCAGAGCTAGCACAGAAGTGGTGGCAGATGGCATGTCTGTGAGTGAGGGTGGAAGATAGGAGAGTATTCTCTTCAGGCAGCAGCAGCATTCATTACATTAGCTCAAGCCATATTCTATAACTTGACCTTCATTTGGATGGTCATGGGAGGTATGTGCTGCTAGCATTTGATTTGTGATGTCAGCAGTCTCCTTGGATTGTTGGAAATGTGTTATAAAAACATATTTGCCTGTGTTTATGCCAACCGGAAGCCCATGAAACCTCCTGTTCTGTTTATGGCAGTGAACCCAACATAGTGGATGGTTTGCGATTATTTTTAACAGCACATCTTACAAAGTTTGGTTTGTTGTAGCTCTTTCCCATGCAGATTTTTCTAATGAGTAGTACGATTGAGTCCATACCTTTGCCTTTTTGTCAGTGGATGTTGTCTCTAAAACTTTTTTTTTTACTAAATTTGAAGGAGTGTATAGTATTGTATCACTATCAAATCTAGCTGTAGCTGGCCAGCAGCTTGCTTGCCCATAATTCCGTAATGGAAAAAAAAAGACACCTGTGTATTTCTTTTTTGGTCTTTCTAAGGCCTACTTTCCTTTCCTTTCTTAGGAAAATGGTGCTCCTAAGCTTAAAGTGGATGTATTATTTTTTTCTATACCCATCTTCATATCTACTTTAAATTCTAAATATAACGAGACTAATTGTTCAATTTGGGCATGCTTATATCCTTTCTAAAACTGTTTCACATCTACTTATATTTTTAAGTGTTCCTGTGTTTAAATACTAAACCTATTCTGGAAAAAACCCTTAAATTACAACATACTGTCTTGATACTTCATTAACTGCTGTTGAATAAATGAGGGAGAGCACATGTTACTGGGTAGCTGTTTGTTTGTTTGGGTAACATGATAAATGTCTCTTATCAGCTGTACTGTTGAAAGGCATTATGTAAATGTTAAAAAAAACCCTGAAACTGAAATTTGGTGCCAGTTGCTAATAATGGTTAGCTTAGTTAAAGCTGACAGATTAATACCTTGTATTTGGATCAGCTAGCTTGTTTTTTTTACAAAAATGATCATAGAAACAAATAATTTTGCAGTTGTTAATAATTTTTTTCAATAGCTTGGGATATAGAATATTTATACATAAAATACATGCGTGTATGGCATGTATTTCTGTCATCTGTGAAAACAATATCAATTACTCCTGTTAGTTTAAGCTTTTAGAAACAACTCGTATTGAATGCTTATGATTTTTTAAACTTCTGTAGTATTTGGTATTTCTTACTAGAGCGTAAAAAAGAACTCGTGAGCACTTGATTTTGAACTTAAAAACTGATAGTTTTTCTATGAGCTTTTTTTGGACATATCCAGATATGAAAAAATCACAAAGGTATAGAAAATACAAAATCTTCTTTTTTTTTTTTTTAAACATATTTTTGTAGTTTTGAGGGCTTGGTAGCTTTTGAAAGTTTGAGTATGCTGTACCATATTTCAGAAGAGCTTTTCTATTTACAAACCTTGAGATTTCTTCTGTGGAGTTGAGGACCTCTGCATGGTGAAGTAGCCTACAGTTACTGGTTTGTTTTTTTCAGTGGCATCTTGTAACCCTTTTTCAAAGTAATCATAGACAGTCAGGGATCTGTTCACCACAGATTGAAAATAATGCCTTAGAACATCACGGAGAGAGATCCGCTGTTACAGCTGAGGCTGTGGTTCCCCTGCAGTAGAAATTAATCTTACTGAAGGCAGTGTGATGGTAGTTGCCTGGTATTACTGTACTGATAGCTAAACATTTTGCTGAACCACATGAAAAAATAACACCTGGTAAAAGCTGACTTTGACCCTCCCCACTATCAGCTTTTCCCCTAGAAGGAAAATGAGGAAGGCAGTTGGAGACAGCTTACCCTACACAGCTGTGCCAAAAGCAGCTTGGCAGTTTTGGTCTTTTAATACCAAGAGCTAGTGATGGGGAAGGGGTGTATTAGGCATCTGATGATAAGGGTGGGGTGCCTTGCCTGATCAATTCAGGTTTTCATGGAGCTACACCCAGAGAATATTTGTGAGGAGAGGACCAGTGCCTTGCACAAATATAAACTGGAATTTCACCTACCTGTGCTCCGGTGGTGCCAAAATGATGCAGCTGTAACACGTGCAGGAGTAGTAGATACAATTCTTATTCTAAGAACTGTCCCGAAAGAGACTATAAAAAAGAAATAATTGTGGAAAGTGGGTATTTTTCACTTTAAAAAGTAGGGGGTTTTGTGGGGTATGTGCTTTAAAAGAAACTTAGAGGTTTAAAGAGGTTTGAAGGTCCTGTCCTGAGATGAAGGTTAATAGCGTAACTGTAATTGTCCAGACCTACACTGGGAGATGGGAAGAGCAGTCCTGGAAATGTGAACTAAGTTGCTCCTTTTCAAGCTATAACTCCAGAGTATTTGAGGTTAATCTAAATTGTCAGCTTGTTTCTGGATCTTTCTTTGTGCTGGAAGTGGCAGACATCTGATCTTCAGTGAGCTGTTTCAGTTAGTGATGTCGACAAAAAGTGATTAATCTTTTTTTCAGATGTTCTTTATATACTGTTGGTATTCTGCCAATTTAACTGCCTGAGCAGCTCACTGTAAGGTCAGCTAAGTATAACTGTGGGACAAGAGGCATCTCAACTGTGTGGCTGAAAGATGAGGGTGTTCTGGTATGTCTGTCACCACACTTCTAATGCAGACTTCATCGATTGTTACCTCTCAGTTACTTAAAAAAATTGTTTGCGAATGGCAGATCCTAATTATCATTACAATTGAAATAACTCATGAGGTTATAGGAGTCAAAGGTTTGCGATTTGTATGTTACGAACATGCAGACATAAATACGCTGCAGATACTTGGGAATACATTGAAAATGTTGGAGTACCTTTCGTGTTACAGTATTAAAAATTGGTATGGTATCTCTGTCTTTCAGTGGAGATGCACAAATGCTTATTTATTTTCTTATAATGTAGAATTAGTGTGCCTTGCTAACAAAAGGAGTTAACTTCCTTTTCTCTTCTAGTAAATATGTGCTTAGTTGTATTTGTCCCTAACTTTTTCTTCTTGCTATAAAACTTCTTTAATTCTCCCCACAGCTTCCAAAACACAAGTCTGTTGTGGTTACATTAAATGATTCAGATGATAGCGAGTCTGATGGAGAGCCGTCTAACTCAACTAACAGTGTATTTGGAGGACTAGAATCTATGATAAAAGAAGCAAGGAGAAATGTTGAGGTAAACTCTATCATAATTTAATAGGCTTATTTATAATGATTTTGCTTTGTATATGGGATTTCAACTTTAGAATTCGGTCAAGAAATACTGGATTATATCAGAAATGGGCAAGAGTGAGTATGTTATTCCTGTCTGGACTATTACATTGTAATTTGGGTTGCAAAAGCTAATTAAAATGATTTTTTGGTTAAGATGCCATCCTGAAGATAGCATTTGTAATATATTTTGGCTTCATTTTTTTCAATTAAAATTCAGTGCATATTTAATTATTGGCTTAAAAGATCTGATTAGCCTTGAACAGCCTAAAGTTTTTGCTGAAATGTCTCTTAAAAATAGTAGTTGAATAGCTGTATTTTAAACTAGCATGACTGGTATTGACTTGAACCTCATTGTACAGGCCTCAAAAATCAAAGCTCCTCCAAAATCAGAAAAAGAAAATGATCCAATGAGAACTCCAGAGGCTCTACCAGAAGATAAAAAGATAGAATACCGACTCTTAAAAGAGGAGATTGCCAGGTACAACTGAGTTTAATTGTTAAATGTGTATTATTTGTAGTCCTTTGCTAGCCTATTTTTGTATCTGGAAGGAAAACTCGAGTTTGAAAACCTTGCCATTACCTTCTGTTTTTTTCCCCCACTCTATTTTAGTAAGACAACTTAGGAGTCTAAAGGAAGTCTTTGAATTTGAACTGATTTACAGTAGTTGATTGCAGTTGTGGAAAATTCTTTTTCTTTTAACTTGAAATCTTGTCCTGCTACTTTCTTGAAGATTTTAAAACTATTAGGAGTACACAGTGAAATTAAAAGCAAAGATGTTCAGCAGCTTCAACATTAATATCTCTGTTTTAGTCGTGAGAAGCAGCGCTTAATTAAGTCTGATCCACTGAGAAACAGTTCATCCCCTGCAAATTCTGATGGTGAAGTTGATGGAATTGGGAGAATAGCAGTAGTGACAAAACAAGTTACAGAAGCAGAAGCAAAGCTTAAGAAAAACAGGTATGTGTTTCACTGTCATAAGTCATACCTTACTCACTTAGGATGAAAACAGTAAATAATCTTTCTAAGTGTGTAGCATTCAAAGTACAGCAAGTACATGAATTATACAATATGAAAAAATGAGTGTGTTTTTCATTACTCGGTACACTTTGAGAGTAGCATGTTTTAATGGGATATGTCTGATAGGTATAAATGAATCTGTTCCTGCAGGATAGGGATGCTGTTTGAAGCTTTTCCTGTACACCTCTTCTCTTTTAGCATGCCTCTTCCATGTTTATCAACCTTCTTCCAAATTACTGTAGAAAATAAAAGTTCTTGGCATCCTTCTCTGCTTCTGTTGCCACTTGATTATTTCTCTGAGGTCTTGTGAACAAACTGGTTCCTGGTCAGACATAAATTGAAGGACATTGTTCTGCCCTGCCTTTATTCACCCCTGTCTATCTAAGTCTTTATCTTGTTTCCTTTAATGCATAGCTTTTTATATTTAATTACTCTGATGTTGTGCCATAACACACATTAGCAGATTACAAGCTGTAGTATGTGCCCTAAGGAAGAATTGGGCTGTTACTTAACAGAAAGCAAGAACATGTGTGTTTGGGATGTCTTAATGTTAAAAACAGTATTAAAGATACACCGCTTGCTTACCTTCTCTTGTCCTCATAACTGGGATGTTTTCATACTGACATGCTGAGCTTGGGATACTGAAAACTGCTGTATGTACTAGCAGTATTTAATGTCTCATGGATGTTTAAGACTACCTGGAAAAACTTAAAATGCTGTTTGTTGATAAGTGAAATAGGGTTCTTAAATAACTAGGGTTTTGGAGGAGCAGCAATAGGTCCGAGAAACTTCCCTTTGCAGAAAAATTTGTTACATGGCTCTTCTACTTTTAGACTTCTGTTGATGAAGGATGAATCTGTCTTGAAGCATTTGTTGCAACAAGAGGCCAAGAAGAGAGAGAATGTTCGAATTGCTGAAAATAAGATTAACAAACTGGCTGAACAGCTACAAGCAACAGAGAAGATCTTGAATGCTAATAAGATGTTTCTCAAGAAGCTTCAGGAACAAGTAACTTTAATTTTTAAATGTTTCTGTTTCCTAGAGCTGGAAATCTTGAAATGAGAGGCCTGATTTTTGGAGGCAATAGGATTTCTTTGAATTAATCATTAATTAATTGCTGTGTCTTTTCTGATTACATTTTATTATGTCATCATACCTGAAAATTTGCATCCTGCTGTAGTATTTCTTTTCTTCTTTTTTGCAGATTCATAAAGTTCAACAACGAGTTACAGTGAAAAAAGCTCTGGCGTTAAAATACGGGGAAGAACTTGCTCGAGCAAAAGCTGTAGCAAGTAAGGAAATTGGGAAACGAAAACTGGAGCAAGATCATCTTGGAGTAAGTCTGTTGTGTACCTTTAAACCGTGCTGTACTTGAAAAGCAATAGAAATTTTGATTAGGAAACCGTAGTTCAAGTGGGATTTCAGGAAAACATTTCAAAGGCACTGTAGGAAATATCCTGTTGGTTTCCTATGTTTTTTGAGAATTCAGCAGAAAAACCACGAAGCATTTAAAAAAGGAAACTATTCAAAGCCTGCATTTGTGTGCCAGGGATAAATTTCTGTGCCAGTAGAGAAATAATAAGAGGAACTCTGTGCCTGTGAAGGAAATAGTTTACTGTCTGTAGACATCAGCAATCCTGTTAAAAGTATCTAGCAATGATGCTGAACTGGGGATCTGATTTTTCTGTTTTGAAAAAAATAGAAAACCAAGGCTAAAATATTTTTGAAAATTTTTGTGTTCCTCCTCATTCCTTCAACACCACTGTGTATATTTGTTTTATATCTCACTTTTAAAATGCAGCCAGAACTCCTGTTATAGCCCTGTACGTGTTGTAGGGTAATTTTTATTTAGAAACGTGCAAACGTGGTAGTTGAGTTACGACAAACTCTTTTGTGATTTTTCTGCTGTTTGTTGAAATTTTTTGGCAGGAGTTTAAAGTACATTTTTATAAACTCTGAATTAAATATCTTGTCCATGTTTCATTTGCCTCCTGTCACTAGATCAGTAAATGAAAATAAAGGCAATTTTTTTTTTTTCAGCCAAGCAAAATGTTGAAATTGGAGAACTCCCCTGCATCAAGTCCAAAAAAGCATTCAGCAGAATTGATTGCACTAGAGAAAAAACGACTACAGCAACTAGAGTATGAATATGCTCTGAAGATTCAGAAATTGAAAGAAGCCCGTGCGCTTCAAACCAAGGAACAATCGAATATTGCACCTCAGGCAGAAGAGGAGTCTGAATTTGCATTACCTCAGCCATCACTTCATGATCTTACACAAGATAAATTGTCTTTGGACAGTGAAGAAAACTACTTTGATGACGAAGTTCTGTCTAATTCAAACAGAGAACGAAGGAGATCTTTCAGAGAATCTAATTCTTTCACTAAACCAAATCTTAAACACATGGACACTCCAAAACAAGAAACTAAAAACAAACTTTCTAAAAAGGCATCAGAGGAGCCTGAGCTGTTCCTTGGGTTGAATGTCGATGAACTGAAAAAGCTTTATGCTAAAGCTGACAGCTTGAAAGAGCTCCTAATGAAAAGTACTTCCTTTATAGTACCTAAGGAAGATCTGTTGTGTGGTCAGGTAAATGCCTTAACAAAATCCGCATATTTAGTTTTTATTAGGTGGTATTGCAATTGCTGTATATCTGTTTATCTGTTTCCTAGGAAATTTCAGTGGACATGGATTTTGTTACATCGCAAAACAAACAAACAGAAGTGAAACCATTTCCCTTTGGACCATATCATAGTCCTCTTCTAGTATTTAAATCCTACAGGTAGGAAGACTGTAGCAGCTGTTTGACTTCTGTGTATATGTGTTCTTGTTCACGTATTCTTCACTGCTCTTCCCTGATACCCAGGCATCTACAGAAAGACAAGTTGCAGTGAGAAACTTGACTATCCTGAAACAACTTTGTCTAGTTTAGGGAACATGATGTTTTTAGTTACTTCTTATGTTATGGAGGAGTCCCTTGCTTTTGTGCAGTAAGCTGCTCTTATAATGTATTTCATACTGCTCCCTGCAACTCAATTGTTGTTTGGTATAAGTAAATTAAAAGTTAGCAGATAAGCATTTGAAAACAGGATTTTTGTATCCAATATGAAGCAATCTAAAATCCAGGAAAAAAATCAGCAGGAGTGTATTTCACTTAGGCAGTCTTTAAATGGGTAGACTCTACATTGCGAGAGTCAAGATTGAGCCAATCACCTGTTGTTGGATTTCTGCTCAGTGGAAAGAGTCATGACCACAGTGATTCATCTTGACTTATTATAAACACCTGCAAGTTCAATCAGTTTGACACATCCATCTTTTAACTAAAGAGAGTTTTGTTGCTATGCATTAACTTTTAGAAAACAAAAGTCTGGAATTCAAACTGGAGCAGCTGAATCCTACCATGTGCTTCAGGTTTTTTATTTCTATATTCTTAAGTAGCAAAAGATGGAGGATGCATCATAAAGTATTGATTTTTAACTTCTTGTAGGTTGTAGCTTCAACTCCTTAAGGAGCTAGAAGTGCCAAAATTGACATATTCAAACTTTAGCTAAAGATTTTAAACAAGCATTAGTTTGTTCAGCTCCAACTGGGTTTTGTTTGTTTGCATGTTCTAAAATCTGATGTGGATTTTTCATTGTTTTTTCAAGGTTAATCTCTAATGGTTCTCTTTACACTTCCATTTGACATTTACCTTAGGCTCACCAGAGCATGAGTGCAGTTTTTCTAGAACTAAACTAAAATTTTATTTCAGTAGTTTGCTTTCCCTACTGGATGATTACTACGCTTCCTGTTTTTGTGTATGAAGTTCTGCATCTAAGGGAGAAGAGAATGCTAGAGCAGAATCTGTTTAGGTTGAGGAGTACTGTTTTCTTCCCTTCCTCTCCCTCTGCTTTCTCTTAACTGACAGGTCAGGAATGTGGTTAGTATTAAGGGTTTGGAAATAATGATATTAATACAGAAAAAGTAATTATTATTTTTTTTTAAACGTTTTGTTTAGTAAAACTGATGTCTTACCCTGGAAGTTTTGTCACAAGAATTCACTGTTTCGTTTTAGGTTTAGTCCGTATTTTCGGACGAAGGAAAAACTGTACCTCAGTTCAGTAACGTATAGCAATATGATTGAGCCAAAACAGTGTTTCTGCCGTTTTGATTTAACGGGCACGTGTAATGATGATGATTGTCAGTGGTGAGTTTTTTTTAATTGTACTTGTTTGAACTAAACCTCTCTTCTAGATGTCTGACTCAAGACCAAAATAGGCATGTTTTTCATTTCTTTAAGGGGTCTAGACTTATATGCACAAGTTCTAGAAAATAAAGTTAGTTTTAATACCCTATTGCACTTACTTATTTGGCAGGAAGAAAACCTTTCACCGAAGCCATGAAGAAAGGAGGGTTTTTAGATGTAAATTTAGAAAAGCCGTAATGCGCTGTTAGAGAATTTCACCCTTTGGTTGCCTTGTAATTCAGATGGGATTCTTCTTGCTTTATAGCTTCAGCATAACTTGTGATCGTCATGGAACCTTAGGTAGTGGTTGATACT
This sequence comes from Xenus cinereus, assembly GCA_025774025.1. NCBI lineage: Eukaryota > Metazoa > Chordata > Aves > Charadriiformes > Scolopacidae > Xenus > Xenus cinereus. The sequence continues at coordinate 52,989,401 of JAOXJK010000001.1, read as the reverse complement.
GTGAAGCACACTAGAGATGTAGCATGCTGCTAACTGAAATAAAGCATATGCCAAATATTATGTGATTATCTTAAAACAAACAAACAAACCCCCAAACCAAAAACCAAACCACAAAACAAAAAAAATCCACAAAACCCAAACAACTATTATAAGAGTGGAATTCTAGTTTTCTGGGAAAATGCTGGCTAAGTTTGTTTCTTTGAAGCTGGTGTTAAGTTATATTAAAAATAGTTTGTTAAACAACGTTGCACAGTATATTTAAAAAGTTGATACAAGAACAAATGGGTATGAATTGCTCGGGAATAAACTCAATTTGGACACTTTTAACTACTGGAAAATATCATACAAGTGGACTTCAGCTCTTTTTTCCCCTTTCTGGTGGTAGGCAGCTTTTTGGATCAGCTCTTAACTGCTACTATCAAATCATAGTTTGAATCTTTTAAATGCAAAGTGATATCTAATTCTTATAACTACCTTCTCTGAACTAGTAAGTTCTACAAAAATGTTTTGTTAGTGTGAAGCAAGTGTGTAGAAGTACATTTTAAAGGGCAATACTGTAGTGAAATAATGAAGGCTAGGATTAAGTTACTGATGCAGGCTTAAATTTAGAGAAGACCTAGGCATGTTTAACAGAACCTTCAAAGCAGGCAATAGTGGGTTTTGTGGGTGTCATTTTCTTTATGCTTCACCCTAAGATGTATTAAAACCAACTTTCTAGTTACAAGCCTTATCAAATTGTTGCTGTGATAAGTATATTAATTGCTTATTTATTTGTTTTAGGCAGCACATGAAAGATTGCACTCTTAACCGTAAGCAGCTGTTTCAGGATATTCTGTCTTACAATTTAGAACTGATTGGCTGTTCAGAAAAAAGCACTGATGAGGAGATCAGCACGGCCACAGGTTTTTAAGAGTCTTTTGTTCACTTTTGTACACGAAGATTCACTTCTGAAGGGAATGGTTTTCATTAAAAGTTCTGGGTGCAAGGACTTTGATGTATTAGATGTGTTAGATACAGCTATATAGAAAAAAAATTAGTTTCTGCGATTGTCCAATTTGGTCTTTTGTAGTGGGTAGTTACCACGGTGTCTTTAAAGGAAGAAAAAAAATCATTGATCTGTGCAATATTCCAGTCAAAAAAAATAATAAAAAAGGACTGCTGGGATTCAGGGGCTTGAGGAGCAAAGGACATAGAGTCTTTCCCTCTCCCCTTCTCAATTCTTTTCCTCACTTCTTTTTGTAACTACTGAGCTGGTCTGTTTCAGTGGAACTGGAATTCTATAACAACTCTGTTGCCATACAGGCAAGTTGCCCAACAGAACTTCTTCAGTATTTCATTTCTTTGTTTTAGTATTGTTAAATTACTATACCTTTTGAAGCAGTCATATTTCATGAATTCAGCATCAGTTGTGCTAAATTGCTGTTACCTATCCATTTTCATTTATTTCCTTACCTAAGATAGAAATACTCTTTGTTTCAGAAAAATATGTTGAAAAACTTTTTGGTATAAACAGAGACCGTATGTCAGTGGATCAGATGGCTGTTCTTCTGGCCAGCAATGTCAATGAAAGTAAAAGTCACAGTAAGTAACTTGGTAGATTAAATACAATATAAACTTTTAAAATTATATAAATACTTTGATTTTTGCAAACAAAATTTTTTTGTTGTTGCTTAGTTTTTTTTATATCAGTATATAAATTTTGCTACATTACAGGCAGTATGTTAAAGGCAGCATAGTTTGTTTTAAGGCAATAATATAGTGGTTTTGGAGTCCAACTCGGAAGAGTGACTCACATACTTGACACAATTGGTTTTAAAATAAGTGGTGTTGAAACTTATGCGCTTATTGCACTCACAGGCTGTTTTTATCTAAAATCTTTATAGCAAAGATGATTTAAGCTTGAATACAGAAAAGTAAAAGAATTTCTTCTACTTTGCTTGTTTACAGCACCTCCGTTTACAACATGGAAAGATAAAAGGAAATGGCGACCAAAGTACTGGAGAAAACCCCTGTTAGATAGTAGCAGCAGTGAAGAGGAACAGTTTGTTGGACCTATTAAATACAGTAAGATGGGTTGTGGCATATATTTAAAAAAAGACTACTGGGGGAAAATACTTACCAGCCTCTTCAAAACACCTAAATTTTAAAGTGGTTCTTAAGAAAAACTTTTATGAGAGCTTTTAATAGCTCTCTTAACTTTGTATGTCCTGCACACAAACTTTATTTTTCATAAATTTTTTGGGTAAAGTTTGTCCTGAATTGCTGTATTTAAGGAAAAAAAAAATAATTTAGTGTAATGTGTGACTGGAAGTTGAAGTAGAATTTCTCCTTATCTGTTCTGAAAAGGAATATGAGGAACTATTTCCCTAGACTGTTTCAACTTTGCCCTTAGACCATGAGGATTTTTAAAAATTTATGATTTTTCCCTCCCAGAACTATAAGTAGTAAAACTTCATGTGTTTGGTTATTTTAAATTTGTACAGAGTTAGTATTTGGTGGTGAGGTCAGGAGTTAAAAAAAGCTGCATTGAAATGGCATTTGAGAAGCTTGCTAGAGTGTCAGTGACCCGACAGTGTTTCACATGTGACTCATGCAAGTGGGAGCTTTAGGATTTGTTAACAAATCTGTAAAAAATTTTTAGATACTCTGAATTGAGATGATTTTTTTTTTTTTGGTCAGATGTGTTTATTTCCTAATGCCACCTAATGAACTGCCTTAGTTGGTGTCTGTTGATTAAAAACAGCCTTTTACTGCTATTTATTTCTTGCCTTCGCATTTGAAATATAACCAGTTTTCTACAGACTACACAGTTCTAAGTTTTAGAGGATATTGAAATAACTATATTTTGCTCTGGTCAATGCCAATACTTGAAATATATAAATGCCTCCCCCGTGTACAAATTCTAATCTTATGGGTCACTTTGTTTTGAAAAGAAGTATGTTTCTTCTTATTTTATTTTTATTTACAGCCCATCCCACAGAACATAAAAAAAGAATTCCAGCTCTTGATGCTGTGGTGACTCCAGATGATGTCCGATATTTTACGAGTGAGACTGATGACATTTCCAACTTGGAGGCAAGTGTCCAAGAAAACCCCTGTGATGTACAGCTTTGGATTAAACTTGCATACAAATACTTGAATCAAAATGAAGGGTAAGTCTACTACATTTTAGACTTGCTTTTGTGCTTTACGCATGCTACTGTGATCAAGTTTTCTTTTTGATGTTAAAGAACTTTCGTCAACGCCATAAATAATTTATTACTTAAAAGCAGGTTAAAAAAGTAGATTCAGTTTCCTATTGTATGCAGTATAGTATGTGAGTAATAAATTACACTAATGGCTTATCTTTAGCTAGGTTCTGATTCAAAATGGAAGTTGATGGAAAGTAGTGTGGGAGAAATAATTGTTTGTGTTTGAAAAATGCACAGTCTAATGTATTCCAAAGATTGCAGTGGAATGTTGTACTTCCAGTGATAAAGTAGTGGACCAATGAACTCAAATCAGTTTCTCCTCTGCAGAGTGAATGGTTGCAATAATGTTTGAAAGTACTTTCATCAGAAGTCTTCTGCTGTACGGTTTTATCCCTGTATAAATTGTCTGGTTGAGCACTTAGTTTCTTCTTCTGTAATTTCTTAACTTTGGGATTTCTAAGTTAATCTAGTTTATGTTCCTTTAAGTTGTTCTGCAAGGTACCACGTTTTTATTGGCAATCATAATTGCCAATAATTTCAGTAGAAATTCTATTATGATGGATTCGCTGTAGAGATTTAGTTTGATTTTAATAGTGAGGTACTGGCTTAAACAACAGCAGCAGCGAGGAGAACGAAGCAAAAGGTCAGTTTAGCTGTATTAATGGCTGCCTGAACACTAGAAGGGATAGAATTGGAAAGGCCAGTACTCAAAGAAAATGCTACCAGCGAGTGGCAGGGTGAGAGGAGCGTGCTTTGTAAATATGTGTGAAACCTTATATTTAGAAAATATAATGGAAAACCTAATGGAAGACAATGCATCCTTTTCTTAAAACAGCCACCTGCCCTAGTGTTCCCCTCTCCTCCCCCACCTCAGTATTATGAAGAAACCGTGTGGTTTAGTAGGGGTGGTGATGACAGAAGGGGTTGGGAAGGATTCAGACCTATACATTGTTAACTGTGTTAATTTTATTTTGAGACGTGTTTTTCCTCTCATAAATGTCTATGCAAAGTAATTTCTAAAGATGTTTCCAGGATAAATGTGACCTCAAAGCTTTCTGTGGTTTTATGGAAGTTTGTTTATGAATTAAAACTCATCTCTGTTCTTTGAAATATAGTCAGTTATTTGAGCTAATCTTGTATTACTTTGCTGGTATTGTCTCATGACAGTTATCTCAAAGTAAAATATTTTTTTAATGGTTTAGAGGCAGAGTAAACCTCCATGACATGCATAGAAACCTGAAATAAAGGCTTGTATTTGAAGACCGCAGAAAGTAAATTAAATATGTAACAAAAATATTCTACCTTATTTTAGTAAGCCTTTGAAATTTCTACTTAATTTTTTTAGTCTGTATTATGTAAATGCCTTTGTATGATTGCAGCTTGAGACTTCTTCTTACAGATGAACCTTGCCCATTTTCAATTAAATTGGACTCCTATTTGAATTGGCACTCTTCCCAGAAAAATTATTTTTCCACACACAGTGGTAATTGCACCTAATAATAACGTTTGAAGGATGAAAATGTACTGGAATTTTGAAACTTTCATGGTAAAGGACAGCACAAAACAAAACCTGACCATGTCACTTACTTTCTAAGCATCTGTTTTCACATTTGATAGTGTGTAAGTCATAATACTAACACAGTTATGTGAGTGCCTTTTTAATTTTTTCATTTTTTACAGCTCATCATCTGAGTGTTTAGATTCTACTTTAAATGTTTTGGCTCGAGCCCTTGAGAACAACAAAGAAAATCCTGAAATTTGGTGTCATTACCTCAAACTCTTCTCAAAAAGAGGAACCAAGGAGGAGATACAGGAAATGTGTGAAACAGCAGTGGAATACGCTCCCTCTTATCAAATCTGGTGGACAGTAAGTTAAAAATAAAATGTATGTGAAATGTTCATATAAGTGTGCTTTTCTACTGTAGAAAACCAGTATGTATGACAGGGAAAGTGCGAAATGAAAAACACTATAGCTTTCTGAAAACTCAAGTTCCTCAGAAAACGAAGCCATTCAAAGTTCTGTTTGCAGGATATTTGTAGAAATCATCACTTTTCCTCTAATAACAAATCAGTAATAAAAGGCATTTAAAATCAAGATAGAACAGTAGTATGGTTTGGGTTGGAAGGGACCTTAAAGATCATCTAGTTCCAAGCCCCCTGACATGGGCAGGAACACCTCCCACTAGACCAGGTTGCTCAAAGCCCCATTCAACCTGGTTGTTACTTTTCTTATTTTTTGTTACTTAAGCTTGCAAATTTTACCTTTGACTGTTTGATCTTTAGTATTTAAACAGTATTTCTGAGGTTTAATGTGAACATTTAGCGTGAGGGAGGGAAATACAGTTCATAAGGTGGTGAAAGACATTATGTGAAGCTTGTGATTCGTGTGACTTTACTAATATTCTGATTATAAGTTAAAGTTTCTTATTAATACGAATTATTTCTCTCTAGTTCTTGAATTTGGAGAATTCCTTTGATGGAAAAGACTATGTATGTGGGAGGATGCTCCAGTTCCTAATGGAAGTGACAGAAGAAAATCCAAATCTTGTGTCCTTTCAGCTGCTGGAGACTCTATTGTACAGAGTTCACTTAAGCCTTTTTACAGGAAGACATCAGAATGCTCTTGTTCTGCTGCAGGTAACTTCCATGTTACCACCCCAGGAATTGTCTCCATACCTTCAACTTTATATTGTCTGTGATTCTTGATAGTGTCAACTTGTCCTTCCTTTATTTGCTGAAGGAATTCTCCTAAAGACTTCTGTTTAGAGATATGGTGCCATTGTAATATTGGGATATACCTTTGGGGTTTTTGTTACCTATTTTGCTTTGCTTGTGTAGCTAATAGCCTGGATCACTACATCTCAAAAAAATTACTAGGGAATTGCTTTACTTCTTGATTTCCAGTAAGCTGTAGAACACTTTTCTGCAGTGAATGGCCTGCAAGTAATGTATTGCCTCAGGTTCCCAAATATTTATTGTTACAGAAATTTTCCAACTAGTAGTTCTTGGGGAGAACATAGTATGATGTTACCTAACAGTATTGCCCTGCTCCAAAATTTGGAGACTGTTAAATCAGATTTTATTGATCCTATGAGCTCCAGAGTCATGGACTTATCTCAGACTTTTATTGTGACTTTTGAAGGAATTTAAGTCACTGTTCCTGTCGATAGAAGTGGTGGATGAAGGTGAGAAATTGAGAGCTGACATCGGCCCCTACTGAAAGCTGGAGCTGCTGTAGTTTCAGTTGCAAGTTTTTTTCATTCCTCCCAGCAGGTGGCGCCTGTTGCTTGCGACACCCTAAAACATTTTTCTCACTTGTATGGTTTAAGGCTGTAATACTTTTTTTTTTTCTAGCTTCAGTTTAAGTAGAAAAGTGTAATGCTCTGTTGACTATATCCAAAAGCTATTCTAAATACAGCAGTACTGATAAATGTAACTCTGAATGTTTGACTGAATGAACAAAAAGAACAGAGCGAGAAAGAACTGCATTGAATTGACATGGAAATCCAGTGTATATGAGGGAATGGCATGTTGGTTTCTTTTACCTTTTCCATCATCACAATACCAAACTTTTTTTGTTTTTTTTTTTCATATTCACTTTAAATGTGTAGTTCAATGTCTTGAGGAGAGATTATTTAACCATATGTAGGAGAAGATAACTTCTAACTAAATGCTATTTCAGAGTAAGTAGCAATGTGTCTCTGAATACTTTGAAGGGTGAATAAGTTAAATGTTTTTGAAACTTCAGTTTTTTTGCCTTTTACAGGATGAGTGTCCTGCTGAATGTTGCTTAAATTTGCAAGTACTTTTGTTCCCTTGAAAGTGTATTCTTTGATTGTACTGCCTTTTATCCAGAAAAATGTTGGCACATTTTAGGAGCCTGTTCTATTTTAGGAGCAATTGTATTTAGGTTTTGTGTAATTGCATGCTCTAATGATTTTATTTGGGATCTGCCAGTTAAACTGGGCTATTCTAGTTTTGCATATGACTGGTAGAAAAATGAGGCAGTATCCTTGTTCTCAGTTATGTTTCCAACACATTTTTTTTAAACAATATCCCTAGAAGATTATGGTACTCTCAGTAGATTTGGATAGCTGTAACTTAGTTGCTGTACAATTAGAAGTTAACAAAAAAACCAAACCCCAAGCCCACAAAACCCAGTAGGATGTAACAAGCTGAATCCAACTTGTAGATGAGTTGTCTCTAGAGCTCATGTATTGTTTCTATGCAACTGGAAGTAACTGTCCAAAAATCAAGCAGAAGAATAGAACATATGTTGGTAGTTGCATGTTTTACTGTTTACTTCTCAAAATAACAATCTTCTACAGTTTTTCTGAACCTGTTATTAGAAATTATGCATATGATTTGTATACAGTCGCATATTCACATAAGCCAAATACAGTCATGCTGTTTTTTCTATGGAAAAGAAAATGTTGAAACTTACTCTTCCTTTGTCTCATTCTTAGATCTTAAAAGATTTTGTGGTTGAAATACAATGTATTTCTTCTAACTTTTACAGAATGCTTTAAAATCAGCAAAAGAAAAGATAATATCAGAACGCCTTACTGTAAGTGACCGTTGCTTGGCTTGGCTGGCTTACATACATCTAATTGAATTCGGCATTCTCCCAGTCAAGTTCTATGATCCAGCGAACGTCAGTCCTTCAAGGATCATGAGCAAAGAGCCATTTTTAATACCATGGCAAACAGTTCAAGATGTGAAGACTGATCCTGATACACTGCTAGCTATGTTTGAAGGTAAGATTGAAGAGGTAAACTGCTTAATACATCGCTCACTTCTTGTAAATCAACTTTTGGAATTTCAAGGCAGTGCAATACTGCTGATGACTATGTCAAGCCATTGGGATTAATCCAGAGAGTATTTCATCTTGATTTGAACAGAGCAGTGAGGAAAGTCCATGTTCTCAGGTACTTAATGTACACACTGAGTTTTTCACCTGTGGCTCAAAGCCATAGCTTTTTCTCTCGACTGTGCTATTCTATCAAAATAAAGACCAGTGGCTTGTGACAGTATGACATTGCTAGTTTTCTTGGGCTTGTGCAAGCATAAAGCAAAACTTCTGTTGTTGTTCTCTCTCTTACCCTACCTCCCCTCAGTGGGATGTGTGTTTTGGAAAGTTACTTTCCAATATAGTGTAGTAAGGAAGTGTTTCCTTAAAGGCAGAGAAATGCATGCGTTTGTCTTCATTCAAAGTTTAAGCAAATGGAATAATTTCTTTAAAGATGTAAAATGAAGATAGTAGAAGAAATAGAAGTCTTGACTTGTGGTGCTGCCAGAAGTAGACTATTCAGCAGTAACACTGAATTGCCACTGAGAATGTATCTGCGCTGCAGATGATAATGCATGTGGAAATACTCAAGGATAGATTGAATAGCCCAACTGTGGGGGTGAAGGTGGGGTAGCCATGATAGTGGGGTGTTTGTTATTGAGCTTTATGCTGAGAAGAAGAATAGTATCCTGTGTTAGCTTTTGTTTCAATAGCTTTCAGCAGCTATGCTGGAAATCCTGGAGTATAGTTTTAAATACAGTGGTACACTGCTACCTGTAAAGTGACTCTAATACTTCATTGGTAGGATATTTCCTGTTTTTAAAATGAACAAGGGATGAAACTTGTGAAAGACTCTTGTCTTTGTGCTGTGGTGATAAGTGTTAAGGAACTTTTGAAAAGATGACCATCTTCCTTTTCTTAGTAATTTGCAAAAGCAGCGCTCTCAGAAATATCTTTCCACACTTACGTTTTTTCATTTTGCTAAATAAGACTTTTTATTATGTTAAGGCTTCAAATAACTTTGACGTTGCTTGAGGTCTAAAGACTTGATTTTATGCTTTTGCTTTGAAGATGCTGTCAAAACATGTACTGATGAAAGCCTTGAGGCTGACAAAAGAATAGCTATCTGCCTTCCTCTCTACAGAAACATGATAGCTTTGCTGAAACTTCTTGAAAGGTAAGTTGTTTCAAGACATTTTTAATTGGAGTACTTAACTCTGTTTTTTTTAAAACTTACCTTTACTTTTCTTTAAGGTGGGAGTCTGCAACAGAACTCTGTAGATCTTTATTGGAGCTCTGCCCTAATAACTGTCAGCTCTTGGAGAGTTTGGCCACCTTGTATTTGCAGATGGAGCAGAGTGACAATGCCTACAAAGTGTGGATTGGAGCATTTGAGAAGAATCCCCAGAACGCAGAAATTTTTTATCAGTTGTGTAAATTCCTTGTTTCACAGGTAATACTCCAAAACTCATTTTGTCGGTCTACTGGCTCTATGAAGTTCAGGTTTTGTGTGTTGCTTCAAACACTTCCAAATGATTAGTTTTCATGATATTTTTGTAATGTCTAGTTCCCCTTTATATCAAGGCGAAAAATAGGATTGGCAAAATTAGTGACATGATTAAAGATAATCAAAAGAATTACATAAAATCATGAATTTATAGTTTGGATTGTTCTAATCCAGTGTTAATATCCTTATGCAATAATAGACGTTAACAGTAAACCCTGTAATATGTTTTCAGCTCTTCCCTGCTACCTGCTGACTGACCCAGTTAGATTCATTCTTGGGAGAGTGATGACAGTGGACCATTGCAGAGATAGACACATCACTTGTTTATTTATTGTGCTCAAATTGTTCTTGTCATTTTCAAGTTGATGTCTGATTTTAATTTTTTCCGTTTTAAAAAAATACCCATCCTCCCCCCCCAACAGGAAAAGTCAAGCAGTATTTTTCCACTGTTGCAAGATTTTGTGGCAGCTTTCTTTGAGAATACATGTCAACAGCACAGTCCCATGGATCTTTTAAGGTATACTTAGAATATTTTTTTTCTACATAAATTTCTGTAATATTGGTATTTTCTTGAAAAATAAGGCAATCTAGACCTTTTAAACTCCCATTTTTTAGCTTGGCATGTTTTGCTAAAACTTCAGTGAATGATGATTTGGTAGTTTATATTTGTTTGTGCATATACACTAAATTTTAAATTCAGAAGTAGTTAAAGATGAAGCACCCAGCAAGTTTAGTGTCTGGATTTGGGGGATGGAAATCAGTCATATGTATGCCAAAATTGATTGTGTGTAATTTTGGTGTTTTTTAGGGGGGTTTTGTTTTGGTTTTTTTGTGGTTTTGTTTTTTTTTCTAAAGCTAGGGGCCTAAAATGGTATTCCTAAAACACTTGCAAAAGACCTCAATCCAGAGGTCCAGCATGCTATTAATCAGCAGGCTACTATTGCTGAAGAGGCACAGGTTTGTATAAGCCTGCTGATTTTCCACTTGAATTTTAGCACCTAATTGAGAGACTTATCAAAGTTTTGAATTATACAAGTTTCCTATAGTCAAAGTAGGTGCCTCTGAAGGCCTTCAAAGGAAGACCTTCTGTGCTAAAGCGTATGTGCATGAGGCTCTGAAATGTTTTGGATTTTTTTTTTTGTCTCAGGTGTTGTATTTTACTCATGTTTACATCTGTTTACATTACTGTTTACAGTAATGCAGTGCTGCTTAACTGACTGTTGGTAGATGATTCTACCTTACTCGATGCATTTTTGGGCGGGAGGGAGTCTGATATATATATAAAAAGGAACATTTAACATAGTACATAATGATGGAGTAAATGCTTTCTGTATAAACCATTTCCCTGTAATGCTTTCTGTATAAATAGTATCTGGAGTTGAAATAATATCTAGGAAAAGTGCATCTTTTTTTAAATATGTCCCATGAAGTGGATTTCAAAACTGTTACATCCACGTATGTCTCTTGCATGTTAGAGGGATATTCTCATTTACTACTACTTTTTTCTCTTTTAGATATCTCTTGAATTTTCCAATGCCAATTGAATTTACATCACCTCTCTATAAAGAACATCTTACAGATGATGTTGTAAACCAACAAATCCCCTATCTGTGGCAGATATACTGGTGAGACTATCTAAAGTATTTCTAAGAAACAGCTATTGCGTCTGTAAATTGCATTTTCAAAAGCGGAATGTTCATTATTTGCCTGAGGGTGTATCACTTTGGGTTCTTTGAATAAATGACCTGCCAGGCCTTAGAGAACCTGCCTGCCTGCTGCACAACAGAGACAATTTTATGGAACTGTGAATTGCACATCAGCTTAAATTCACCACTTGAGAAATCTTTCAGAAATTCTGCCCTATGGGAACAGTAACAGGTGTGTTCATATCACAAAATGATTTTTTTTGTTTTACTTTTGCTTTAGGTTGCTACTGCTAGTAGTGTTATCCTTTCTTCTGGATTTCTGTTGTCTCCCTTTTATTTTACAATTGTTCCCCCACTCTGTTGAACTTCGTTTAGCCCTGGTCTCCCCACCTTTCTTGACTCACTGTTTCAGCTATTTATGGAGTTACTGTCAGCAGGCTAGAACAGTTGGAACTAGCCACAGACACCCCTCTGTAGCCAAGTAATACAGCAAAGTGACCTTTTCCTCTGCAAGAGACTGCAAAGATGTCAGGTCTTTGTCATGTATACACCATGGTTTTTTTGTTTCTTCCACTATTCTTTTTGATAGCAGCAATATCCAGGGTTGGCAAGCGCTAGAGTACTAGCCATCTCTAACTTATACTAGTATAACTGTGGTTAGTGAGATGCTGACTGAAGCTATTTAGGAAGTTTACCACCTCATGATCTGGGTCTGTAAATCTTCAAGTAGCTGTTTGGCTTTTCAGGTAAGTAAAGGGGTAAAGATGATTATGCTTCATATACTGAGTGAGGACTCCTCAGAACTACGGCACTGTTGCTTATAGTTTTTAGCTGGTGAACAACTTACAGGTGAAAATTATGATTTTTCAAGAAAATCTTTATATAAGGTTTACGTTAAGGTATCTTAACATTTTCTTTTGGTATTGTCCATTAATAACAATGGACAAAATAAGTAAATTATTTTTTAGAAAATATCTCTTCACAAGTTCAACTAGGTTTAGTACTTGCACAGCAGAAACACTGTTAGGACACTTGAGGTCACTGTTTAGTCATTAGGGACCTTAAGCTCAGATGCTCTTGTATTTTACCACCTGCTTCTAAAAGGAAAAGTACTGTTCTTGAAATAAGCTCCTAAATTTCTTTCAGAGCTAGTAATTGAGTGTTTTTGCAGTTGAGTTTTCCTACAATAGGTGCCTAGGTATTTGAGCCTATGTATCTGTCTGTCCTTTTTTTGGGTACAGAGAACAGAAGACATGAAAGTTCACTTGTTACCAAGTGAAAACAGATTGAAATCAGCAAAGCCTCAAAGCTCAAGGAACAATGTTTTACTTGGAAGGATCATTGTGCATGTGGGTACCCATGTGTATGTGTGCGCATAGACATACACACACGCATTTTTAGGAAGAGTAGCAAATTGGTGATTCAGTTTATAGTTCTTGGGGAAAGCAGGAGTAGAATCAGGCACTTGGATTATATCACCCTCATCAGGAGGATTCTGTAGTAAGGTAGCAGCATTAGCTAATGCTGTCTAAGACTGGAGCACAAGTCTTATGAGGAGAGGCTGAAGGAGCTGGGGTTATTCAGCCTGGAGAAGAGGAGGCTGAGGGGAGACCTTATTGCTCTCTGCAAATACCTGAAAGGAGGGTGTAGAGAGGTGGGGGTCGGTCTCTCCTCCCAAGTCACAGACGACAGGACTAGAGGAAACGGTCTCAAGTTGCGCCAGGGGAGGTTCAGGCTGGATATTAGGAAAAATTTTTTCACTGAAAGGGTTATCAGGCATTGGAATGGGCTGCTCAGGGAGGTGGTTGAGGCACCATCCCTGGAGGTGTTCAAAAGACAGGCTGATTCTTGGTCAAAAAATGTGTCTACTACTTCTTTCTTTTGTGAGGTCCTGTATGGTGGTCTGACGGTGTGTTAGTTTGAGGGGCTGTGGAACAAAATTAAGGGAGTGTTTTTACTATTCTTGTCAGTTGTTTTTTTTTTTTCCCAACATGATCATCGTATTTCTACCCCAGGTCCCCAGTTATATTTGTTTCAGAACATTAATTTTGTTGCCACAGTCTGATAACAGTTTCTCAAGTGGTTTTAATCTGACTTTGAAGTTTATTGTTTTGGAGCTTTCCAAACTGAAGTTCGAGACTTGTCTCCCTTCTGTAGCAGTCAGAGCATCTCTATTATAAGGATTAGTAAAAGGGTAATTTTTACAAGAGTAGAATGCAGTTCATTTTTATTTAAGAGTTGCATTTTAAACTCCATAGTTTCTGTATTATACCGTATTACTGGCAGCTGAGATTTACCCATTTCAGTAAGTTGACTGATTAGTCCATAATGTTGCTAAACTGAAAACACTTGCTTTTTTCCTTGCATCTCAGGATGGGAAGGTCTTCATTGTTTCTTACTCTTACTATGTAAGAACATGCATTGTTTATGACATACAACACTTTTTTTTTTTAACTTTTAATATAAACAGTTTGTGCCAGTCCCTTCACGCAAGTGTTGGTGAAGCACTGGATGCTTATGAAGCAGCTCTGGGGGCAGTGATGCAGCAGGAAATGGTCCAGAACATCTGGCTGGAGTAAGTTCTTAAGGAAGGATAGTAAATGAATCTCAAAACTATTAAGTGAAGGCTACCAGAACCATCTATTTTTCTTTTTTTTTTTTTCTTCCAGTTACC
>JAOXJK010000001.1:52873759-52975494 GCA_025774025.1 Xenus cinereus | reverse complement strand
GTGCAGGACCCTGCACTTGGCTTGGTTAAACTTCATGTGATTTGCACGAGCCCACCTCTCAAGCCTGTCCAGGTCCCTCTGGATGGCATCTCTTCCCTCCAGCGTGTCAACCACACCACTGAGTTTGGTGTCATTGGCAAACTTGCTGAGGGGGCACTCTATCCCACTGTCCATGTCTCCAACAAAGATGTTGAACAGCACTGGTCCCAGTACGGACCCCTAAGGAACACCACTCGTCACTGGCTGCCAATTGGACATTGAGCCATTGACCACAACCCTTTGAGTGTGGCCAGCCAGCTCCTTATCCACTGAGTGATCCATCCATCAAATCCATTAGTTTCCAATTTTGAGACCAGGATGTCGTGCGGGACAGCGTTGAACACTTTGCACAAGTCCAGGTAACATCTGTTGCTCTGCCCTTGTCCACCAAGTGTGTGGCAGTATCATAAAAGGCCAAATTTACCAGGCACGATTTGCCTTTGGTGAAGCCATGTTGGCTGTCTCCAATCATCTCCTTATTTTCCATGTGCCTTAGCAGAGATTCCAGGAGGATCTGCTCCATAAGGAAGGTACAGCAGCAGGGTCAGCCTGGGCTGGGTATCTATACACCAGCCCCTCATACACTGTTCACATGCTGTTCATGACACTTTTAGTCCAATGGTGATTTTTGTCTGTGGTCTTCTAACACCTTATTGGATTCTTTTTCTGTGTCCAGGCAGTCAGACCACTGACTGCTCCTATCTTGTTGATTTGCAGTCTCTGCTGACGGTTGTAGCCTCCTTATCTTCTGGTTTATGCTTCTTGAGCACCTGTGCTCGCTGGCAGAACAGGGGGAACTGAAAAGTCCCAGACTTAGGGAAAACAATACCAAAACATCAGGGTGTTATCGACATTTGTTTTATACTGAAAGACTAAACACAGCACTGTACCAGCTGCTAGGAAAATTACTAAGTAAATTAACTTCATTGTGACCTAAAGGCTTCAGCAAATCTAGCTACTCATGCTAAGTAAAACTAAGCAAACAGCATAAATCACACCATATTAAAACCCTAAGTAATTTAATTAAAACTTACTTATTTAAGCTAAACAACTAATATCTTTCAACAATGTCCTGAGCTTCAGGGTAGTGAGAAAGCAGGCCTGTAGATCTTGACACTGTTATCTGACATTTTCACTAACAATGGAACATTTTGGGAATAAACGAGCTATGGATCCCTGATTCAGCGTGCTTCAGGCTTACTCAACAGCTTTTTGTCTTATTTTACATCACCCATAGCTCATGTACTGGTGGTGCAGTGCTGCTGCTCCTCCTCTCACTCTGGCACCCAAGATCATGCTTATCAGATCTGGGTGGCATGTGGTGAATAAGGAGTGGGAGAGAGCCTGGAATGACAGGCTGTGTCCATGGCACATGTCTCCCAGTGTGCTGTTCTTCCCAAAAGTGCATTTCTGGGCTGCAGCCTGTGATGTGACTGTCATGGGGAACTTGGCATGGGACAAAATGTGTCACAATCTTCTCCTTTGAACCACAGGGTTTATTGCAGCTGGTCTTTAGATTGCTGAGAAGCCAGTGCTTGAGGAAAAGAGTCACCTACTAGGGGGTTTCAACTATAGGTGCCATGCTGTGCACTAAGACAATTACCAATAATGCTATAGTTCCTGAGCATCCTAGGCTGGGTTGCTACACTTTAGGAATTAAAAACTATTTTTGCTATTCAGATACAAAATTTAGGAGTCATTTCTCAGGGATGCATAACTAAACTAACCGCCTTCCTTTCATGTGAAAAGCATCAGTCCTCCCTGTTTATACTAATCAATTATTTCATTGTATTTCTTGGAAGTGCAAAGGGCCTAGTTTTATGGCCAAACACCAATATAGAGATCTTCCTTATTTCATCTTTCATTTTTAGTTTCAAGATGGAATGTGACTTGCATCGTCAGGAAAGTGACAGATGAAAATAATAAATACTAGAATTATACTGATTAAAACTAAGATCCAAGAGGAAAAACATCCTATTACAATATCTTATAAAGATGTGTTACAACAGGTATTGGATTTACTGTAAATATCTTCAGAAAAAAATACAGAGTTAGGATTTAATAATTCTCAACTCTGCAATTGAAAGAAAAGGCTAATTTTCCATAATTTTTATTCTGCCAAGCATATTTCATATATATGAATTTTTCAGTTGCCCACAGATTCTCCCTCTTAATTATTAAAAAAACAAGGCACTAGTGTGGGAGAGAAAGAGGAAACTTTCAGAAAGTAAAATAAGTTTCAAGCTTTTTAATGCAATGGTTGCACTTAAATGTTCTGTTTTGAAAGAGTGCAGACTTGATATTTGGTTAAAATTCATAATACAATGCCTGTAATTACACTGAAATTATAGCGTAGTTACACCAGTAATTTTTAATCCTACAATTACCACAAATTCATGTAACCACAAAGAGCATGGCTGGGAATAATTGTAGTGGAAACACAATGGTTCATGTGAACACAATGTACATCTGAGATGCATATACATACATATACGCATACATATAGAGAGATGTGATTGTGAGTCTGTCTATACGTGTATGTAGAATTCAGATGTAGAATACATACACATATAGAATTGGAGTAACTGGAATACCTGTATAATTAGTTCATATTAGTATTGGCATAAATTCAATCATTAAAAAGTATGACCTTACTGTAACTGGGTGTCAACTGTACTAAAACTACACTGTAATTAATCTCTGTGTGATTATCTTGATATCCCATACTCTTGAAACATAAAACATTTCAACTCTCTATTGCAAATCATTTTAAAAGTTGACACAGCAACTTCATTCTGATCTCAGTTACTTGCAATTGTTTATAAATGGTCATGTGTTGAAATGCCACAATTTTAAAAAGAAAAATAATAATTGAATTATTTAAGTGTGATGAAATTATTCCAAACTTGGTTTTGATGCTTTTGTAATTCAAAAATTGGTAAGATGTAGAATTTTAGGTTTGTAATATTAGTTTTCTATAAGAAATACTGAGAAGCCACTACAGTTTGAAGCTATTAGAAAGACTAAGATATTAAATATTCCACATTATTATTGGCACATTTCACATTAACTTTCACAAGGAATTGTTGAAACTATTTTTTACAGTGCACTAACACTTTCACTATAGACAATATGGAATGCTTATAATCATAAGAGTAAGACAGGTGTGAAGGAGAAAAAAGACAAAAGTCAAGCCAAATAGTAGCAGTGATCTTCTTGGTTTCCATGATTTCTGCCTTGGTTTTTCCATTTCGGGGTGTGGCTTTGTCTCTCTGCTTTTTAGGGCAGAAAACCAGAAGGGGTTGGTTGCAGGAAACACAAAGAGAACGAGAGGCTGTGAAGGACCATTGGAGGCAGGAGGTGCAATGTTGATGAAAGAAGGAAGTGAGAGCCCTACAGGAAGCAGTCCGTAAGGCAGGGTCAGGAGAGTTTAGAACAGAGAGTATTGTGCAATGACATCATCAATGAGCCCACTGAAATGATTTCTGTGACTATGTCTGCCAACCCCAAACTCTGGTGGAGTCCTCACAGGAAAATATTTATCCTTCCCCTTAGCTTATATAAATACCGAGCAATGGTGGGGAGGAAGATGACTACGTGGAAGCTGTGTCACCGAATGATAAGGTGTGAAATAATTACTATTTTTTGTCCTACAGCAAGGCTAAACTACAGCTGAAAATAGAATGCAGATGAAAAGGGCTTCTTTGCCAATGTCCCTTCAATTCTACTTCTGTATATTTGGTAATTAAAGTAGAAATGTGTGGCTAAGTAAGACAAGATACACATGTACTGTTCAGGATGCCTCTGCAACATCATCTCTGTTGTGAAATCCCACTGATCATGATAGTTCAGTTTTAACAGCATGTTTATCTAACTTCCTCTCTTCAGAGGCAAGAAACCTAATGCAACCTTGCACACGACATACTTCCCTGCATTGTATTACTGCATCTGTAAGCAGAGAGTTATATGTTCAGGTAAGGTAGTATTAAATATTTGGAATTAGACTCTCATTAGTGACTTCTCAAGGAGACTAAGACTCCCTTTGTAAGATACCAAGCTCAATCAGTGAATTAACTTCTACTCCTGTGTACTATTGTGCTCACCTTAACTGCATGCAATAAAGTCAGGTTAATATACCTACGAAAACATGTATCTTTGAAGTACCCCAACCAAGCAAGGCTTAGCAATATTTATGACCATTATACCACTATATATATATTCATCCATGAACGGACTTGTATGTTCCTAAGTGGACCTTCAGTAAGTGTCCCGCATTCATGTGGTAATAATTATTGCATGGGTGGGTCTGTTTTATGATGGCATGCATAAATATGTAATGCTATTGGTATGAACAGCATCGACAACTGAGGAGTGTTACAACAAATGTGTAACAACTCATTTCCTCCACAGACCAATGATTACAGTCCATAACTTCTAATGCAGGAAAACTCTCATTCTGAAATGGAACCATGTCTGAGGTGGAATGGTGCAGGGCAATCACATAATCATTCCCTCCTTTAAAGTACTTCAAGGTCCTATTTTTAAATCAAACTTATTAAAATGAAAAGCACGGGAAAAAAAATCCAATCTTTTTACTGAAGCAAGTGGTTTTTCCTTCGCTGTCTCCTGTATAAGCATGCTAGCTCGTGAGAACTTATTAACTTGAAACCCAACATAAGATCCTTAAATATGAACAACTCACTTTTATAAATATCCAACAGCAAGAGGCAGAGAAGAGGGAAACTGGAACGCAAAGACAAATTGCATCATGTTAATACTGGGATATCCAACCAGTTGATCACTGGATATAACATTTGCCTTCTGTTCTTAAACAGACAAAGAGATGACAAGTTATTTTTTATTTTGAGACTGCCTTACTGTAGATAACAAGAAGTATAAGTGCTTAGGAGGTGAGATCTGTTTAAGAACATAGAAATATAGTGTATGTATAGCTGAATCCAAGTCACTTTTTCTAGAAATATTTTTTGCTGGCAAGCCAGCAGCTTCGTCTTGATGCTGGAAATATAATTTGTCTATCTACTTTCAAAGAGGTACTTCGCAAGTAGTATTTGATTTTTCTTCCCCATAAAAAAAGAAAAGAAGAAAGAAAAAAGAAGATACATTGAAATCATTGGATGTACATGACAGGAAAGAAAAAAACCCAAAGCAGAAAACAAACCCAATTCCTGAAGGCCCAGAATGTAATGATGCCCAAGATCTAACATCAATGGACTCTTCTTAAATTAACATGGCTAACAAAGGAAAGACTTGGAAGACATTTAAAAACACACCAGTGAGCCAAAATGAAAAGTACAATAGTTGACCTTAGAGCTCACTTATTTTTTATACAGAAAACCAAAAGAAAACTAATGAATCAATGTGACTCACATAGTTTCAGGAAATGGCCATATACCCATTGCCAGATTATATCAAGAGGAGAAGGAATGACCTCATTACATCTGAAGACCAATGCAGAAAAGACCTGTGTAAGCTTCCTGCTGGCTTCTTGCTTCCCACAGCAGCACTGACAAATATATCCAAGAAGCTGGCACTGAGTCATCTCACCTGTTTCAGTGCTGCACATATGAGAGCCCTGCAGGAAACAGGGTCACATTGAATCCATATATGTTTCAGAGAAGCTATTCTGCTGGCTATTGCTCTTCATCTGGCATTCCTCCGCACCTGGATCAGCTTCTCCATTTACAACTTTCTCCTGTCCTCGCATCATCTTGACCTGATGTCACCTTCCTGTTCTAAGCACAAGTACACCATGTGGTACAAGTGTGCACAGTTATGACTTGTTTACAAGTTTATGCAGAAAAGGGTACAGACCTCCTTAAGTGGACACTCTTTTCTTTCCTTCTGTGCTTCGATATATCCCTATCACGATGCCCTGGATAGATGCCTGTTCTCTTGAGGGAGGATCGCATCCAACCCTAGCTGAGCAGCTTCTGAAATACCAAGACCTGCAAGCAGCTGGCAGTGCCAACATTGGGAGGAAGGGGACATGGACTGGGGACACTACAAAGCAAAGGGTCACTGGCAGGACTGCAATAAGGGAAAGTGGAACACCAGCACTTCTGCTAATGCCGTTGACATGATCACCCATACTATGTGGAACAAATTCAATGTTTGCAGCAAAGGCCATCAGCAAACCCCGGCAGAGGTTCTATAAATTTTGAAGTTGGCATCACAAAGTATCTAAACAAATTCAGCCCCTAATGAGGTAGTTCCCATCAATGTGTGGCCCAGAAGCAGAGATCCAGATGCTACAGATACTCCTGCAAGCCCAGCAAAGAGCCAGCCTGGAATTGGTACACAGAGCTCATCCAGCATTACTTGCTGTGTTGACTTTACAGAGAGAGCAAAGCTATCTTATTCCTCCTAGTGTTTAAACAGTTAGCTTCTCTCTGCATCCTCAGGTTCTGTCTGCACATCTTAGTGCATGAAAAACTGTGCACCAAAGAATTATTTTTTCAACGTTACTTTTTCAACTCATTTCCCAGAGATCTATCTTGCAGCCTTTGACTTCATAGAAACAGGAAAAATACAGTGGAAAAAAACACACCCAGGAAAAATAAATTTGCTCACAGTCCTTTTTATTTACCTTCCGCATTTTAGTATGCAAACTGACAAAAGTAGGTCTCCTTGAATGCATTATAAGGCACTCACTGCAATTACTTATATTTTACTTCTATCTGTGTATATCTTTGCCTTGTGTGTTAAACTTTGGGAAATGCTTCACAAGACAAATGTTACCTTTTCTAGGTTGCCCACAGTGTATTCTTGCTAGTTCAGCCTAGAGACTTCGACTTTGCAAACAGCATAATGCATATTTCCAAAAAGACCAGGGACTTTTAAATGAAACCATTCTGCCATCTGAAATGCATCTCAAATAATACCTTGCACCCAGACAGCCTGCAGTACTGAGCATGCAATTACAGTGATGGCTGCAGATTCCTTAGATGCTCTCCAAGCGAATACCAACTCTCTATCAGCTTGAAAGTCCCATAGAAATGAGCTACAAGTGAAAAAAAAGTCCTTTTCAAGTTCACTTCAAACTGGAAATAGGAATCGTCGAACAGTGATAAAGAAAAGCAAATTTCATCCTCACTGGCACTCGAACTACTATTTGGACAAGAAAGAGTTGTGCATTTTTTCTTCTTTATTTCCACCTGCATACTGCACTCCTCCAGACAGAGGCTGTAATCTGCTGAGTACCCGATAAAGCTCGAAGGAAGAGGAGGGATGAAGGACAAACTTGCTGAGCTTGTATCTGCATCTCAGCAAAATGGCCAGAAAGCTGACAAGTGAAGAAGAAGGGTATTTCACAGCTTTCAATTGCACTTCATTCAGTACATATCTATCCTAACATTCTTAATATGAAACTACCTTCATCTCTTTCTACTTTACTTCTTGTCCTATTCCACTGGACACGAAATAAAATAATTATTCTGCTCCTTTTTGGTGCAACTTTTTCAATATTTGAGTTGTAACCAAGTTTCCCCTTATTTTTCACTAGACTAAACAAGTCCAGTTATTACACCCCTGTGTTAAGTTTTCTAGATTTCTTATCATTTTTGTTACTCATCTATGGATTTTCTCCAGCTGACGTATATTTGCTTGGAATGTGGTGCCTATATCTGAACATACTATTTTATAGCTAAGATTTCAGCAAGCTTTTCACTTGTAAAGTGAAAGGAAATTCTGTCATTGTTCCCTATTCACTTTAAATGATCATCACTATGTTGAATAAATAGTATTTTTATTATGTAAAATTCTTCTTAGGAATTTTATTGGGAGTTCACTGACGTACCGTTCACCTTGATTACATCAATTTCTGTAGTATTTTAAAATAATTGCTTCAGTTTCCTTCGTATAAATACATTCTTTTCCTATTGCTCAGACTTCATCTCTTATCAAGAACAGTAACCGTCTAGCTGAACAGATAGAAATTGTGTATATCCATCCTTTGGATGCCAGGTTCCTGCCAAAGCTGCTCTATCACTCCCCCTCCTCAACTGGACAGCAGGGAGAAAATATGACCAAAGGCTTATGGGTTGAGATAAGGACAGGGAGATCAGTCATCAGTTACTGTCACAGGCTAAACAGACTCGACTTGGGGAAATTAATTTAATTTATCACCAATCAAAAGTCAGAGTAGGATAATGAGAAATAAAAACAGATCTTAAAACACTCTCCCCCCACCCTTCCCTTCTTCCCTTGCCCAGCTTCACTCCTGGCTTCTCTACCCCCTACCCCTGAGTGGCACAGGGGGGATAGGGAATGGGGGTTGTGGTCAGTTCATCACACATCTTTGCTGCTCCTTCCTCCTCACACTCTCCCCCTGCTCTAGCATGGGGTTTCTCCCATGGGAGACAGTCCTCCACAAACTCTCTAATGTGGGTCCTTCCCATGGGCTGCAGTTCTCCATGAACCGCTCCAGCACGGGTCCCTTCTGCAGGGTGCAGTCCTTCAGGAACAGACTGCTCCAGTGTGAGTGCCCCGTGGGGTCACGAGTCCTGCCAGAAGACCTGCTCCGGTGTGTGCTCCTCTCCACAGGGTCACAGATCCTGCCAGGAGCCTGCTCCAGTGAGGGCTCTCCACGGGGTAACAGCCTCCTTTGGGCATCCACCTGCTTTGGTGTGGGGTCCTCCACGGGCTGCAGGTGTGTATGTGCTCTACCGTTTTAACCTCCATGGGCTGCAGGGGGACAGCCTACTTCACCATGGTCTTCACCACGGGCTGCAGAGGAATCTTTGCTCTGGCGCCTGCAGCACCTCCTCCCCCTCCTTCTTCAGTGACCTTGGAGTCTGCAGAGTTGTTTCTCTCACATATTCTGTCTTCTCTCTCCGGCTGCTGTTGCACAGCAGGTTTTTTCCCCTTCCTAAATATGTTATCAGAGGGACTACCACTATTGCTCATGGGCTTGGCCTTGGCCAGCGGCAGGTCCATCTTGCAGCTGGCTGGCACAGGCTCTATCGGACATGGGGAAAGCTTCTGGCATCTTCTCACAGAAGCCACCCTTGCACCCCCCTGCTACCCAAACCTTGCCAAGAAAACCCAATACAACAGGCTATTCAATAGATCCAGAAAGTCTCCCCACTTTTATTTCCTAGTTACAGGCTGGTGTGTCTGCCACTATTACTCAGCAAAACACAGTAACAGCTTGTCCCCTAAAGCAGATATTACTCAGAAATTATCCCTCCATCATAAGGCCCTCCACCTGCCCAACAGGTTTATAACTGTATTGTTTTGTTGCTCAGCAGATGATATGTTTGTAGCCAAGCAACTCCTTTACTTCCCATAAGATCCCTAAAAAGCTGACACTTTGATCCATAGGAAGTAAATAGTATGCTGAAATCTAAGTTGCCGTATCTATTGTGTCTCTCAATTTGTACACTAAAGAAAAACAACTGTTAGTACTGCAGAATCCCAGTTTCTGACAACAGGTTTCAATTCAGTCAGCTAAAAACTGGCAACGCTCATAACTACACCTGTGATTAGCGGGCAGCAGTCACCTAACTTGTTCTTAACTTACAGCCCCTGACTTGTTTCACACAGCATAAGAAACAACTCTCTAATAATAATTACTTCTGGTTGCAACCAGCCACAGTTCCAAAGTCACTCAGTATCCAGCATCCAGAAAACTTGATGATCTGGCCATTTATTTAGGTACTTTGCATAGCTTTAACTATTTTGAAAATCTGCCTTTGACAACTAAGTGCTATTTAAACTTCTAAGTTTAAAATCAGGCTATTTTATGATCTTAAATATTAAAACCCCAGGATCTAGAACACTGCCTGCCAGATTTACAGATTAAAGAATTTATTCATTTTTTCTTATAGAAATAATATTATGAGTCTCTCCTAAATGTGAATTCTGAAGAAAATAAAATTATATCCATCAAGGGTTGAAACCTCCTGCCTTTGGTTTCCTTAAAATTGTTTTTTCTGTGCTGTCGGCCGAGACCTGAAGGGGAGAAATTTGTGTTTACTGTAGCTGAATGCTTGGGGATATATTTGTTCCTGAACTGTTAACAGAATCTGAAGAGAGTCAGGAGATGAAACAATGGAGATTACCTATCTGTATGAGGAAGAAATTATCAAAACCAAAACCTACACCATTTCTTAGCATGCTTGTGTCCTCAGCTGGCAATGCCAAACCTGAACAGCTCATGTTCACACAGCACTAAAGCATGACAAGTAAACATAGTGCTACAATTTCAAGATGTTCTTGGCTGAGATATCCTGCTCATGCAAAATCAGTGGCTAATAGCATGGGAGAAATGGTGGTTAGCAGTAGAAATCTATTGCAAAGCTATATGGATCTATTTTAAAGCCTGGGCTAAAGTAGTTACATAGAATTCAGAATTTACAGTATAAAAACCAGATGGAAGCCCTTTCCATCACACGATGCAGTGAAATCTGTTCTCCATCCGGCACAAGCACAACCCGCGGAGTTGTGCAGGGTAAGAGAAGGACACAGCTGAAAGAAATTCACTGATCTGACGCCTCTCCTTGTTGAAGGGTTGTTGAACAAGAAGCAGCCTAACTCGATGAAGCCAAGAGAGATGAGGATGAGGTGGATTATCTTTCCCAAGGACCCCAGCTGAAACCTTTTCTTTGCAGTACAGAGCACATTTCAGCCTCTGCATAGTTCATTTGACCCTCTTCAGACCCCTCTCTGTGTGACTTCTCTTCAGTCCAAAACAAACAGTCCTATCCCCTCAGATGGGAGAGGTAAAATCTGCAGCCTAAATAGAGGTCTCCTGACCTTTGGATGTGACTTGTATTTCCCAGGGACATTGTGTGCATTTGATAACTGGCATTTTCTAACAAAGACACGTTTTCAATGCTGCTACGAGGGAAATATACCGAATATGTCAAACAAGAACTTGCATGATTATTTTCATCTGGACCTTTCTCTTTCTGTGACTGACATATAAAAGGGTGAAGCCAGACTTCATCTCTTCCCAGTGTTTCCAACTTTACTTGCTTTACTCCTGTAGACTGAAGCACAACACTTACAAAACTGTTGATTTTTTGGGGGGGAGAACAAGAAGCTCCATCTCTCTGTTCTCTGTTTGCATGCCACGTGTGCATATGTGTATGTGTACTCACGCGCACATACACTCCCCATCACAGCAATGCAGGCCCTCCATATTTACAGGATGACTTCCCATCTTGTCTCGCTGTGGAAAAATTCCAGGCTCAAAATTTATTGAGCACTATTTTGTAGTTTTGCGGGCAAGAGGAAGGGCAGATAAGATTTTGGTTCCTTGCAGCGTAAGGATTGTTTAAAAACATATTTTCCTCTGATTAGAAATTATTTCTGACAATCAGTGTCCACAGTTTCAGGGTAGCTAAATTTGCTGGCACTGCAGGGCTGAATACATAGTAGAAAGGGCAGAATTCTTCCTCATGGCCCCAGGAAAGCTTAAAGAGCTGGGAGGGTAAAGTGTGAAGTCACCATAATTAAGTGGTATTATATTTATTCCTAGCTCAACTGAGGGAGATTAGTGGCAGGGAAATGTCTGTATTTTGAACTTGTGGACTTAGTGTTTTATGCACAGTCAGAATCACAGTTTCCCTAATTTGTATTTTCCTACTATTTAACTCATGGAAAGACAATTTGGGAAACAGGAAAGTTTGATTGTAAAAAGCTGCTATAACTGACATAGCAGAATCATATGGAGGAGTAGTACTTGGAAAAAATGACTTCAGGATTGGTTGCATAGATGTCAATTTTTCCATGTTGTTTTAAAGTAGTAGCCAGCTTTACATCAGCCCAATGTCAGCTATCTGTAAAGTCCTCAGAAGGCTATTGAAGATGCCTATGCATGGCTTGTAGCATGCAGTGAACGTCGGGGCTTTTTGGAAGTAAAATGGCAAACCAGATTATTTTGTTAGGTCTCCACAGATCTGATCAAATCTTAAACTTTTTTTATCCTCGTGGTTAGGCTCCATGTTCTTTTCCACGTGAATCATGGCTGACACTGTTGGAAGATGCTTCTGACGAGTGTCTTGACAGAACTTCTCAACACATACAGGTTGTAACTATGAATCAGAGAAAATTATCTATCATACAGCAAAGGCATTCAAGGCAACAGAAAGAGATGGTCAATGGAAAAAGTAATTTAGGTCACCACCCAGTTTTAAAATTTATTTATTTTTAATCAGTATTTGCTCATCACCTAAACTTCATGGTGTTCTGCACTTGTTCTGTTCTAGTTTCTGTACCTCTAGACAACATAGCAAACAGGAATCAGAAACAAAATAGCTTACTCCTCAAAAATGATGGCTCCAGATCTCTCGTAGCAGATGCCATTCTTTGTCACTGGATTTCCCCCTCTTTTTCAGGACAGTATTTCACCAGTACTTTTAGCACTGAGGAACGCTTGCTTAGAATGTGGAGTACATTGCATTCAAGGTTGCAGGACATTCTGTACATGCTCTGTTGACCTACATATGCCTTCTGGCTCTTGCACAAGGACACAAGGCAGCTCTGTTTCCTGCCATGAGTCATCATTCAAGAATGATATTTAAATAGGAGAAAAAGGAAGAAAAAAAACCCCAACCATGAACAGATTCCAGGGAAAAGCAAGTAGCAGCCTGTGTTTTTTACAGGCAGAATTACAGCTTTTTTCCTTTTTGTAACCATCTTGCTAGGAAATCCCCAAAAAGTCAGAGCCTTGTAGTTTTTACAATGCTACAACTAACCTGAGTGGAAAGACCTGTATTAGAGCAGAATGTTCACATTGGCCTGATGTAGTGAAGTAGATATTGTCCATGTGTTTCTCTCCACTAGAGTTTCATAGTGGGAAATGTTATAAATACACGAATCCACAACACCTTTATATCAATGAGGGCACAGTCTTAATTTAAAGAATAAATATTTAGGATCTGGATCAGTTGCGTGAGGAGTGTGCACATTAACCTTCACAAGTATCAGGCACCTCAAGTTAAATGGGCATTAGTTAGCTTCAGGTAAAGTTGAAGACTTTGTTCTGTTGCGAGGATGGGAGGAAGTGCTAAAAAAGACTTTTTCTGGGTGAGTTAGTCTGCATCTTGTACCTCCCCCTGAAGCAACTAACAGTGATTACTATAGGAGACAGCGTACTAGATTAAACCACTCGAATCTAGCGAAGTAATGCTTTCCTTGCTGTAGAATGCCCAGGGAAACATCTTGCTAGACCCAAACTTTTCCTGGCGCTTTCTGTTTTGTTTCTGTCAAAGTATGTTTCTGTCATACAGGCAAGATTTTTTTCGACTATGGGATGGCAAATAAAATTACACACTTTTTTCAATGTTATCAAAATCTGAGGGGGTTTTGTTGTTTTTTTTTTTTTTTTTACTAACATTTTTGACAGGAACCGAAAAAGCCCCTGGAGGGAAATCTATGGTAATTAAGATGTGGGGGAAGGGAGGAAAGAAGGTGAAGAACAGCACAGGGAGGAAATAGGACTCCACTGGCTAAGAAAAACAACTAGAGCATGGAGGATGAACAGCAAGAGGTAAAAGGAGCAGTGAAAGGACTTTCTCATGTGAAAAGGCACGATAAGCATTTCACAGGTGCTAAAAAACTAAACTAAAAGTACCAGTAAAACAGAATCTGTCAGATTATTCTAATTGTTCTCAAGCTAGGAGTGACTGAAACTGATTCATTTGCTCGGTGGCTTTTAGCAGCCCATACAGAGCCAACCTGATGGTTATTTTCTGAGGAAGTAATGTTCATATCCCTCTACTTCACAGGGCACTAATCAGTCCCTGTGTTGGTAGTCTCTGCTAGAAAGCCTATTAGAGAAAAAGCACAGAAACTAAACTGCTTTTTCCTTTAGTAGTGGTCTCGTGGGCTCAGAGGGGGAAGGAAGAAGTAGAGTGGGTGTAAAAATTCATAGGCTCCTACCCACACCTCAACCTCTTCTGAGGATCAACAGACTTTCGCTGTCAGTCATCTATCCAAGGCAAAAGATTATCTTCCAAAAACACCTGCAGGAAAAAAGCACCTTGCTCTAATATTATTAACACTCAGCTGGAGGGGCTGAAGTCAGCTTAACAGGGCTGCAAAGGTCAGCTGCTCAGAATAGGATAGGATAGAGTATTTCACTTGGAAGGGACTGTCCTGGTTTCAGCTGGGAAAGAGTTAATTTTCTTTCCAGTGATTGCTGTGAAAGGAATGTCACTAATACCTACTGCTTTTAGTTGTTGCTAAGTGATATTTACTCTAGTCAAGGACTTTTTTCAGCTTCCCATAGAAGAATAGACAGAACGATGCAATGGCAAATGAAATATTCCATTCCATAGATGTCATCCTCAGTATACAAATGGGGTGGGAATCTGTGATCACTGCTAAGGATGATTCCAATTCACTGGGCAGTGAGATTGATCTGTGTCATTATTATTATAACTATTATTATACATTATTTATTATTATTATATTATTATAACTATTATTGTTATTTTTACTTTTCTGTTATTTTTTCTATTAAACCGTATTTATCTCAACCCATGAGAGTTTTTTCCTCCCTTTCCCCTCCTTTTTTTTTCTTCTTCTGCCCCACCCTTTTTGGGTGAGGGGGGGGGAGAAGAGAGGGAGGTGAGCGAGCAGCTCCATGATTCTAGATGCCAGTTAAACCACAACAGGGACCTACAACAATCGTCCAGTCCAACTGCCTGACCACTTCAGGGCTGAACAAAAGCTGAAGGGTATTGCACAACACTGCCCACTGTCTTAAGCGCTGACAGGCTTGGGGCATCAAATACCTCTCTAGGAAGCCTGTTCTGGTGTTTGACACCCTCTCAGTAAAGAAATGTTTCCTAATGTCCAGTCTAAACCTCCCCTGGTGCAGCCTTGAACCATTCCCACATGTCCTGTCACTGGATTCCAGGGAGAAGAGATCAGCAGCTCTTCCCCTCTTCAGGAAGCTGTACAGAGCAACGAGGTCACCCCTCAGCCTCCTTTTCTCCAAATTGGACAAGCCCAAAGTCCTTAGCTGCTCCTCACAGGATGTGCTTTCCAGCCCTTTCACCAGATTTGTTGTCCTCCTCTGGATGCATTCAAGGAACTTCACATCCGTCTGAAATTGTGGGTCCCAGAACTGCACACAGTGCTCAAGGCTGAGTACAGCTGGATGATCCCTTCTTTTGACAGGCTGGTTATACTGTGTTTCATAGAATCATAGAATGGTTAGAGTTGGAAGGGACCTTAAAGATCATTGAGTTCCAAACACCCCTGCCGTGGACAGGGGCACCTCCCACCAGACCAGGTTGCTCAAAGCCCCATCCAGCCTGGCCTTGAACACTTCCAGGGATGGGGCACCCACAATTTCCTGGGCAACCTGGGCCAGCATCTCACCACCCTCGCCGTAAAGAATTTCTTCCTAGTATCTAATCTAAATCTTCCCTTTTTCAATTTAAAACCATTACCCCTCATCCTATTGCTACACTAATAAAGAGTCCCTCCCCAGGGAGGGTGTTTGATGCATCCAGGATGTAGTTTGCCCTCTGGGCTGCCAGGGCACACTGCTGACTCAAATTGAGTGCCTGCTCTCAACCAGCACCCCCAGACCTCTTTCTGCAGCGCTGCTCTCCAGGTACTCCTCTCCCAATTTATACTTGTCCCCAGCCTTACTCCATCCTAGATGCAGAATACAGCATTTTGACTTGTTAAATTTCATCCCATTAATCACAGACCAATGCTCCCATCTATCTAGATCCCTCTGCAAGGCCTCCTGTCCCTCAAAAGAGTCAACAGCACCTCCCAGTTTGGTGCCATCAGCAAACTTGATGATCGTCACCAAACATGATCTTGCTCCTACCCCCAGCTGTCTACCACCCCTTTCACTGTGCTGATAAACCCTTTATGGAGACGGATTTTACCCCAGATCACAGAAGCTATCAGTTTGAAATGTAACTTTACAGGGGGGAAAATAGGTTGTGGGTTTTTTTCCCCACCTCTTCAATGACCTAATTAAAAGTACAGCTCCACACACCATTGTACTGACTCACTGAGGAGGGATAAATTGCGTTAGCGAGGGAGAAGAAGCAGGAGGAACAAACATCTTGAAGGTTAGGACCTGGTGCTAAGGAAACAGTATTTGGAAGGACTGTTTTGGATCACCTGCTGAAGGGCTGGATGTTGGTGGGAACATTGAGAGAAGCTGCATCAGCCGAGGTTTCAAGGTCGAGGTTTCAAGGTCTCGAGGAGCTCTGCGCCTGGCTCACCACACCAGCCCTGCACTTGGGTCTGGTCACCAGCAACACTATTGTTTTCCTAACAACTGTTTCCATGGCATTGTCACGCAGCCATTGTTAGTCATCCTGGCTGGCAAAGGTGGTGTCAAAGGTTCACACTCCAGCGCCTGTCACCTCTGGGGGGGGGAAGGCAGAAGCTGGTCTCAGAAGGCATTGTAAGGAAAATTTAGGTATTGTTTTTGCAGAGGAACAACAATGATGTGGCCAGGAGGTGAATAAGAACAAATAGGCTTATCAGGAGGCATGTGAGAATGCTCATCACTTAGACAAAAGGGAAACCAGTCTATAGGGATTAGTGGTTTAAAGGAAGGATGAATGGTTAACTAGGACCAGCAATATGGAGCAATATTACCAAAAAAGGGAAGAAATAAACAAGTGAAGAAAGAGGTGTAGGTGGGGCGATGGAGGGAAGCAGAGGCGGGACAAATGGAAGCAGTTTTAGGGGCCTGGGACAGGCTGGGAACTCTGGAGCGCCCAGTGAATGGGGGAAGCAGGGGAGGGACACTTCGGCCGGGAACAGGGAATAAAAAGGAGTCACTCGGGGACCCCAGGTGTGCCTACTTGTTGGGTCGCCTGTTTTTGCAAGAACGTTTAAATAAGATGTGCTTCGTATAGATCACTGTCTGAGCTATTGTTACTGGACAAGGAGCGTTTCTCCCAGCATTGAGGCAAGGACTGGTTTGATGGGGGTGGAGGCTCCTTCAGGAGCTTGTAAGCACAAGGTGCATGTTCAGCTGAACTGGCTGCTGGTACCTGGGAATGAAGTTCTATGCATTCAACCCACTCCTTTGTTGGTAGCTGTAACAGTACTGTGGTTTAATTTAGAATATGAGATGGCAAGAGTTTAAGCCGCAAGGAGTGGTTAGAGGTATTTCTGTTGAAAAGGAACCATTCTCTCTGTCCCTTGGCACTGAAACCTGAAATCAGAAACAAAATTAGCATCTTCTACCATGTACTTTTTTGGGGGACAGGCCACAAACAAGCAGCACTATACAGAGGCATTCCTGCTGAGCAAAGACAGGAGGCCCCCAGAACAGCTCTAGAGCATGATAATGTGTGGGAGTTGCTACAGCTGTTTAACAGGTTTACCTGGCCCGGACACAACACCCCTGGAGTTGTCAGCATTTCCGGCACATCAGCCATCACCTCATGGCAACTGTGAACTCTTCTTCCCCACCTGGAAAAAAGATGAGGCAAGGGTCCTCCGTATGCCTTCCCATAAAACAATCTGTGCATGAGATTGTCCCTCCCCATGTGCTGGAGGAAGTCCCTCCTTCTAACAGTAAAGAGCAAAAAAGATAAAGGCAATGGCAAACCTGCACAGACAAGCCCAAACTTCATGTTCTCTCTAAAACTCTTTTGATCTGCTGAAGCTGGGAGGTGTCACTGACAATGAATATTGTGAAGTACATCAAGCCAAAGACCTTTGTGACTTCTAGACTCAGGCCTCTTCAACATGTGTGAACTGTGCTCTGGGATCTCTGGCTATTTGAGGCCTAGAAGATCACTCCTCCATGTTTAACTGCACCCTCAGACCTCTTTCAGTCACCAAATGGATGGGTCTGGCTTTAAGCTGGGTCCAGAGGCAGAGGAAAAAAGAAACATTGCTTGCAAACCTCTTCTCATACACCCTGCTCGCCTAATGCTCTAACTGAGCTGAGGGACAGTCTGGTCCCAATTTGTATCCAAAAGCCCTTGCTTAGATTCAGCTTTACAGCTTCTAAATGGAGTGAATAAACAACCACCCTTTGACTGTCAAATTTTGTCACTTAGACTCTAAGTAAATACATTATTAAGACTTGTTTACACATGAAGGTTTTCCTGATTAAGACCATGTGTGGATAATTTTGTTCTGAATAAGAAATACCCGTGTGCAGTTATTTCAGAGCAGCCATTGCACTTTTAAATTCATTGCCTCCCCCAACTCACACTAACTTCAAAATACTGTTAAAACAAACATGTTTTTGGGAGCTTGTCTACCTGCCAATGTAACACACAAAATTGAAGACAGAATGAGTGCTCTTCATGTTAGTTAAGAAGGGTGAGAATAGCTGTTGTGCTCTTAAATTCACACCCCAGCTTGTTTCACAATATTTCATTTACAGAGACAGCCCTTGGCTTTTTTTTTTTTTTTTCCACGCTGTGTCACCCTAAAATGCCTAGCTCTGGTAGGCAGAACTCTCTCCATTCCACATTTTCCATGACGACATGATATAAAGAATGTTTATTGGACAAATATGAGTATTCCAGGGGAAAAAACATATTTGAATGGTTATTTGAATAAAAATTCCTGTACAGGAGCCAATGCCATTGGGCTTAATTACTTCATCTATTTATGAATGTTTAATGTTTAGCTTGTTATATTGCCATCATCTCACTATGTCCAACCATTTCTCTATGTAATTTCCCTTGCCTCATCACACCTAATTCCACGGAGAGGTCCTCCTGCAGTTAAAAGTAAAACCTATCTGGGAATCAAAATATATTCCAAGCACGGTGTGCACACATTGACACAGATGCTGCAATTATGGTTGATGAATAGTGGTGACTGAGTATTTGTTGCCAAGAAAGAAAAAGATGGAGAAGAAAAGCAAAAATATTCTTGGCTTTTCTAAAACTTCTGTAGAATTGGAACATTTCTAATTTAAGATTTTTACACCGTTATTCCTAATTTCTTAAAGTTTAACGGACAAAGCTAAAGAAAATTCAGCCCTTCCAGTCTCCATGACCAACAGAACGGCAGAGCCGAAAAGTCTACAAATGGATGCAACTACAGTGCAAGGGGCATTGCTGCCAACTTGGTTTTGCTCAGCGGATGGGCAAAAGAGACTCAACTACTGATGCACGTCCAGTCTGCCGGTACAAACACGTAACTATCTTTATATACATTTCTTAGAAGAAAACAAGACCTGCTGTTCAAAGTCAACAGCATAATCTTTATGTCCTTTTATAAAGACTTTGCTTTTATTGATCCATGTCTTCTTTGCCTACCAGATGTGAGCAGATTGCCTAAATCACATGAGAAGAGCACTCTGGATTTGGCTCGAGGACTCGATCACATGAGAATGCAGGGACAGGTCAGCTGCCACTTAACTTTCTGGGAGGAGATGCAGCCTCTTGATCATGATAACGCCCTCCTGTAGGTGGGCACAGGTGATGGTTTTTATGAGATTGGCTGCTGTTACCTATGAGGAATAGCAAGTTCAGCTCCTACATAGAAATACATCCGCTCCTGTAGGGAGTGGGGCATGGGGGACAGTTAGTGGTTGCGCCTCTGCTTTTCTTTTGAGCAAATAATGCATTCCTGCTGGCAGCTTACAGTCTGCTGGCGACCAGCTCAGCTCTGAAATATGAGCTATGGTAGATGGGAGGAGGGAAGGTCAGCCTGGAAGGGTGTGGGAGAGGATTTCCATTCCAGACACAGGCTTCTGGTTAGAGCACTATTGTTCAAATGGGAGTTACTCGAATGATCAATGAGAAAAAATCTCTCTCCTCCCTCCTCTCCCCTTTTTAAGCCATCCTAATTCAAGCATAAAGGAAGATAAGTATTTTTTGTTACATTTCACTGGTTTAATAGTCCTGATTGCATTGAGCATGTCATGGTGAGATGTCAATGTGTTCCTGCCTTTTCATGTCACATGTGGATGTACAGTTTGCTTGGAAATATGAGTCCAGCTCAAATTGGAGCTCAAATTGAGCCCAGCATTGAGAAAACATTTGAACTATGGTATACACCCACCAGCTAGACATAAATTAGTGCTATTTCAAATTCTGCTACAGCATCTCATCCGTTTTCAACATTTTTTCTCTCATCTTAGGAAACAGGCTTTACACACCTCTACTGACATTTGGAGAGTTTAGTCTCTATGTTGTCACACACTGAACACTTTGTGAAACCCCAGCATTAAAGAACTCACAAACACTGTCAGAAAAACAAGAAAGATCTTGTTTTAACAAATTAATTGCTGTGATTAGAGGCACTGTTAAAAAAAATATGGATTTAAACCTGTGACATTTAAGCATATATATTCTTTATTTCTAGCCAAGGTATACACAACACAAATATGGGGCAATGTGTGATCCAAAACTGGTAGGATATCTTACATAACTATCCAACTTATTGTTCAAACTAGAGGAATTGTGAATTACTTCTAGTAGGTTAAAAATGACAGTGGAAGCAGGAGGCTCAGATCAATTCCACTTCTCCAGAAAGACTGTACACAATAATATTGCCTGAAATCAGCAGAAACCTAATAACAGGATATATTTTCTTAGAAAACTGCCAGCAAAATATATTTTTCCCATACAGGTCTGATACTTACCTGTTTTGTTTGCCAATACGTACATATGTTTGGTGATGAAGAATGTTCTCTGGCACTATAAAGGAGCACAAACTTTTCCCATCTTAGTTGAAATGAGGTAGTTGTTGCTTAATTGAAGGGAGATACTCTTCCACCCTAATGGAAGATTAATGCTGACAGTTTCTTAGTCCAGTTCAGGAAAAGAAGTATTACAGACCACATTCATTAAAACACCCGCCACCACCCCCCATGGGTAAACTACAAAACTCAGAAAACTGCAGTTATAAAAACTGTAATTCAGACAATTGCTATTGTCCAATCAATGAATGCAATTTAAAACATTCCTCCAGGAATATCACATTAATAACCTCCCTGCTCTGAGGCAAAGCCCAATAACTTGTAGAGGCTAGATGAATCACAACTACTTGGTTATCTTGCAGCTCAAAGAACTATAAACACAAATGTTTATAAGCCATAGCCTGCACTGCTGTACCAAGGTACATCATTTTTTGTGCTGCATATGAACTCTCAGCTACAGTACAGCAAACAAGACTTTATATCATTTAGAAGATAAATCTTGGAGTAAAAATTGACCTTTTACTGAGGTCCATAGAGATATTTTGACCTCCAAAGGATTTCTGGAAGGAAGGATACGAATCTACTTGTTCATTAACTCCTACTTTTTTGTGTGTATGTTTGTTTTACTCTTCATTTGCTCTCCTTCACACTTTATTCCTTTCCTCTGGCAACCTCCCTTCTTCTCTTACCTTTCTTCAATCTACAATGTTTTCCCCTTTCCTCCTATGCCTTGTGTAACTTTTCCAACTTTTCTCTCTTCCCATTCTCATCACCATACTTGCTTCTTTTCTGGTGCTCTCTCACGAGACCTGTTCTTGACTCTTCTAATTTGACATTTACACTCTGCAAGAAAAGAAACTGGTGATAGTTTCACTTTCCTGTTCTCCTTCTTCCCTCTTCTCGTCAAGTTCTGAGTCACTAAGATACTAAGACTGTAAAAAACTTGCATTCATGACTGAGCTACCATTTAAAATCATGGAGATGCGTAATACCTTGCTCATGTAAACTCTTCATCAGGAAATCTACAGAAAGGAAGTTCTCGATTCTTCTCTGACCTTCTTCAAGCTGTTTTTCAGAGGTGCTCAGGGCTGGATGTGGCCACAATGTGAATGCATTAGGAGCTTGTGCAGGAGTTCAGGTTCCCCACTCTCAGGTAACTAAGAGAGACCACCAGGTAATACCAACTGCAGGTTAGACAGTTAAAGAGAAAACTACTGATCCCCTAAGTCTCTGCAATAACTCTATCCTGTGGTCAGTAACACCCCAGATAACACTAATGGGAGTTATATATAGATCACGGGACCTCTGGAAAGAAAACCCAAACCCTTTCCTTTTAAATTTATTTCTTGTGACTCTCCATTATTCATTAGTTATGATTACTTGTATTATAGCAGACACTTGATAGTGCATCATAATTGAGGGTTCAAAATCATTCTAACAACTTTTTATACATGGGAGTTTTTGAAGTATTTGTGTGTTTAAGCTTTCCACATTAAGCCTTGAGAATTTTCCATGTTTAATCTCAGCTGGAAAGTATTTTGAAGTGCTCTAAGCAAAATTAATTCATCTTGGATTTTTTTTTTGTTTTTCTGTGTGACTTATCAGAAGGGAAGAAGAAAGCATTTTCTTCTCTAAATATATTATTTGCCAAGGTTCTCATTGCTGTGGTCAAGAACCCAAATTGGAGAGAAATCTCTCTTGCTCTCAAAGATTTGGAGAATTCTAGACAAACAGTAAACTTGCTCTGAAGCCAGACTACTTCTGGTCTCCCTTATCCTGAGGGACAATTGCACTACCTTTTTCAGCAAGAGGTAGTTAGAATTCCCTAAAGCAAGTGAATAAGTGAAAATGTTTCTGCCCTAGCTGTTAAAGAAAGCCGAACCAGAACCAAAGAATTACATGTAAAGTTTTAACATAGGTTTTTATCTATAAATTGGATTAGAACATGAGGAGTAACACAGATAAGCACTTACTCATCCTAGAAATATATCCTACTGCCTGTATTTTAATCCTTAACACTAACAAGACACAAAGCATTTCCTAAATGCTACAGCAACAAAGAATTTGGTTTATTTTGTATGCATAACAAAAATGAGGAAACTTTGTTGAATTCTTAAGAAGATGGAGGAAGCAAAAAAAAAATCTAACAAGTGATGGCCAGCCAGGATCAATATGTCCCCAAAGAAAGGGAAACAACACATTGTTCAGATGTCTTAAAGAAAAGAACCATCAAAGAGACCACATTTCTTTGTATCGCCAGTAAGTTAAAAGCTGAGACCAAACACCAAGAGCATTAATCAGGCTTGTTTACAATTAGTAACAACAAAAGCTATTAGCCAAGGCCCAACTTAATAACAAATCTAGAGACTTCTTTAACAGTGCAAACTGTTAAAAAACATAAGCAATATTCAGACTAGAATAACTAAGGTATAGTGTTTTCATCTGCTGTGCAGAGTGCCATGCGCTTGTGAGCGGATTTCAGTACAATTTTCTTACATCTGATGACTGGGGTGATTCAGAAATCATGACTTTTATTCCAGACCTGAAATAGAAATTTAGTAGATCAGTCTTAAACTCCTCTGCCTGTCTCCCTTGAAAATGACCCTTTCTGCTTCATTCTTTCCATATTGACTCCCAAATCTTTGCTCTCTCTTACCTCTTATTTCCAGCCCATACTTTCTTGCCCAGCTCATGAAAATTTCTACCATCTTCCTCCCAGGACAGATACAGTCTTCTCCAAGATCCAAGATGGATTATTTAATATCCCTTTTACTTTCATAGCATATATCATCCCTCTCCAAGGCCTAGCCCAAACAGCTCGAAAACCCCCAGAGTCCACTTCTACCTCAATTCTCCACCTAATTTTCTTGACCAGTCAGTCTACTGTACTTCCATATTAAATTGCAGTCTCTGTCCCTGTTTTCTCTGTTTCCTTCTGCTGCACCAGTTGTATTCCTGGGATACCCATATCTCACATAAGGTTTTACCTCCCATACCTAGTTCCTGTCCTTTTTCTGTGTAAATCAGGTCCCCTCTTTCCACTCTGTGGTGGTTTACAATACCACCGCTCACCGACAGCACCCTGGATGTCCCTCTACCTTGCAAGAACTTCGACTTCCCAGGCCAGCTTGGACTTCCCAGGCCAGCTCCCGACTACCCCTGGGCATGGCTCATATGGGATGGAATACCTGTGTCCCTGCTAGATCCTTGGGAGAATTAACCCAATCCCTGCTGGAACCAGGACACACTCTTTGAGCATCAATGGGGTAGAGAGTAACTGAGACAGACATTTTGGGTTAAGTCCTGTTTTTTGTCCCACAAACATGCCACAGCTACAACCAAAGACCATGCCCAGTCCTCAGCTGCTGTATGCCCAACGTGGATGCAAGAAATGTGGCTCATACACTGGTCTGCTGAGACCACTATTTATCTCACTGATCAGTAGCAGTCCATTAACTTCCTGCTCCTTAACTCCTTTACCAACATGTCTATATCCTTCTGCTGTCCTGCTCCGTGCATCCTGATCAGCACATTTCTGTGGCAAGGGCTACCTTGGAGTTGTGTCTGTAAAGAGCGTAGCACAGTGGGATCTTGATTCAGAGAGCTAAATGGGATTATGATGTTCATGATGATAAAAAAATGATGCCTGTTGAAAGCATGAACATTCTATGTTTTTTCAAGAGGGGCTTAACTTGCCAAATATGTGCAGAGCTTCACAGGAACAGCAAAAACCATGTCCCCAACATAAAGGCCATTTCTCTCCAAAATGTCGAGTTACTCTGGAACTTCCTAAAGTAAAGCACACCAGAATTTCTTCATGGAGGGAAACAGTCTCTTCTTTTTCCTTGACCTCATTCTTGGAAATAGAGGAATGTTTACGACTGCAATTTTCCAAATAAATTAAACTGTAATCAAATGAAATACAAACACCCTACATATGAGCAGAAAGTTTTAGCCTCGACATTTAATATTTTGTGAAAGTTTTTGCAATTGGAAATGGGTTTACCATAGGAAGTGCAGTCAACCTTAATAATAGGTGGTGCCCTAGAATCATCCATATAAATAAAACTCTTATATTCTAGAAAAAAAAATAAGATTTTGTTAGTCATTGCATCCCATATTATAGGTATAGGTTTGTTAACAGACACATTCGGTTCTAATCTTCAGGTCCCAGTTTAGTGGATTCCTTAAAAACACATTTTCATGTTCCATTCTTTCATCCCTGCTATTAGTCCTGAAGAAATTTTGAGAGTAAAATGATCTTAAATCCACAGCCTTCCACATACACTTCTGACTGAATCCTCTCTATCAACACAATGCAGTATTACACCCAACATCTACATCTAATAGGTGTTTTTCTCTTGGGAAGTGAACTGGGGAAGAAGCTGCATGCATATGCACAGCTTCGTGGAAAAGAATGGCCATGAATTAACTTTTAAAGTCAAAATTTGCATTAGCTGAAACCATGGTAAGGCATATACCTCTACAACATTTGGTGGCTTTACTTCTTCATTTCTTCCTTTCACTGTTTGTGTCCAGGCATCCTCGGGTATAAAGCATAGGTACCAAACTTCCCTGCCTTAACTTCATTTTATCTATGTCTTCCTCAAAATCTTAGTTCCCTCACTGTAAACGCAAAGCTTAACTACACAAGTTTCTGCCCTGCTGTCGCATATGTTGAGCTTATTTTCTACCACAAAGATGCATTTTGAGGCATAAGACCAGAAGATGTTTCTCCCTG
The DNA here is from genome assembly GCA_025774025.1 of Xenus cinereus. Lineage (NCBI taxonomy): Eukaryota > Metazoa > Chordata > Aves > Charadriiformes > Scolopacidae > Xenus > Xenus cinereus. Next base: position 52,950,079 of record JAOXJK010000001.1, on the reverse strand, counting down.
AAATACAAGAAAAATGCAGCCCCTGTAATAAGATGTTTGAGGAAAGGCAACTTGTGTCAAGTAGGTCAGCCATAGGCAAGTTTGATTGTTAATTTGAATTTGAATTAATCTTAATATCCTGCTACCAACACGTATGCTACTTTTGTGTGGCTAAGTATCTCTGGAGGTTTCACATGATCTGTCTTGACAGTCAGCAGAGAAGGAAAATGGGAGACTGAGAGAGGCCAGCCTTCTGAGAGACTGGACATAGGCACTTCGCTTTTTTCCCCCCACTATAAAAAGGAGAGAATGGGTGTGGAGGTAGTCACCTCTAGTTATCCCAAAGAGGTCCGTCTGCATGGTTAAAATTCAGCCAGGTCTGAGGCAGAACAAAGTGTCTGCAATTCTGCACATACAAGTGTATAACACAACAAGGCAAGAAGAATCTCGAGCTGACCAAATCTAGTTACACACATTGGAGTCTGGTTGAGACATCAAGTTCAAACGCACATTCTAGTGACAAAAAAAGAAGATGCTCCCACATCTCCTGGAAGGATACCCTTGCTAGTCCTCCAGTTTTATATTCCATTCAAACATCATGCAAATTGAGGAGTAAGCCAACAAATTCTATTTATAGTATTCAATTACACTAGGCAACTCTTTGCAGTATGCTTTTACATGTAGTATGTACGCTTAGAAGACTGTATTTCTCTTTTCATTTATCTGTCAAGACCCATATTCAAAGTTCATTGTCGCCTAGGAAACACTGGAGAAAAGCAATGAAAGCAAAATATTTCACTGAACATCTTACATGGCTTTAGATGCCTGTGGTATTCTCAACTGCTCCTACAGAATCTTCCAATTCTAGTCTTTGCAGATAGGTGAAAGATGAGTGGCAATTCAATTTTTTCTAAAAATGTAAACCCCAGTAATTTGAGAAGAGTAGTGTAGTCTAGTGGTTTGTTGCCAGATGATCGATGTCCTGTGCATGACGCGACTTGACTTGCAGTGACCTTCACCAACTCCCTTAAGCTCGCTCTCATGCTTGTGTGAACAGATTTTTTTTTCATGCCTACCCTATAAAAGGATCTGTGACGTAGGTGATACGCTGTTGTTTCTTGAACGTGCAAGAACATAAACTTACTGAGCAATGTGTTAACCCAAACATCTGAAGTATGCAAATGACTGAAGTAATCTGCTTAATGTTTGACTCACTTGTAATATCTTACATGCACTCTTACGGTTACACCAGAATGTTGTAACAAATAAACATACTGGGGGAGATAATAAAAAAGAAGAGAGAAAAATGCTGTTTTGTGATTTAGAAATTTTTTTTTTAATTTTATAAAAATGCAATACACTTCAAATGTGACAAAATTAACATAGCAACTGTGACTGGAGCAACACATATTTGCCAGTATTTAATAAACACACGCAGGAAACTGCTTGGTTGTTGAGTCACACTTGATGGCAGACAGGGAGCATCCTCCATTTATCCAGGCTATCTGAAGAACAATATACCCAGTAAGAGGCAGAGATGAAAGATTGAAACTAGAAGCAGATCAAATGCTTAGAAGGAGATTAAAGACACATGGAGAGAGCTGATCTAATATAAAGAGAGGGAACAAGGCTGTTCTTTTGCTGTTCAGTGTGATGACAAGATGATTGAGTTAGCCCTTAGGCTGAAACACCACGGGCCAGTTTACATCGCTATTACCAGCCCAGTGTGACAGAAAGAACAAAAGAACACAAAAACCAGAAATTGCATCTGTTGCAATCGCAGATCTCCACTCAAGTAATGGGTACAGGTGAAAAGTATACCATTAGTTAAAAGCTGATTGATTTACTATGCTGTAGGTGGCCATTGAAAATGGATCTAGAAAGTACAACGTAATAAAACAGTACTTCAGGCTGAGGAAGGACAAAGAAGTGCTTTCTACTAGGTAAAGTATTAAAGGGTGAACTGATTTCCCAAAGAAAGTCAGGAGCCTGTGGCTCTCTGCTCCAGCGATGGACACGGGAATAATGAGATTGTATCATCCAGGGGAGGAAAAAACAGCGAATGTCTTTCGGTGGGAGGGGGGGAGATCGTTGCCTCCCCTACAAAAGACTTCAGGTGCCTTTTTCTACCCCAAGTGCAATATTTTTATTTTTGCAAATACGAAGTGCAAAGGGAACACGGAAAACAAGTGCGGTTTGGCAGGCGTTGCACGGGAGACTCTTAACTCCCCAAAAACCTGTGCTTAAGGGTCACCAGGAAAAACAAAGCTCCTTTCTCCCCGCGGGACCGGTCGCCCCAAGGTTCCCCACCCCCGGCCACCTCACAGGCGCTGCCCCACACCCCCAGTCTCCCCACGGCTGGCTGAAAGCACCCCGGGCGGGTTTTGCGGCAGGAGCTCGCAGCGGGGGCAGCACTCCGGGGGGCGGCTGGGCCGTGTGAGGGGCGGCCCGGGGAGCCGTTGCCCCGCCGGGCGAGCAGCACCCCCCACCGGCCCTGAGGCCCGGCCGGGCCCTCAGGCACTCCCTCCCCCGCCGGCTGCTAAACCCGCCGCGCCGGTTGAAACCCGACACCGGGGGCCTCCCTGCCCCGCCGGCCGCCTGGGGCCGCGCCGGGCGACAAAGGAAAGACAGGAGTGGAGTTTCCCCCCCGGGGCCGGGCCAGGCCGGCGGCGGCCGCGCGGAGCGACGTCGCGTGGAATCCCGCTCCGAGGGCTCTGCGCGATCCAGCCCGGAGAGTACCGCCCGCCCGGGTGCAGGCGGTGACCTCAGCAGCTGCGGTCTCCTTCCAGCGCTCCAACCGGCCTAAACCGGCTCGAACTGGCCGAGGCCGGATCTGCTGGCGGCGGAGCAGCGCCTCCTCCCCCTCCCCCGCCTCTTCTCCTTCCTCCTCCGCCCGCTTTCCCCCGAGTTCCCCCCGCTTCCCTACGTGCGGTACCGAGCACTGGTGCTCCCCCGGCCCCCGCAGTGCCTCGGTGGGCAGAGAGGCCCTGCCGAGCCGGGCGCTCTCCTGACAGCCGGGGCAGGCGCGGCCCCTGCCACCGCCCCGTGGGGGCTGCTGCTGCCATCAGCCTAACGGGCGCCTTGCCTCTCTGCCCTGCCTTCCTACCCACGGTTCCCTCTCCTCCACAATCGGGGAAGTAGTGCGTGTTTTGCAAATTTTATCTGTGGTGCGCTTAGGGAAGAAACGGGCACATGGGAAGCTTTCCCCTTCTCGGTGCAAGGACGTGGCTGTGCCTGGGCCCCTCTCAGGCCCCTGCCCTCCCCCACAGTTGCGTGCTGCTGGGAGATGCCGCTCTCCTTCCCTGCCTGTCCCATGCTCGGACTCGCCGCCTTCCTCCCCCGGCACAGGTATGCCTCCCTGAAGACATGGGGCTCTTGCTGCTCTGTCTTTTCCTCTCACAGCCCTTCCAAGGAGCGACGCAGCGCCATTGCCTGCACCGTCACGGCCCCCGGTGCCTCCCCATCCCTCCCAGCACGGGAGACAAAGAAACCTGGGTGTTGCCCTCTTTCCCCTGCCCCACGCAGTCACCAGAAAGATAAGCATACCTGGCTTTGTCAGCCTATAACCACAAAAGACACTGCATCATAATTTTCTTTTTTTTTTTTTCTTTTTTTTCACCTTTTATCCCATCCCCCATTCTTGCAGATCAAAGGAAACCGGCCTGACTCCATTTTGGGGAGGGTATTGCCTGGGGGTTTGAGTTCCCTTTGTGGAGCAATTTCCTCCATCAGCATCTGGAGCGGAGACAGCGCGCCTCACCCTGTGGGTGCTGTGGGATGCCTCTCTGCCGTTTGGAACCACAGCTTCTCTGTGGCTCAGTGGTTTTGTCAGGCATGGTTTTGTGCCAACCTGGAGCGGTACGTGTGCCTGCACTTTTGCCAGCTCTGCTGCGCTTTTGGTGGTTTCGGTGAAAACTTTGTTTTCAGACCTCCCTGCTTCTGAGAGCATTGAAGCGATGACCCTACACACCTCAGGGGATGTTTCCAGCAACCTCAAGGGGGAGGGATAGGTATATGTTTGCCACTTTTTTTCCTGGCTTTGGTTTGATTATTCAGCTGAGTAGACCTAACAGCTGGCTGCTGCTGAAGGAGTTCCCCCCCCCCCCCTTTTACCTGTGCTAGCTCTGGCATTTGTCAGACACTTCACGGAGCATATTTAGTTCACTGATGTGGTAGATGCTACTTCCATCCTCCAAGAGGAACATTCTGCCAGATCCATGAGTTGAGCTGGCTCCCCAAAGACTCCAGCAAATGTTGAAGCCAACTCTGGAGTTGGCCTGCTACACAAGTGGCAGAGGAATAAGCAACCCTCTCTGTGGCAGCAAGCTGTTTATTTGTTTCACTGATACGTAATGTCAAGCTGTTCCTGAACAGTGCCTCCTTAGCAAGGAGAGGCAACCACATGTGACAATGTGTACCTCCACAAGTCAATCATTCATCAATCCTTAGGAGTATGAGCACTATAGGTGTAAAGACTTCTCCCATAATTGCATGACACTTGCATCCATATCTAGATGTAAAAATACATGTACAATTCCTATCGATTTTGAGGATGGCAGACAACAGGTACAAGTCATCTGGTTGGCAAGGTGTGACAAATGTTTGCAAAAGGTAGAGATTCCTTAAGAAAAGTAGGAGGAAAAGTTTATACACATCCAACTGGTTGAAGTAGAAGGAATTGTGGTGGGTTGGCCCCATCTGGCAGTCGGGCTCTCACCCAGCTGCTCACATCCCACATCCCCATGCCACATTCACAGCAGGATGGTGGAGAGAATAGGAAGAACAGGAATGAGGAACCTCCTGTGTTGAAATAAAGTTGGGGAGATCGCTTACCAATTACCATTGCAGGCCAACCAGACTCACCTTGGGGAAATCAACCGAATTTATTTTCAATTTATATATCTAAATAAAATTTCTGATTTGGGTATTGGAAAGCAAAACAACAAACATTAAAACACATGGGAAAACTCCTTTCCTCCCCTGTTTCCCAGGCTCACTTCATTCTTGCTCCCCAGACGCCTGTCCTACCAGCTCTTACCACCGCAGGTCACACTCAGGCCCTTCAGTGAGGAAAAGAGTGGGACAAGGGGGGAACGTTACCATCCGTGCATAGCAGTTTCTCTCTGATACTCCTTTCATCTCAAAATTTTCATCTGCTCTGGCACAGGTCCTCACAGGTTGCAGGGAGTAGCTGCTGCCATGGAGCACCTCCTCCTCCTTCTCTTCCTCCTCCATTGGAGCCAGCTGGAACTGGCTGTGTCCGGCACAGTGGCCTTTTCTCACAGAAGCCACCCCTGCAGCCCCGCACTGCCAACACCTTGACATCTGCTCCCAGTATGAGACTCAGAGTTACAGAATCACAGAGTAAGTTGGAAAGGACCTTTGGAGGTCATCTGGGGCCACCTTCCTCTGCCCCCCTCCTGCCAAAAAGACCAGTTTTGAGGTCGATTTTCTTTTTTTTTGAGGCTGTAGCATTGCCTAGACAAATTTCTGATGTCTCCAAAGGCAGTTATTCTGCATCCTCTTTAGACAACTTACCCCAGTATTTGAGCATCATTGTTGTGAAGATTTTTTTTTCCTTATGTTTACTTGAAATTTACCTCAAGAATACTCCAGTTCTGTTTACTCTGTAACTACCAATAGGTAGTACAAGGCAGAATTTGATTCCTCTATGGCTGCCTTTGCAGTTAACGAAACCCAGCTGTCTTGTAGAAGACAGAAACATTAAGGTTGGTGTTGGGAGATACTAGTTGTTTAGCTTAAATATGTAAGTTTTAATTGGAATAAGTTACTTAGGGTTATTATATGGTGTGATTTATGCTGCTTGCTCAGCTTCACTTCGCACGTGTAGCTAGATTTGCTGAAGTCTTTAGGTCATAATAGAGTTAATTCACTTACTAATTTTCCTAGCAGCTGGTACAGTGCTGTGTTTAGTCTTTCAGTATAAGAAAAATGTCGATAACACCCTGATGTTTTGGTATTGTTTTTCCTAAGTCTGGGACTTTTCAGTTCCCCCTGTTCTGCCAGCGAGCGCAAGTGCACAAGAAGCATAAACCAGAAGATAAGGAGGCTACAACCGTCAGCAGAGACTGCAAATCAACGAGGTAAGAGCAGTCAATGGCCTGACTGCCTGGACACAAAAAAAAAAGAATCCAATAAGGTGTTAGAAGACCACAGACCAAAAATCACCATTGGCGTGAATAGCGCGTGAGGAGTGGGTGTATACATCACAAGGATATATTGCAAGTGTAATTGCAAGGAAGCCCGCCAAGACCACAGGGACTGGGTGTAAGTGAGTAAATTAAACCAGTTTTTCTCTAAAATGAAATTACCTTCTCCTCCTACAGGATATTGCATTGTTGCTACAATATTGCAACATTATTTCACCTGTTTCTGTCTTCTGTCCTACCTTACCCCTTTCAGGCCCAAAAACCATCTTGGTGGCCCTCCACTGGACTTGCTATAGCTTCTAGCACCGGGGAGCCCAAACCAGGACACAGTGCTTTGGAGTGGTGTAGTTTCACATATGCTGGGGGAACAGAAGGAAATAACAGTTCCCTTGAACCTGCTAGCTGTTCTTCTGACTGATGCAGCTTAGGCTTGGCCTTTATTTCTGCAAAAGTGTGCTGCTGAGCCATGTTTAACTTCTTCCCTACCAGGAGTCGCAGGTCCTTTTTTTGGAAAGCTGCTTTCTAGTTGATCCCCTAAGCTGTACAGATTCGTGGGAGTTGTTCTGTTCCAGGTACAGGATTTTGTATTTGTTTTTGTTGAATTTTATGAGGTTTCTGTTGACCTATTTTTCTGGTTTGTTGAGACTGCTGCTGAGCAGCAGCCCAGCCATCAAGCATGTTGACCTCTCCTCCTCCAGTTTTCTGTCCACATCCTGCGCACTCCCTTCACCAGCTGCAGAGTGTTTTAAAGAAGGCTGTTAACACATCATCCTCACTGCCTGCTGAAGGAAACACATTTACTTAACTGCTTTCCTCTAAAATAAGAGTAGGAATGACCTCGGGGGAAATTTATGTACATGTATAAACATGCGCATGCACACACACGCACACACTTTTACTTTACCAAGTAAAATCTGAACAAAGCGGCAGTTTGCAGTTTTACTGCATTTCAGGTATCCATTTCAAGGACCCCCTGCTCCAGGAGTAGAACAATGCTGCTTTTCAAAACAGGTAGTTCCTGCCTAGCCTTAAGACAGAGAAGATTTAAGAAAATCTTCTTTTCTTTCATCTCACAAGAGGCTGTCTGCCTGCTGTCTCTGCTAAAAGGGAGTAGCCCCTTTATGCAAAGCACAGCTTCCCCTTCCCCCACCCCATCCATTGCCTCCAGCCGTCATGCCAACAGAAATTGCTTGCATTCTCACATTTTTCAGCAGAGTCAAAAATATTCTGTCATTTTCACACTAAGATTTATAACTTTCAAATATTGGCAGACCTGGCACTGGCTCTGGGAGGCCACTCTGACAAAGGGAAAGTTTCTGCTCTACCTGCTGCTGTGCTCCCTTGGTCTCTTTTCCTGATTTCCTTAGAAAAGGCAGGTCAGACCGACTCTGAAATTCTCTAGGGAAAGAGTTTGAATTTTCGTCTGTAGCTGTAGGGATGAGAGAAAGAAAAAAGAAAACAGAAATCTTCAGGAATTTAGGCAATCAGAAAATATTTGTTTTACATTGCAACTGAATACAGATTATTTTGTAAAGGACATGTCCCACTTGCCCTCTTTCAAAGAGGGCTTGAAAAAATTCCTTGTAAAAAATTATACCTCATTTAAGATAAGCAGCAATAGTCCCGATTTTGGCTGTTCTCATTTGTCTCCCTCTCCTGGTCAATGGCGGTTATTTTTTTCCAGATTTTGTGGAGTTTGGGGTAGAGGAGTCTTTTTTTGGTTTATGTCCATACACAAAGAACTCGAAGTGAATCAGTGGCTGAGCAAAATGGATTTTATAGATGTAAACTTGCTCCAGGGTATTGAAGAGTTAAATAAGTATTTACCTATTTAAAAATTCACCTCTGCAGTCCTGAAATGAAAACATAAATCTTGCCATATCTCTGAAAATGAGGCAGGGGAAATCCTGCTAAGGGGAGTGCTCACTTTCAGTCAAGTTTAGCACATTGGAGAGATGCCAGGAATAGTAGAGCTGAGAGGTGGCTGAGTTTCTGAAGAGGTGCTGACAGGGAGAAGAGCTGGAGTCAGTCAGTGTAAGGGAGTTTGGCAGTTTTGGTATAGTAAATTGAATTTTTCTGGCTTTTAAATGCTTACTATTGACATAATATGCTGCAGGCTGCCAGTTTTTACCTTTTGCTTTAATGAGTCATATTAATAAAATGTATGTAATAAAAAAAAGAGGCAGAAATAATTTATTGCTGTGTATAATGAAGAGCCTGGGAGCAGACTGAGGAGTACTTGGATTGTGCATAATCTTCCTGTTCTGGGTATGACAGTGCCTCTTATTCCCTGAATGCAATATCTATTCAAGGGCTACCCAACAATCCCAGTTTCGGTAACACACCTCAGTTGCGCTCCTGACCTGCCACACAGTACCAAGCCTGTTTCTTCTGCATCCTTATAGCTTTCCATCAGAAACTTTAGCCCCTTTTTCATTCCCTGCTCATTCTGGCTTTGAAGTCTAACTCATGGAAATTGCTATTTAAGTTCAGACTTCCAGAGACCTCTCTCTGGACCCTGGCGGCTTCATCCTCAGCACCCCGAGAGTCTAGTGAGAGATTTTCCATGGACAGTACAGCTAATTTTGTCTAGTTATGTAGTTTTGTAGATAAAATATGATATTTAGACTGGAACAAACAGACGTTCCAATTTCATTTAATTTATGAGATATAGAAGAATATGAGTATCCTGTAGCCCAGAAGATTCCAAGTAGTTAACTATTCAAGTAATTACATATCCCAGTGCGTCACAAAGCTATATTCACTTGTGGAGCAGCAATGTTGTCTTCCTGCCACCTCTCCACCATCTCCTTTTTCCCATTTTAAAAAATGGAAACTAAATACAGGCTTGTTTCAAAATAGTCTTCTAGTCTTAAGGAGAAATCTGTGCTTCAACTGCAAATCTGCCCTGCTTTTTAAAAAGTCTATTTATTTTTTACATTTTAGCAATTAATATTGATGCATTCAGGAGACAACAGGGTAGAACTGTAGAAATGAGTAAGAAAGATCAGTCTAAGAAAGTAGCCATCTGGATTATTTTATTATTTAGAAGGCGAAGGAAAAAAGAGTCAACATTAAAAAGCTTTGAAAAATCACTTCACTGAATATAGAGCACAGAATAAATATAATAAAAATCCAAACAATTCTGTTCTTACATTTCAGTTTAACAAGCAAAATAAACATTCAGCAACTGTATTTTTTATGAAGACTACGCCAGCGTTTACTCTGAGTGCAAAATATATATTCTCAGAAGATTCAAATGTATTGGTAAATTAGTTAGAGTCCTTTAAGAATGTTGGTTGTCAAATAATTTTTTTACTGTCCTGGATTGTCTTATGATAGCTTTTCAGTTCATTAAACTCACTCAGATCTTCTACTCTGATATAACTGGGAGATTTTTTAATGTGGTGTTTTTTCCATAATTTGTCATAATTGAATGCTTTCGCTTTAGCAAACAAATGTTCTACTATGGAAATTTTAAAGAAAAATAAGTGCCTGAAAACAGCCTCCCTCCTTTGTTCAAAGTGGTTTAGGCTGTCATTACATTGTTATTTTAATCTAGCAGAAGTGCGAGCTGCTGTTGAAAGGAGCAGGCTGGTTTTCCTTCTCTGGCTGTCTCCTGCCACTTCTTCCCACTGCTTCCCTTGTGCCACTCTTATGCCTGTGACTGTGCCATGAGTTGCTTGAGGGAACCACTCTGGGTGAAAGCTAATTTTTTTTTTTTTTTTCTAGCCTAGTTTTCCTCACTGCAAGGAGTACAAACAACAATGCCAGCCCAAGGGCAGTGACAAAAAAGGTGTCCGGAGCTAGGCAGTCAGGCGAACCGAATTATTCTTCAATAGTCATTTAACAGTCAGCTTACGCTAAACAGGAACTACAGAAGTTATTATGTGGTAACGTTGGAGTTACTGCTACTGTTTTGAGCAAAGTATTGATAACTTGATAGAAAACTGATTTTCAACAGAATTAATTTATCTGCTTTTTGAACATTTCACCATAGAATCACTGGTTAGAGTTGGAAGGGATCTTGAAGATCATCTAGTTCCAACCCCCCTGCCATGGGCAGGAACACCTCCCACTGGACCAGGTTGCTCAAAGCGCCATCCAGCCTGGCCTTGAACACCTCCAGGGATGGGGCATCCACAGCTTCCCTGGGAAACTTATTGCAGTGCCTCACCACCCTCAAAGAATTTCTTCCAAATATCTGATAGAAATTTACCCTCTTTCAGTTTAAAACCATTACCCCTCATCCTATCACTACATTCCCTGATAAAGAGTCCCTCCCCATCTTTCCTGTAGGCCCCCTTTAGGTACTGGAAGGCTGCTATAAGGTCTCCCTTGATCCTCCTCTTCTCCAGGCTGAGTAATCCCAACTCGTTCATCCTGTCTTCATAGGAGAGGTGCTCCAGCCCTCTGATCATCTTCCTGGCCCTGCTCTGGACCTGCTCCAACAGGTCCATGTGCTTCTTACACTGAGGACTCCAGAACTGGACATGGTACTCCAGGTGGGGTCTCACGAGAGCAGAGTAGAGGGGCAGAATCATCTCCCTCGACCTGCTGGCCGTGCTTCTTTTGATGCAGCCCAGGATGCAGTTGCATTTTTGGGCTGCAAGTGCACACTGTTGTCTCATGTTGAGCTTCTCATCAACCAATACCCCCAAGTCTTTCTCGTCAGGGCTGCTCTCAATCCATTCTCTGCCCAGCCAGTATTTGTTCTTGGGGCTGCCCCGACCCATATGCAGGACCTTGCACTTAGCCTTGTTGAACTTCATGAGGTTCACATGGGCCCACCTCTCAAGCCTGACCAGGGCCCTCTAGATGGCATCCCTTCCCTCCAACATGTCGGCTGCACCACACAGCTTGTGTCATCAGGAAACTTGCTGAGGGTGCACTCAGTCCCACTGTCCATGTCACCAACAAAGATGTTAAACAGTATCGGTTCCAATACCAAGCCCTGAAGAATGCCACCCGTTACTGGTTGCCACCTGGACATTGAGCCGTTGACTGCAACTCTTTTGAGTGCGGCCATTCCTTACCCACTGAGCCATCCATCTGTGAAATCCATGTGTCTCCAATTCAGATACAAGGATGTCACATGGGAACAGTATCAAATGCTTTGCACAAGTCCAGGTAGATGACGTCAGTTGCTCTTCCCTTATCTACCAATGGTGTAACGCTGTTGTAGAAGGCCACCAAATTTGTCGGGCATGAAGTGAAGCCATGTTGGCTGTCATCAATCAACCTTTTTATTTTCCATGTGCCTTAGCATAGTTTCCAGGAGGATCTGCTCCATGATCTTGCCAAGCACAAAAGTAAGACCGACCGGCCTGTAGTTCCCTGGGTCTTCCTTTTTTCCCTTTTGTGCCCACACACCTTTAGTTTTCCAGCAAAGGATCAATTACCTGAGAACCACACTATTTCAGTTTGGATAAATTCAGTAATTGTTACAGCTGGTAGGTATATAATCTTGGCAAACCTCTAAGGATCAAATGGAATCCAGGTAAACTGTGCCTGCAGGCTTCAAAAGTGTCTCGATTTATTAGGGATCTGCAAGACCTAAAGCTTTGGCTGCTGACTGGGAGGGCTGGCCACAGCTATGGATCAAAGTTGTTTCAGCAGAATCTACAGGAGGTTCTTGCAGCCAACTGTATCTCTGCCACTTTGGCTTCAATTTGTTCCATGTATGTGCCAAAGGTTTAATTAATCTGTGTATAACAAATGTATAATTAAGTGAATAAGAAACTATGAAGTGTATTAGTACATTAAAAAAGAATAGAATTGAAATCAATGCTTAAGTCAGAAAGACTGCTAGTTCAGAATTCAGGTGTGAATTCATGTAAAATTTTGTTTTCGTATAGATACGTCAATTTGCCTTTGTTCTTTATCCCTATGATTTATTTCACCTAGGTTTGAGAATTCACTGGCATCTGCCACAATTACAGAAATTAGCGCAGGATTTGAAGTAGAACAGGTGTTTGAATCCCTACAAGAAAGCCTGGTAATACTCCTGGAATCCTAGGTGTAGAGGAGAGCCAGAAGTTGGCATGGGATCTTTCTGCATTGTCTCTCTTTAGATTCCTGAGAGCCATACTGTCGTTCTCAAACATCTTGAAATACTTTAAAATCCTCAATGTGGTCAGTCTTATTTCAGCTGAAAAATACATGCAGAAGCAGATATAGCACTGCATAAACACTGTAAAAAATGCAAAAGTATTTTTGCAGCACTATATTTCAAGTGAAAGAAACATAAGATTTCATTCACAAAACTAACTTTTTATCCACGAAAATGTGGATTAAAAATATAAGAGTATTGAAAAAAAATAGACCTAATTTACTGAATTTCTTCTCATAAGCTTTCTGAAGAAAGTGTTCAGTTATATTCAGGAGCCTTGAGGACAGAGAAGTTTGGGCATCCTGGAAGTGGAATGGATTGATCAGGTGGTGCAAAATAATCTGCAGGGGAGCTGGGAGCTAAGAGTTGGGAGGGCATGGGGAGTGGAGAGGCAGGAGGGATGAGAAGGTGAATGAGCAGGAGGTAAGGAACTGGAAAAATAGAGTTTGAAATTTTCTCTTGGCAAGTGATGAAGCCTGCATATCTCTGACAAAAGATGCTTGCTGAGAGCTGAATGCACTTGCTGGTTGCTGGCAGTACTAGAATTCTTCCTGGCATGCTCCCATGCAGCAGCTTACATAGGAGTAGTAATGTTGGTCCTGTATTTTTCTATGGTATAGCTTGACTCTGCTTTCAGAAAAGAGCACAACAACTTCCAAATCTGGAGAGAATGGGATTTTTTTTTCTGTTAAAACCAAAATAAGATCTTGGAAAGTCGTTCTGCTTTCCTATCCTAAAATTGACATATTGCATGTCACTCCCTTTTCTTGAGCTTGATGAAAAGATTATAACCATTTTGCTTGCATGTTGTTTTACATTCACAGTCAAGCTCCAGTGGAATCGGAGTTTATATTTCACTTGTTTTTCAGGGAATTAGATTAAAGGCTTTGCACGGAGTCAGACAAATATATGCTATGTGTTGGCTTTTCATGCTCCGTTACACTTTTTTCAGGTTAATTTCAGACATGGTTACAGACATGTCAGACATGGCGTTCTGCAATGCCAGCTAGAGAGAGCAGTATCCCAAAGACTAATACTGGGTTAATCAAGACACAGAACCAGTACACATGCAGTTCTAATGTAGCCAGTGCAGCCTGTAGTTGGTATCACCAATAGTTGGGTTAAGTAACCCAAAACAGGACTAGCAAAATAAACCAGAAGGAAGAATAGCTGCTGTTGTGTGATTTCAAAGCTTATAAGCAGGATGGAAGGAGATGAAGCTGAGGAAAGTGTCTTTGTAAGGATTTAGAAAAGAGGCAGGAAAAACAAGTGCTGAAGTAGGGGAAGGCATTAGAAGACTCAACTGAGAAAAAAATAAAAAATGACAAGAAAGGACCTGTGAACACTGAATATGAAGAACCTGCATTTGCATGGATCTCTGCAGTGTACCATCTCCAGGTCCCCAAGGCTGCTGGGATACCTGATAGGTAGGATTAGTGAGGTCTTATCAACAGAACTATGTGCCATTGCTTAGTTTGGTGTAGTTTTATCTTGTATATCCAGTGAGGCTTGTCTGTTAGATGATGGAGTGTCTTTTTCTCAATTGCTCTCTCCTTTACTGACCCCTGCCCTGATTTATTGCTTTGGTAACTGTAAGAGCGCAGGCTGTGCTCTCTGTGTCTTTCCAAGCATCTTGGTGAGAAGGGGGAGGTGGGAAGACATAAAACAGCGTCTACACCCAGGCTTGCAAGGTCACCTGCCATCTTCAGTCTGAGAGTCAAGGGAGCACTGTAAGGGCACTTTATTGATGTTCTTATGTGCAAGGCTATAAATCATTTGCCCACCAGATTGATTAATGTTGCTGAATGCAGGAGCCACTCATCTTCTGCTTCATAGTTTTGGTGCTTATCTTGTCTGTGTTGGACATTGACTACCAAAACACTTTTCTTTGTTACTTATGGCCAATGAAGATGACTCACTGACTGTGTGGTCAAAACAAGAAGCAGTGACATGAGTCACCGTGGGATGACATTGCCTTTTCATTGGGCTCCAACTTGAATATTTTTTTTTTATTACTTCCGTATTCACAATAAATGTAAACTTGTATACCACAAGTTTTACACCACAAACTTATCCTTAGTGCAGAATTGTAATTAACTTCTCTAGAATCATGTTGGTTTTGATCTAGACAGTGTCAAAGTAATACTTGCTTCAGCTTTCTCCCTAAAAAACCTTGAAGAAAGAGGATTAAATGGAAGTTAATTTCTTGCTTCCAAGAACATTTTATGTAATGACAATAAAGAGAGCCTGGGAACACATTCAAGAAGAAACACTAAATAGCCAGATGAAGAAAACAATCACCATCATCTACGTAACATAGGAATTACCTGAAAGTAGTGAAACGGGAATATCTGGAGATCATACTGGCTTTAGGAACTTGTTTAGTTGCTTCAGACAAGGCCCTCATTTGCTTTTCGTTATTCTGTAAGGCAAGAAACAGGGTAAAAGATGGGTAGTAGTGATCTAATCTGAAACAGGCAGAAATCATTGTGTCATGGCATCTCCATGACTTGCTGCCATTCCTAAAGAGACAAAGCAGTGTGTGCAGCTCTTGTAGAGTTTGGCGAAGTGCTTCTCTTCTCCTCTGCTGAACAGCATCCAATGTCCTCACTTGATCAAAGCTAAATGTAGATGCCTTTATGGATAGGTGTTCTCACACTGAAGGAGTCAGGCAGCAATCCCGGCTCTTACTCCAGACAGGTCTAGTTCAGTGCAGACAGCTTTTGCTTTGGTACCTGCAGTCCTTCTCATTGTTGCTTAGAAAGCAGTATTTTCCTTTTCAATATGGTTCAACATGCTGCATTAACTGTTTTCCTTGGTGAGTGTCTGTAAGAGTACAGTTATCTGATAATTCTGAATAGCTTAAATTTCTCATAGAATTTCACAGCGTGTCATGAGGGTAGCTGGAAAGTTACTTGCTTTGAAAGATTGCATGTTACTTGTAGTGTCTTGTAGAGAGATGCGGGGTGCCAGCAGCATTTCTTAATGATTTATTGTTGCCTGAGGCCACCTGAAGGTTTTCTTGCAGGGAATACTGAAGTTGTTAGGAGTTGGCTGCTTTTTTGAAGGGGACATCTCAGAGAGGTAAAATCGCACTTGCTCTCTGTTGCATCTGCTTGTCAGATACCTCCGATATCTGTATATGAGAAGATATCCATAACTGCAGTTGGTACAGAAGACCATCCAGTGCACCTTGCACTTTAGAAGGAGGTAATTCTCTGTGATTTTCTTTGATGAATTATGCATTTATATTTACTATTTGTCTACTTGAATTCAGGCAGCTGCTTTTCCTCTCTGTGAAGAGTTCATTTTGTGCAGGGACCCCTGATGCTGCCATCTGTGAAGATGGGTGGGAGGCTGACACACTGCAGGCTATTTGTTAGGAAGCCCTCCATGACTTATTTCTTCTTCATGAGTTTTATTCTTATGATCCCGCTTCACAAAATGGAGAATGAAAGTTGGGATTAGAGATTGATGTGAGATATTTTGAGTACCTCCTTGCCCTCAAAACATGATCTTTTTAGCTCTTCTTGACTGTGTGGGCCTGGGAATGCCTCCCAGCTCCTGGGTTCAGCTGCACTCCCTGGTTGTGTAAGGTCCATATTAAGGGATATGGTAGCACTTCCTCCTCAAGTTTTCTACTTGAATTACACATCTATAGATACCCATTAAGTGCAGCTCTGGTTTGTCCTCTCCTGCCTCTAGGCTCTTTCTGAGTTCAGCAGGTCTATGTACAAGCTCTCTCCTGATCTGCATCACTGGATGCCAGGGAATGGAAGAATCAGAGCCTGGAGGAAGTGCCTTCGCTTACAGGCTGTAGCAGCTGAGCTCTGCAGTCGAAGCCTTGGCTGGAAGAGGGAGGAGGGGTTAAATTTGTTAATTTCCAGCTCTCCCAGGATCCTCTCCTGGGAATGAGTAGGTGGTGATGGAAGCTGCCCTCTGGTTGATTTCTGTGTTACAACACTTCCTGAAGCAATAGAGCTTTAACCATCCTTTTGGGTCTGGTTTTCTTGGCCTAGGTTTTCACTGCAGCCTCCCGGGGCATCAGCCTCTGCAAATGTCTCAGTAAGGGCAGCAGAGCTGGTGGGACAACTACCCCCAAATATTGTACATCTAGAGCCTAGTCTGTTAGGTTGCTGGCTGAAGTACAATTGGGGATTTCCTGAGAGGTCTGCAGGAGTGACATGAGCTGCAGGACATGCAGATAAAATGGATGGAGACTCCAGGAATGGAAAAAGCTCTGTCTGTAGAACGTGGTATGAAGGGAAGCGTGTTGATGGGGGTAAGGGAATGTAAGTGCAGGTGAGAGAAGTATAGCAGCAGAATAGGGGGCAGAATGAGAGAAAGGGAAGCCTTGTGGGAGCAGGCAAAATTCTAAGGGTATGCATGTGGCAGGATGTTGGGCTGTAAGTTAAAGAAGATGAGTGGAAGAGAAGAGTAGGATGGCAAGATGGAAAAGGGAAGAGAAGCAGGCTGCAGTTAGAAAAAATAGAATGGAAAACTACCTAGTCCTCAAGACAGGAGAAAAAGGCAGAGTCCTGCCTTGAGCAGCCAGGAGGAAGCCCATATTTTTGTGTGTGAATTTAAGGTTTGATGTGAGGGTGGGTTGCCTCCCTAAAACTAAAGAATTAAAATCTTTACTGAAAAGGATGGGATTTTGAAAACATTTTCTAATTTTGAAGGGAGTATCGACAAGAATTTCATATCCCTATTTTGATCTTATGAAAATGAAAAAAATTAGATGGACAAAGGAGTTGTTCTTGAGAGATCTGTGACCAGGGTTGGGTTAACAACCATCAATTTGACTAACAACTAAGGGGCATTAGACAAGTGGGAATAGGAAAAAAACCAAGTGAGATGAAGCATAACACCATACTGGAGTGGAGATTATGTCCTTGTAAGATAAATAAACTTCATTTAACAATGCAGAGTTCTCTTCTTAAAGCCAACAGCTGTAATATAACTAATCCAACAAGTCAAAGGAGATAAATTTGCTTGGGGGATAGCTGGCTGCTATTTGTAGCACAAACTGCTGAATCTACAAGTGTTTCTTGTACCCTCACCATCCTTTTTAGAACTATCATAGAAGGTACGTTTCTCAGGCTGTATCCTCTCCTGCTAAGGTAGTTTTGGTTGGCCCAAGTCACCTGAGATGAATTATGCCCTTTTGAAAACACTTGTGTTTAAACACTGCTTATTTGAATAATTGGAGAAATAATTGCCAGAGGACTTTGAAGGCTGTAACCTTGTCCACCTGTGTAAAAAGGGGAGGGCCTCTGTGCTCCTGAGCATTTAGACCATCTACATGTGGATTTATGTTAGCTTTGCAATTAATGCCCTCCTTTCCTGTATTACAAATGAAGAAGGGATACTGTGCAGGATTTTGGTAATTTTGCATATATTTTCTCCTGTCTGTGTAGTGGGACCAGGATGTTCTGAGGCAGGCGTAAGCTTTTGAAGGAGATTGCCTAATGATGTTGTATATTCCTCTATTTACAAGACTGTGCTGCTGATGTAAACACTGAAAGTGTTAGTAAAGGAAGTAAAAGTAAAGTACAAGTAAAAGGAAAAACATGCTACTCTCCACGTAAGTGTTGATGAAATGGCTAACTGTGGAAAATAAAATATGTAATCTTGAGAATTATGCTTATCATAATATTTTTTTTAAGGCTAGATGTGAATGCAAGATCTCTCTGCTTCAGGAGACTGTAGAACTGCCCTCAGTGCTTTTTTAAATTAAGCTTAGTTGTTTCTTCTTAAGGGTTCAAAATTATATTCACGCTTGAATTAAAATTTTCAACGGATGTCTCTAGAAACATTGTTTCTGTGACTATTTATCTGATAGATGATATTTTGCACTAAGTTTCATGTTAATTTTGTCTATGTTCAATTTCCAGCTTTCAGAATATCTTTTAACTACTTTTCTGTGAGATCAGAGAACACTAAAAAAAAAAAAAAAATCTCACTACATAAATATGTCTGAAGTGCCGTGAAGCAGATACTTATCTTTCTATAGCTGCAAAATGTATTCATATAGAAAAATAAATTATCTTTGTAAAAAAAATAAGAAAAAGTTGCTATGTATAATCTAAAATTAACTAGTATTTAGGAATTTTTAAAAACTTAAAAAATTATAAATAGCATATTATTTTTAATGAACATGTGCCTAAATAACACTTGAAATTTGAATAGCAATAATGATGCCACTCTTTGAAGGACAGGGCTACGTGTGCATGTGAACAAAGGTCTGGTGTTTTCTAATGTTTAAATAGTGAAAGTGTTCAAATATGATTACCTCATTATTTTAAACTATTATTAAAATATTAGTGAGGTATTAACATTATAGGGCATTATATTTACCTTTTTAGCAAAAAAAAAAAATTATATTTCATTCTTTTTCCAGGAGTAAAGGGAAGACAAAATTTTCTCATACAAAAAATACAATTCTAATAAATATACAGTATTCAACCCATTTTCTTAACTATCTTTTTATTAAGCTATTGAAAGACTACTTATTTTTGTGTGCCATTTTAGCTTTCTTTCACTTCTGTTTGAGGAACACCAGTATTCATTTAAGTCTTATAAAAGCAATGAAGAATCTTCTAAAAGAGTAAAGTGGAAAAACTTTTTTTTTTTTTATTCAGCAGTAGCACTCTATACAAGTTATATTTTTATATTGTAGAAGGAGCAAATATGTGTTTTCACCAGCATTAGGGTAGGGTGCCTCTCCACTATTTACATGCAAGAAAATATTTACATAAAGGTTAACATTATCTCTTTATTACTATGTGAATAAAACAAGGTATTTTTAGAGGAACTGCTGATTATTCAAACCGTTCTATCAAAAACCAGTAGAGAAACCTACTCTGCCTCTCTCTTTCTTTTTTTTTTTTTAAATTAAAAGTAAAGGTTTTTACCATCTGACCAAGGTTCACAAACATTTAGGCTTTTCTGCAAAGTTGTTGAGACAATTAAAATAGACTCTTATTAAAGGAAACTATCTTCACTATTTCAGCTCTGTGGCCACTCCACACTGTCAAAAGCCTTTTCAACCTTTAAAAGGCTTCCAGGAGAACAGAAATACAGAATAAGAGACAGTCAACAGTTTCCTTGTTGTTCTGGAGTCAATCTGATGTTGTGTGCAGTGTGGGTTATCAAGTTTGTGTGTTAAAACAGTTTTAATACCATTGATTAAGAAAAGTCAGGTCTACATAGAATGCATTCGTGGGATATTTATTTATAATTACAGCTAGAAATACTCTCAGGTGTTGAGAATAGCATTATAAAATGTGTGGAGTGCTTTGGAATTAGGACAATGTCATAGTAGTCTGAAATGAACCCATCACTGGTTGTTTTGTTATTAACAAAGTTTGTGTCTTATGTGGAGACAGCAGCTAATCCAAAAGCTCGTCACACATTACAAGTGATTAGGATTTCAAGAAACTTCAAGAAACAATCTTTTTTTTTTTTCAGAGATAACTGCACATGATATTTAAAAACTTTGTCTGATTAGTTTGTAATTTCAACTACAGCAATTGGATAAATTAAGGGTTAGTATTTTACAGATGATAGAAAACCAAAATCCAAACAAAATTCAGAAAGACATTTCTTAGACCCAACATTTAAACAATCACCCTTGGGATTTGTTGAGCAAGTCATTTTGAAAAACAATAAACCTAATTTTCTAATTGAAGATTAGGAAACTTTTCACAAAGCAAAAGACAGACACATGCAAAACAGCATAGCTGTAAGATTTCTTGTTCAATTTGTCTGCTGATGACCTGAATATGCTTCTTCTGTGGAATATGATGTAAAATGCGAACCTTCAACTGTTAGCTTTCTTTTTGCTGAAGTTGTGGGTAATACAGACTTGACAAGTGGGCACTGACTTACTATATTTATTATGTTCTTTTAATTTACTTAGCCTGCACTGAGGTACCTCACAAAGGCTGCTTACTTTCTACCTCTTGATGAATCTCTGAGCTTTCTCTCTGATTATGAATATATGAACCTTGCTTCGAAAGGAAGGTATGTAGTAGTGTGTGGAATACACAGCATAATCTTAATTTGATGTAATTAGATGATTTGTTAAGATGATTTGATGTAGTTAGATGGTGTTGATAAAAACAAACCAATCATTCTGCTGAAGCACTGTAGCATGGGAATATGGTAATGTTCTTCATACAAAAGAAAAGCAGTCTGTAGCACTTCTGAACATGCAAAGAAGGATAGAAATATCTGGAATGAAGATTTTTTTTTTATGCCATGAGATTGTAGATCTGCTATGAGATTGTGACTCTAAGTAGGTTGATAGGTCTGCTAAAATTTACATCATCACTAGCATAGAATTGTGACTGATATTACTTGAAAGCACCTTGCTTAAAGTCCTCAGATAATAATTAAGGGTGATGTTTCACATGATAGTCGGCGCTGATCAAATACGTTGTGGCTATCAAGAGGGGCAGTCCTGCTTGCCCTTCCCCTTCTCCCATGTGTGCTTCTGTCTCCTTGGATCTTGAATGGCTTTTAGTGAGCTGGATGCTTGAAGAAATAGCACAAAGCCGTTCTTGCTGGACTGCTTGGTTTGCTTTCTGCTCCTGAGCGAGTTGCACTGATTGATCAAAGTGCCGGATGGGTTCTATAGGGGATGGTAGGTGTGTGGGGTGGGGGGGAAGGAGTGGAGCTCCCCTTCGGAGGCAGCAAGCTCTTAGACTGGCTGAGGTGTCTCATAAAGTCTTAAAATGAGTAATGGGGTCAAAGAAAATATACCTGGCTTATACGGCTGCAGTGTTACCTGGATGACTCTAAGTCCCTCAAAGCTATTTCTTTAACAAAATTTCTAATGCTGGTTATGAATACATTGTGTACCATAAAATGGTCTTCACAATAATGTTTGATAGTGGATGTCATGGTGACCTCAGTCACCTGAGAAACACAAGTGTGTTTATATAGTGGGATGAAAGTTGTGAAAATGTGCTTCATTTTCTTGTAGTCTAGCTGTCGTGTTCTAAGTGCTTGACTACATCTTTCAGATTGAACCTCAGGTCATCTTCCAAGGCGCAGCCCAACCAAATGTTTACATTTAAAAATGGGCTGAAGTCTTACTGAAATAAAAAAGACTACCTTGCACTGTGCAACTGTTTTCCTGGATCTGAGTAGAAGTCAAATGGGTAGATTTTAAAAAATGCTGGACACGCTGGAGAGATAACTACAGATATTTTTATAAGACATTGTTATTATTCTTATTTTTTTTTACTGTATATCTTCATGTTGCTACAAGTCGTATGTATGAGGGTGGACTACCATATGTAGAATGTTTTTTTCTGTGTTATCTTTGCACTCCTCCTGCTCTCATTTTCAGTGATTTAGTGGGTTTTCATTCTGTGTGTCCTAATCTACATTGTAAATTTCTTTGGCAGCAACTGCCTTTTAATATATGCTTTTGCAGCAACACTACAATTAGATATAGTTCTGATTGGAACATTGTGGACCTACCATAAGGCAAACAATTACTAATCTTAATTATACATGTAACAGTAATGTGCCAGGCAGTTCCAGTCTCTGAGAGCTGGCCAGTGTTCCGGTAAGAAGGGTAGTTACTCCCTCTTCTCTAACACTTCTTTTTTGCCAGTCCACATTCGTAGCTCACCTAAACGAGATCTGCAGACCGACAGCAATTCAGGGGATGCTTAATCAGAACATTTTTTGAGGTTGGGGTTTTAGCACCAATGAAACAAGACATTGAACAAGTCTGGTCCGGTACAGACAAGGGAGCGAGGCGGAGCGGTGAGCTGCTTTACCAATGCTGCCATCTCTTGATCTTGTTTGGTAGTGCCACCCTTAAAAATTCGTGGGAGTTACGCTGAGATTCTTAAAAGCAAAGCCAAGACCACTCAGAACTCCGGAGTTAACAAATGACATCATTATTATTTTTCCTAAAGCCTCTTAACTTTTATGTAAATAAACTACTTAAACACATAGCTGCATTTACCTCGTGCGGCTTACCTTTTATATTTTTAATAACTTTCTTGACTGGGTCACACAAACTTTGAGGTTGTTCTGAATTGTTGTCATTTAAATTAAAAAGTAGCACTAAGAAACAGAGAAATGAAAGGAATGAAAATAACAGCTCTGTCCAGTAGTACTATGTGCTTTGGAACTCCTAAAAAGTTTCTTTTATGACTGGAAGCCATGGTAGGCGTAGAGATTCTTTTCTGAGTTCACAGAAGTTGAAAACCCACTTCAGCAATGGTTGCTTTGGGGTTTCTATAAATCAGGGTCTTAGATTAGTTTCCAGTGGGAAATCCAAAATGTTGTTTCCAAATGATAATTCTCTGTGGAGATTTTAGTGGTGGGTTTGGTGTTCGTTTTTTTTTTTCCTTTAGCCAGAAAGTTTGTCACTGGAAGATACCAGTTTCTGATACCTGAATGGATTAATGGAAAAAGGTGGATTCCAATAGACTTATATTTTCCTGAAGCTTTACAAAAAGGTCAGTCTAATTTTTTTTCTTTATTTTTTTCTCTCCAATTTATCAGTGTTTTAAAATGTGGAAGTTTAAGATTTTGGGTTAAAATGACAATTGTTTTTAAGATAGTGTACATGAAAAACACTGAAATCTGAAGGTCTCATTTTGAAATGATTGAGATAGGAATAATTTCAGTAGGGTTCTACAAAAATATTCTGAAACAAAAAAACCCCCAAAACCCAAAGCTTAGTTTTAGTTATGATTTGATCTATCTTGAAAATGAATATGGTTAGATATTAATTTGAATGGAAGATAACATTTCTCAATAGATCTAATCTCTGCAGCCAGTTGAAAATGAACTTTGTCCTTGTTTCTAAATATACTTTTTCCTGGACAGATTGAAACCTGTGTGTGATTATAGTCCCTGTCTTGGCAACTGCATTTGGTATCTAAAGACAATTATGCCAGTCTAGCTGTTTCCACAAATGCTTTTACAAATCCTTTGAAAATAGCAAATTAGTGATAAGCAAGCTTTTGTTTGGGCTTCTGCTGGTTTTCCTCTCATTCTTACAAGATGAGGTGGTACATTTCCAATGAGGACAGTTTTTCATGAGAACTCGTCTGAGATTTCCAATACCACTCAGAAGTTACGTGTTATAGAATACTGATCTGAAATTGAACAGAACTGACAACTCAGAAATATTTGGATCTGTAACACAATTTCATGTCTTCCCCCTTAAAAAATCCCACTGTAATGCCATTTGGTAACTTTGCTACTCTGGCATTTTAGTGACAACTGATTTAGACAACAGTTTTTATTTTCACATTTGTTTTTTTATTACTATTTTTCTTTTACTCTTTCTGCTAGTGCTAGTGTTGGCTAGGTAATTTATGGCCTAATATCAGAGCCCTAGACAACTGTGCTGGTTGCCAGAGGCTTGGCAATCAGATCTGAGAAGTGTTTTAAAGATGTGTTTTGTTGGAAATTGCTTTTCTGTTCTTCCCCAAATGAAATCCTGCTGCTGCACACATTTATTTTGGAATGGGAGGAGTAGCAGTGGAGGAGAGATGGTATGTGTTTATAAAGACACTTGAAAAACAAATTTTTTGGGAAGCTGAAGCTTACTGGGGAAGTAAGAAGTGGGCCACTTGCATTTGGACTGGGATGGGTGATACTTCGGAGGCCGTGGCTAACATTTCCATTTATAGAGGCTAAAGTAGTGGTCAACAGATGTCTCACACTCTGGTTCTCTGCATGCACATGCTGTAGCCCTGGGTGTCCTGTTGTCCTGAGATTTGCTGCAGAGTAGCATCCTGTGTCTCCATGATCCTGCACTGATACCTGCCTGTATGCTGCTGCCCCTCTGTACATTAGTGCTTCATGCTCAGCGGGACCCAGTGGCCTTGTGGCTTCTGCATCACCATGCTGTGGGAACAGGGTCATGGTGGTGTTGATTAAGGGCTCTATAGAAATGAAACACTTCTTCCGCTGGTTTGTTTGGGAGAGAGAAAGGAGAGTAAAAAAAAGGGTGTGTTTGCGTGAAACAGCAAGTAGAGCCAAGGCTGCTTGGGTTTCATGAGATCTTGTGGTTTAATAAAATGGATGAGCTTTCTAGGAAGCTCTAGAGAGAATCCTGGTAGCTTTTTATTCCTTTTCTGCTTGCTGCTGCTTTCAAACAGCAGCTCTCAGGTGCTCTCCCTCATTTCCTTTTGTTTTAGGACAGCTCTTCACTGAAGCTCTCATCCAGCTCCTCAGCTGATCTTTGTAGATATCTCTGCAGAATTTACCAACCAAACTTGTTTTTCCTTTCTCACCTGGTTGCATTATCGACTTTCAATCCTCTGCTGCTTTTATACTGAGGAAGGGCATGCAGTGTTTTCAACAAGCTGTGTGAACTGATAGTGACCTTTCTGCAGCACCATTTTATCCAGCTCCTCTTACCCATTAGCTATTCTCTTTGTAAAAAGCAACTGTGTTTCAGCTGTGTCTTGTAATTGTCTTCCCTTTTCTAGGAGTGCCAGTTCACCTCCTTTGCCTACCACTAACCCTGTCCCTCCCTCTGCAGGATTTGAGTCAACCGCCCTTCTAGTCCCTGTGCTTCCTTTCACTCCGCAGACATTCTGTCTCCTCCACCCTGAGATTTTTAGCAATCACATATATCACACAAATTCCATTTTTACTTTTTCAACATCTGCTTCTCCTGCTATTCTTCTTTCTGAGTGCCTCATCCTTTTCCTGCTTTGGAAAATACCTGGTCCTGTCTGAAGAGCACAGTGTGACTTCCCCTTCCAGCATTCAGAGCATACCTTTTGCTGACTTTTAATCAGAGTCCCCACCCCAGAAATGATGAGAAATTCTTCTATCCCTTTTTGGAGCCCTCCAAAAACTGAGTTTCAGCTTCCCATAAAGGAGGGATTTCTTGCTGTTTCTGGAGTTGCGGTGGTGGTTCGTCACTTTTTAAACCGTAAGTATCTGCACAGTCTTCTTTAATGTATCTTCTTCCTTTTTATCTTTTTCTGTCTGGCGTAAATCTGGTTCTTCTTTGTGAGGTCTTTATTTCGGTTATATAGTTTCTTGGTTTTAATGGAAATTTTGGTGGTGGCCACGCTACTTACTAGTACTCCTTTTTGCATCCCCACTTAGAGGCTCCTTAGTTTTGACCAACACGTACAACCATCTTAGCAATGTAAAACTGCCTTGTGATTGGACACAAATGTAGGCCTTGGGCTTAAAAAAAAAAGGGTGAATTGCTTGATAAAGCCAATATTAATGGGGTTGAATAAGGCCTTGAATTAAATAAAGCAAATATGTAAAATACATTTAAAAAAAAAAAGGTAAAGGTACATAGTCTAAACATCCCTAGGTGAAGTTGGAATTTCTACACAAGAGCATTGAGTAATGCTATGTCTTAGCTGTGAAGTCCTGCTGACATAGCTGTGTTATGTCAGATGATGCAAAATTTCCCTTGATTCCATGTGGGGAACCTCCATGATGGCAAAGACGAGGCTACACAAAGGGGAAGGAACTGCCGTCAGTGCAGGGAGTCTTTACTGCTTGTACATAGGATGCCCAGTACAACCAGAGCCATAATGAGCTCCAAACTAGATAGGATCTTGTTTAGGGAACTAGAAAGTTAAGCAAGATAAGGGCAGCATCATGGCCCTGGCAAACTAAAGGTAACAGCACTGAGAGTTAAGAGGTAGATTCTTCAGTCTTTACCTATTGACAGAGGAAAGAATCTACTGGAAAAACAAAGTGTAATTTTTGTTGTAAAATGTCATTGACTCATCTTCCTGCAATGCTGAAGTCACACAAGGCAGGACAGGGGAGTGACCTAGTAGCAAATGGCTTGGGGGAAGAGTGACACTTTAATACCAAGCACGTCCAGCGCAAACCACCACCACAGCTCTCACACTGTACTGAGAGTTGAGAGTCTCTGCAATAGCAAGCAAAGAGGGTGAAGCAAAGACCTCTTTCCTCAGGAAATCACAGGGTATGTCGACATGGTGTATTATGGGACAGCATGAGCTTGTGACTACCAGAAATATGTTGCATAAACATAGCCCTAACAGGCTGGTCCCTGAACATGTACGTATTTAGCATGGCAGAGTTTGCTTATTGGAAACAATGCTGCCAACGCAAACATACAGAAATCATGTGCCAAGCCTCCCCTCCAAAATGAGATTGCCTTTAAAATTACAAGATTAAACCATCACCAGCAACAACAACCTCATGTAATACATTTTGGATTCCTTTTATTTGCTGTCTGGTGTTGGAACATTCACTGTTTGCTTGCAAGTTTGCCACATTGTCATGAAAGCTAGAAATGTGCTTAAAAAAAATTAAAGCTCAGACTCTGGGGTAGTTATCTGATTAAAGCCTCTGCAATACTCTCAAAGGCATCAGGTATCACAAGAGTTGTGCTGGGTGTGACTACTCAGGATTGTGTAACCGGGGAGATTCACACCTGTGTGCTGTAAGGAACGTGGATTTGAATGCCGGGGTGGGGCATACACATGTTCACATGAGTTGAGCAGAAGATAAACCTTGAGTGAGTTTCGAAGATGTGCAAGATGTTTAAGGATGTGGATAGGCTTTCTTTTCTAGGTCTAGGTAAGGTGGTTTAAGATGTTCCTGGCCCCAGTTGTTCAGCTTCCCCCAGTGCTGGAGGCTTCTGCCTCCCCAGCCAAGCTGGTGCAATAGGAAGAGTGCAATTCCAGCTCACCTTCCCCAGCAGTTTAAGCTCAGATAATGGACTCTGAATGACAGTGGGCAAGGAATTCTTGCACTTTCTGGCCTTGTGGGAGTGAGGATCCTACTGACAAAGAGCAAGGAGATTGGGGTGACACGCATCTGAGGAATGCTAATGTCTTAAATCATTTTGAGTTCTCTGTAGAATAAATGTGTGTCTAACCCAAGGCAAGGCTGGAAAGGTGCTGTTAACACAGCTTGATATTACAGACACTGAAAGTTCCTGCCTCTAAGGTGCTTTTTCAAGAGAGAACCTGAAGACCTGTAGCGCAGGAAGGAATGTGTGTGAGAAGAAAAGGATCAGGTGTCACCTCAATGAAAGTCGTTTGCCCTTCAGACTGAGGCTGAGCCACTAAAACTCTTTTGGGTTTTATCTCAGCATTGGGAAGGAGGCTGATTTCCAACTGGATAGTGATCTATCATCTTCTGCTCCATCACTGCTCTGTGTCTCTCCATGATTAGATACAGATGGAGCTGTCTCATACAGAGGTCCCTGTCCGGATGCTGCTGTTGCTGCTTTGATTTTGATGCCCTGTGTTTGGAATAGGATCCTAATCCACATCAGAAAGCAAACACACCCCAAGAGCTGGAGTGCCATTGATGTATTAAGATAGGCTGTCTGGGTGTTTTCTTCATTTCTGACATTTATGCAAGGCTGTCTCTTGTCCTGGGGTTATTATTACCCAACAAAAGTATATAATATGGTTGGTGTTAGATCAGCCATTTCATATTAATTATAATTTTAAATAGTGCTTGCCTGACCTCATTTGCTGGGGATGATCACAGCTGTGTGTGTGTATATGTGGGGTAATGCACCCCTCCATTCTGGCTGTCCTGCTCCTGCCCTTCCATCATTGAGCCAGAAAAGTGGCTGTTGTGTCGGTGTCTTTGCCAGTCTCCAGGGGTTTTCAAATAAAGTCCCTGGCTGAGGTGGAACGAAGGAAAAAGTGCTCTTCTCTGATCCTGTATGGTAAAACTCAGGGGGGTTACAGGAGAGATATCAAGAAGAGAAGTGAAATCTAAAAGCTGGTGAAGACAGCTGACTAGAAAACAAATCACCGGGGCAAGGAAAAAAAGGCTTTCATAAACTGAAATTCTCTGTACTCATCTATTACCATGTGACAGAAAACTACACTCTGCACGAGGTTCACACAAGATGGTCATGTGAAGTGAAGATTGCTCAAATCTTTTATCCTTGCAAGGAAACATGAGAAATGTTCCCAGGGCATGTGTTTCTGCCAGTCCCACCCAGGTTTTCCTTGTTTTCTTCACTGTTGGGAAGGTGTGTCCTGGAAAATGTAATAGTCTAAAATGAACATTTTTCCCTTTGACTTGTTATTTGCAGTCAGATAAAGATTTTGTTTCTTAATAACCTCACTGTTCAGCATTCAGGCATGTCCTGAGGAGGAATTGGTAATATTTTTGTGATGCCTCAGATGTGACTGTGAGTGTTCCCTACTCTGCAGCAGTGCAAAAATTGCCCGAATGTAATGGGGAGGAGGGCTGATTTTTCAGGGTGGCGGATGAGGAATGCTCTTCTGTTCCATCCCACCGGCACCACTCTGATGAGCCCATCAGAGCAGGGAGGATGCATACAATGAATGCTAAGCACATCGTGCAAATAAGCACAATAATAATAATGTTGAAGATGGGAAATGAATAATTTCTCTAAATGAAGCTTGGGCAGGAATTCAGATAGAAAGTATGTAATTAAACCAAGCTGGAACTTGATCAACATACTGAAATGGTACTAGGAAAAAAAGAGAAAAGTTATTTAATGACTATTAGCAGGAAGAACCTTGGCTTTTTATTTAATCCAGAAAGAAGACAATTGCCGGCACCAGGAAAAGTTGGATTCTCAAGAATCCCTCCTTCTCCTACATGATTTTCCCATGGAGAGTTGCTGCCTTGGGCTGCAAG
Source organism: Xenus cinereus (assembly GCA_025774025.1). NCBI lineage: Eukaryota > Metazoa > Chordata > Aves > Charadriiformes > Scolopacidae > Xenus > Xenus cinereus. Next base: position 52,921,180 of record JAOXJK010000001.1, on the reverse strand, counting down.
GATAATACCCATCAGTTCTGGAAGTGGGGCAGAGATTTGTGCAGGCGGAGACTTCTGGACTTGAGCTTGGTCAGACAGTGGGAGGGCTGGTGGCTGAGCTGAGCACAGCCAGTGTTGGTCCTGGCTAAGGATGCAGGGTGTGGAGATGCTTGGAGGCAGGTTTTCACACCTGGTCCTACTGAAGTGGATGAAATGACTGCTTGGACAGTCCTGCTTCTGTCCGAACTCTGACCAGACTGGACCTTTGCTTAACTTGGACTCCCCGGTACAAACATTACTCACAATCCTATGACAATCTTAGGAAGAAAGACAAGCAGCAAGGATCTTCAACCCATCACAGAGCACCTTTGCTACTATGTGATAAAGACTCAGAACTGCTGCTGGCTTTACTGGCTAATGATCACCCCCACTTCTGCTCCCATGGCTAGAGGACGGAATAGATTATCCAGAGAGCACCTCTCCTAGCTGGGCAAGGGCTGAACTTTGGTTGTGTATTTGTGGAGCTCAGCGCACAATTAACCTGGCACAGTTCACTGTAAATCCTTACACAATAAATGGATTGTAATCATTACATTTCAGTGACTACTGAAAGGCAATTTGGCGACTAAATAAAGCAGGATGTTGAGATTTCAGATTGTAGGTCTTTTGAAAGGATTTGAGGCAAAAGGAGAATACCTGCAGTGCTCTGCAATGCTTGTGATGTGGTTCTGTGTGCTGACAGGAGATGTTCAAATTGTACATGGCTGCATGGACTCATGGGGAGAGGAAAAGATCAAGCTTTCATTCCTGTGCTGGAGGCCAGGGAGGTGGGAATGCATTGCCAGTCACGGCAATTGTGGACCTGTACTCAGTAGCGGGGAGGGACAACCGTGCATGCTTTTTTTTTCAGTTCCCATAAAAGGCGTAGGTTGCTTAAAGCGTGATTTTATTCCACAGCATGAGCGCCGTCTTGCTGCTCATTTGACCCTACTAAAGCCAGAGTGTGACTTAGCTGTGCTCGTGGCTGTGAGGAAGGGTTTTACAGCCACAGGCATGTTGGTGTCTATGTGAGGCTCAGCAGGCGAGGAAGAGTTTGCAGAGAAAGGCATCGCTGGATGCCACTGAGCCAGATCCTTAGTGGTGGTAAGGTCAGTAGTCTTACAGAAGCTTCTGGCAGCTGGCACTCTGCTCCTGGCTCCCAGGTGACGATATGGTGTGGTCCAAGGCTGTGCGGCTGCCTGTGCCTGCTGCTGCGCTGAGTCTGAGAGAAATTAAACCAGCAGGAGCAGAGCTGCTCAGCCTGGGACAATGGAGGAAATGGCAGCTCAATATACACCAATTGCCTGGGGATCCCAGGATGGGAGCGGAGGGAGTTTACTGTGGTGGCTTTCATGAGCTGTTCTGTGATTTAGGCCCAGTGAATGCGTGAGCACTGGGCTGTAACCTTTCCCTGAGCTACTGGGAGGATGTCTGTAGTAGGAGCCGTGCTCGGCTCCCCGCTGTGCCTTCCTGATGGGGGCTGTGCTGGGGACTCTCCGTGCTTAAGGTGCTATGAATCAGATCCAAACATGATTTAAGGTAATTTTCTTCTAATTCGCAGTCAGGCAATGGAATAGATCTATCTTCTGAGAATCAAAAGTATTAATAACTCCCTTAGACGCAGTTTGGAAGCAAATGAATACCCCCATTTTTTGGTAGATTTTGAGAGCACTATTTTACTATATGGAGATGAACTCCATTAGCAGAACACATGAATTAAAACAAAAGCAGCTTATTTGCATTGTGATTAAGCATTCCTGAGATGAGAAAGCTCATCTAGTTGTGAATATATGGCAACAAAGATTATAAATGGTGCGATGGGGCTTAATTTTTGGGTTTTTATGTTTCTACAAAATGGCTTTCATACAGAAACATTTTCTTCTTACCTACAGCTGAAATTTGTCACCATGGTAACCTTCTGGATTTGGAGGGGCGGGGTGCTCTAGGCAAATGTGTGGCCACAACCTCAGAAATCGTTATCCAAATTGGGTTTCGTTTCTCCTGTCTTTCTTTAACATCTATGAGGTTCTTACACACTGGGCAGCTACTCATGTAACCAGATCAGAGGGAGGCCATATGGATTTATACTCTTTGTTTTCTTTCTTTGAAAAGAGCAGTGTTTGGGGCAATTTCCTCCCTAATTCAACTGGCTCCATCCTTCTCTGGCTGCAGCTCCAAGCCAGCTCAGCTTTCTGGGAGCTGCTGGACCTCGCTCTGCTCCGGTGCCTGCAACGTCACCCACTGTTGCTGGGGAAACACAGAAATCCTGAGCTGGGGTCTCAGCAGCTCAGCATTGGAGAATACACTGTTCATTTACTGGCTTTGATGTACACATAGTTCTATTTTGTTTTGTTTGACGTACATATCTGAGAATGGCTTGGGACTTTAAACAGGTTGTGGGTTTTTTTTGGGTTTGGGTTTTTTTTTTTGTATATTTGAAGAGAAACAAGCTGACACAAATGTTCATTAAGACTTCTGAAAATAAATTATTAAAGCCTTAGAGAACCCTCCCCCACAATATTGTATCAATGCAATATTATTTAAGGATATGTCACCATCTTGATCATTTAACTTCTGATTTTTATTTTGCATTTTACGTGTCAAACTACATTCCACTGCTTGCCCATGTTTTTTTTCCGGTTTTTAGTTTGCAAGGAAAAGGAGTAGTTTATGATTAAAGCTCTGGACTGTATTAGAGTGAAGTTGCTATTAGTGAACTACTGGCTCTGCCAGTAACTCCTGAGATAACCATGGCTGAGTTGTTGCGTGCCTTTCTGCCTGAGGTCCTAGTCTGTAGACAACACACAGTCTTTCTTCTCATCCTTTTGCTTTTTGAGTGGCAAGTGTTGGAGTCAGAGATGTTCTTAATCTGTGCAGTAATGCTTTGATTTTATCTGAAGCTTGTTGGTGCAGCTAATAAATAAATAGTAAATAAAAACTACTTGAGAGAATGCAATAATAGAGTGCGAGTGGTGACCCTACCTGTGTCTTTGCTTTTTGAGAAGCTGTTGGCCCACCACAGGAGCTATCAGTAAATAAACCCCGGTCATCTGAGCACACACACTTCTCTCTTCCCCCTGTAGACATTTATGGCTTCTTTTCTTTCCCCTGTAGGGTGGAGCCAATCAAAAATATTTCTTCATATTAAGGCAGAGTGTGATTTCAAGTGTAGCTTGGCCTGGGCCAGCTCTAGTTTCTATGCCTGTCTTTGCTCCTTGGTAGCTGTCTGCTAATCTGAAGTACTTCACCCTTAACTAAGAAGAGCAAAACCACATTGGGTTCATCCTGGAGAAAGAGTTTGTGCATCAGTAGTTACTCCAAGGGGCTGACATGTGCTACACTCTCACTCATAAGTAATTTTTTTTTTTTTTTAAATTTTTTTTTTTTCAGAAAATGACCACCAAACAGCTGGTTTATACTTTCTGATAAGGCCCCATCAGTTCCTGGTTAGTGCATATATTTGAGTATATTGGAAGTACATCTGAACATAGGTTCCTGATAGGGGTAAAGCCCTAACGGGGGACTTGCATGCACCAGCAATTAATTTCTCAGTAGTTTCCTAGCTTGTGTTTTGCCCCGTGACCTGCCTGACATAAATGAAATAGCTGTTGATGAACATAATTTGGCTCCTTCTGAGCTGGCAAAGACTGTTCAGTGAGCAGTGGGGCTACTGCAAGGCCACTCCAAATGCAGCAGCAAGACTATAACATTAAGTGGCGCATGTAGTGTTTTCTGCTGCCAGCTCCTACCTGCTCTTCTCAAGGGTAAAACATTTCTCTTACAGAGTTTGGGAAAAGGTTTAAAGGCCTTAGAGCCGTTGGCAGGTAGAGGGAAGTCTCCTTCAGGGCAGTTTGAATACTAGGTCCACTTCTTGGCACCTAGCACATGAAGCTGAGCTGACTATAAATATGCAGCCACTGATCATGCTGCTGTGCCAGGAGTGCCTGGGGGCAGAAAGCAGCATTTTGGGGACTTTACAAGGCAGAAGAGTGTGGAGCATGAAATAGCTGCATTCACAGGTTGCCATCCACCATCTTGCTTTCTTTACACCATCTTCCTCCTCTCTTTGTCAAGGACAATGCAGTACGAAAGGAGAAAAAGACAGTGTGCTGAGGCTGCAGTAAGCTCTCTGGTGTCTCCTACTATCTTTCCCCTCTTCTGCTGTATGCTTCCCTCCTTTCATCTTGTTTTGAGTGGAGTGGTGGATCACCAACAGACTATTATTAGAAAAGGAACTTGCCATTCAGATATTTATAGGCACATCTCCCAGATTACCAATATCCCTTGAAGAACTGGGTAGGGAAATTTGAAAGAATGTGTTTATCCCCTCCCCCCGAGCTTTTTTGGACACACTTTCCTATCAGGTGTATTACATAAACCACAAAATGGCTCCCTCCAAAGGGAGTATCTCCCAATCAACTTACCCAAAATTTAAGGCAGGAGGTGAAAAGCAATGATTTCCAAAGTTATCTGAACTTTTTTTTCAAGTCACTTAAACTGTTTGTATCCTCAGACTGGTATGGGAGATGAGTGGAGGCTGTGCTGGGTGCCTGTTGCGTTTAAATAAATTGATCCTCTCCCCAGAGCCCCATCTCTTGTGTGCAGCCAAATCATGTGTGTTTGCAGGAGACAGTATGCTTGTGTTTCTCCCACGACCCTGCTGGCTCATTAGTGTTATTTCTGGAGGTCTTGTTTCCACAGTAACAAGCAATTACCATTGTTCCTTGGACTGCCAAAGTTACCACCAGCAACGCAGAGGAAGATGCGTTATTCTCTATATTGGGATAAAATGCCTTCATATGTCTTGCTATTCACTGAATGCCAATCCTGACGCAGGTCCTGTGCAAATAGCACACTCCACCCCCTGCCAATGCTGCTTTTGCTGGTATTAAGGCATGCCAAAATCTGAAACGATCCAAAATGATCTTCTCCGGTCTGTGGCTACATTGGCAACGACAGGGTCAGGATTTCAGCAGCAGGATGACTGTACCAATGGTAGCTCTGGTAGGAATATAAATAGAATAGCTTGGAGGCAGTTCTTTTTGCAATTGTGCTTAGCCTTGTTCTAAGTAATGCTGGCTAGTGACGTCAATAAAATATATTCTCTGTCTTTACCCTATAGCTTCTACCAGTACAGTGGTGGAGCTCCCACAGAGTCGTCTAGTGGTCTAGATGGATGCTGAAGTGTCTGTATTGCACAATGCCTTCATCATCCCCAAGGGGCAATGTGTGCGCACCTGCTCCAACCATTTCTTCCACCACTGGCTTCTTCTTTTCCTTTTACCTGTACATTGCACACAGACAGATTCAGCTACAATGGGATTTAAACCCCATAGAACAAATCGTGAATTTCATGTACCTATCAAAAGATTAAGCAGCTGAGAAGCTGAAGGAAGATGGGCTTTTGTAGGCAAGAGAAGTGTGGTAGTGTGATGCTGGGGCACCTGGATTAGGTTTCATGACTTGGAGAGTTATGACTTTCAGTGACTCCAGTTTTCAAGAGTGACTTCATATTCTAAAGAGCTCTGGGGCCACACTAAGATCTGAGCTCTTCTCAAAAGTGTTTTCCTATGAATCGGTGTATTTGTGGATCTACATTTATATGCACCCACTCGCCCAAACGACTAATAACAGATGTTAGACGTTGAACATGTTGGTGGGTATTGAACATGGCCTCTAGGCTCCATAAACCAAAGTGCAGGGGAGTGCAAGGAATCTTGCTCTAAGGTAACTGAAGCAAAGAGATCAAGAGAGGCATTTTAAAAGTGGGAAGGAACAGCCTTTTGTGAAAGGTCTTGGAAACACCTACGCTAGATATTTTTAAAACCTGGACTTACCAGAGAAGGTAGAGGACAGTTTCATACCAGGCCAGGGTAAGTGGGTGACAATGAACAGAAGGGGTGCTGCTTTGACAGCTACCAAGGTCGTACTGCTTTGGCTGCCCTTGAGGAAATAAAAACCCAGCAGCAAACGCACTGTCTGTTCTGGGGATGGAGAAAGGGATAGGCAGAAACAATTGGTGATAGGGTCCTTGATTCTTTTTTTCTGCCTAAATTCCCACCAGGTCTGTGAAATGAAGGTGGAGGGGGGGAGTGAAAGTTTCTCCTCTCCTCTTTTATGTTGCATCCTCCTAAAGCCTTGGATTTTAGCGTGGTCTGTATGATGGGGAAAAAAGAAAAGATAATCATATTCTCCACACGTAAACCAGAATCCAGTGCTTGAGTTCTGGGTGACAGCATACGAGGCCTGGCTGGTTCATAATGAACCGAGAATCGTTTTTGTATCGGAAGGAAAATATTCCCATCTCGAGAATAAACCAAGCCTTTGTTCTTTGTCTGTAGGCTTCAGGGGACCCACAGGCATCCCACACTTTCAGGCGGGGTGGTGTGCCGAGCGTGCCCGCAGACACTAGGTGGAGGCCTTGGGCTGCAGTTTCACCGCAGCCACCGACGGCAGAGAGAGCAGAGGACTTGTGCTTTCGGGAGGGAGATTTTTTTTTCCTTTCTGGCCGCTCTGTTACGCTAGAAAGGAAAGTCCAAGCTCTCCAGGTGCGGGGTGGGATAAGCGGAGGAATGGAGGAGAAGTGTCTGCCCCATCCCAGGTCCTCCCTGCAACAGGACATTGTGAGCGGGGCTGCAGTGGGAACGTTGAAACCTTCCCAGTTCTTGGGTGTGGTTGGGCTGCAAGATTGATTTAATTTATTTTATCCTCATTTATATATCCTGATGGAGATAATTTTGAGATCCCCATGAATGAATGTAAAAAGTATTAAAATTGAGATGAGGGTAAGGACTGATGATCTGATTTATCTAGCGAAAAATGCTGCTAGAACCAGCTAAGATTAAGTGTGTGCTGTATTTATGACGATTGCTTTCGACAAGGCCTCCAATCTTAAAACCATTCTGAATAGGGATATCTAGAGTTAGTACAAAGAATGAATCACGGGTTAAGTGAGAGCCAGATGAAACTTCAAAGTTTCATTTCGAGAGAAATTTCGAAGTTTGTGATTTCAAAGCTTATTACTCTTAGTGATAAAAATACTGTTCTCAGTGTATTTCTAAGAAATTAAAATCATGAACATTTCAATTAGATACTTTTAGAAAAATAAGTGGTGTTTTCTTTTGGACATCAGTTGAATTTTGGTACAGTTTCACGTGTTAGTTGTAAGGCAGTTAGGTTAAGTTAGGTTATGCCAAATCAATTCTCGTATGAGGGAATGTTATACAATCCTACCAGTAACATAGCATACCATGAATATCATAATTAAATATTCTGTTATATAATTTAGTACAGGTGATATTTTGTTTTCAAAACAAGTGATTTTTCTACCAAGTAATGAGTTTTCTATCAAAAGCAGTACCAGCTTTATTAGCCTGTGCTGAATGAAACAATTTAAATTTTACACTCTGAAGAAGAAATGTGCTGGGTACTAGTTAGGGACCAATTGTTTTTAATATCCTAGAAACCTGATTCCAGACTAATGGCAGGATATTGAACACATCAGTGTCTCTCATTATTAACTGAAGAACGTAAAAACAATACAAGCAGTAGAGTATGATAAGAAAATATAAGGTTGCTTTCAAAATTAGCATTTTAATTTGAAAGAAAATCTGGCATTTTTTTTTCCCTAAGGCAAACTTTCCAATACAGAAAATTTTGTTTGAGCCTCCTTTTCCATAGGGATTTTTCATTTGTACTTATGAATTTATGAAAAATGTTGATTTTATCAAAATAGTATTTTCTGGTTGAAAACTGTTTTGATTAAAATTTTCTCACTACTGTGAGCTGTCATGACACTCTCCTCCTCTGCCCTCTGAGATGTGGTAAAAGGGTGAGTGAAATTATTGATTTATCTTTCCTCATTTTTTTTTTTTTGGTGCAATGACTTCGAGAGCTCCATGGCTGTTCTGCAGACAGATGCACAATTGTGAAACATCAATATGGACTGCAAATCTCTACTGTCAGTCAGCTCCTCTTCCCCTCTGCATAACGTAATCCCTATCTCCACAATGCCTGCACAGATACGCATTTGCAAAGATGTTTTTCTGGAGATAGCGTGCGTAGCAAGCCCTCCTTTACTTGTTCTCATCTCTAGCAACATTATATGGAGTTTCAGTTCACAGTTCACTGTGTTCCCCCTCCTACCACTGAAATGCAGCCAACTCTGAGCTGCGGCTATTAAACATCACACAAGCAACACCACAAAACAGATTATGGAAAGCAAAGGAATTCAGAGAAAAGCAACAAATTGAGTGAGGACTGCAAGGGTTTTCTGGGAGGTGGTATCAAAGGATTATAGGGAATGAGTAGTGGTTAATGGTGATGCAGAGTAACTGTCACCTTGGTCTTCAGGTGATACCAGCATGCAAGGAAGAGCTTTTGAGGGTGGCACAAAGAGATGTCAGTAGGAATAGTCAGGTTTCAGCCAGGGAGAAGAGCAGATTGGTTTCCCTAACCACTGAGTTTTGTCAGATTGTCAAGTCTTAAGGGAAGTTCTGCAGGCATCATTGCTTGAGGGTTTTAAAACTGGTCAAAGTTTCAAGACAGGACAAGGCAGTATCAGGACAGGTGAATAAAACAGAATGGAGCAAATAGCCATATCTATCTCCACTTTGAGTCTGAGAAAACAGTTGGGAGAAAGATAGCAAGGTGTGAAGAAACCTCATGTACAAAGTTAGAAAAGAGTGTGAACTGGCATGACAAGAGCTAGGACAGGCAGAGGAAAAGCTCTCAAAGACAGTGCTTTTCTTTGACAACATGATAACCTTAGGGTAGGAAAGGAGGAAAAAGTGGAAGATGTGGAATGAATCAGAGGAGAGGAGAGATATGTGGGAATATATGTAGCTGTTCGTGTGTGTGTGTGGCACAACAGGAATCTCGTTCAGACTGGAAAAATCATTGTAGGCGCTTGCGTCTCAGTGTGCTCAGACTAGTGGCTGGAAGAAGGCATCTTGGCACAAAACCTGCACCTGAATTTTTGCTGCTTTAGATAAAGTGATGAAGGGAGAAGGTTGCCAGACACTGTCACTGAGCTTTCAATGGACAAACAAGAAGCGACCGTAAAAGTCTCTTCACAACTCAAGTTGCATAGCAACAATAAATTGTCAGATTGCTGTTATGGCAGTCCCTTACATTATCCCCATTATTAGAGCCCTTTTTCAGAATCATGCACTACGATGTTACTAGCCCACTCCCAAGCTGGTTGGTTGACCTTTGTCTGTTGCTGAATGATGCCATGTAATTTGCTGCAAAGGTGTCTCGAAGTAGTGCACCAGAGAGAGAAGTCCTTGAGGATCCATCAGCATAGGCCTTAGGTAGAAGAAGATGTGCCTTTGCAGGATGGGGCGGGAAAGACAGATCAGGGAGCAGCAATATCCTCAAAGCATCTGACAGGCTCAGCAGGATGTATGTTACCCCATCACTTCTCTGAACTGAGTCTTCGTTGATCCAATTGGAAGGCTATTTTGAGAGGTGAGCCACAGTCGCTCATAAGACATGAATTTCAAACTCTACCAGTTCACGTCTGTGCCTGGTGGTTGGATCACTCCTATGGACCATTGCTGCTGTGAAATCCTAACTTACAGCCAGCTGTTTTTGCTCCTTTTCAGTGTAAGCACCTTGTGAGCTGTCTCCTGGCGGAGATGCTGAAGCACAAAAGCAGTCACAGCATCATCATCCTGTGATGTTTCAGACGCTGCCAGTAGCTGAAACAATACCTAGAAGTCTGCTTGTCTTGCAGGATGTTGCTAGTGTCCTGCATAATTTCTTTCCTAGATGTCTTGTATAACACAGCATCCTCCTCCCTGTTTCATTCTGCTGCTGCTTCTTTTGCTGGCACAAGATCCTGAAATGCCCCTGCCATCTCTTTGCAGCCAAGGCAACCAGGGTCACTGGATACTAAGGCGTAGCTGGAATTTTAAGGACATGAATAAACTGAATGAACTTCTTTACTACAAACATCAGACTGATGTGGACTTAGGACAGCAGGTAGCGTGAAAATGAACTTACAGGCCTTTTGCACTGGGTGATGGGGAGGGTGGCCTGCTTAAGCAAGTAATTCTCAGTGATGTATTACCTTTCTGAAGAGTGCCTGGTTGTAAACTACCAGCCTTTTCAAGATCACCACTGAAAATTATGAACAAGCAAACAGACCTGAGAAGGAGAAGATAGACTGCCTGTCCCCTCTATATAGAGAAATAGAATTATTCTGCTCCATTGAAACAACTGATGAAGAAACAGCCAACCTCAAGAATCAGTTCCTCTATGTCTCTGTGCCCAAAAGCCAGAGCACACAAATGGCATAACACCTGGACTACATGTTACAAGTCACTCTTCCTTGATATTAAGAGCATCAAGCTCAGACAAGGTATAACACAGCAAATGATAAATGCCCATGCATGACATTGCTAAAAGAGGTCTGATGGCCGTGGAATTCTCCTTGGCAAACGAACATCTTTCAAATGCAAAGTAGTTTAGCAGCCCTTACAAAGAAGGAACAAAAGGTGTTCCTCTGTCTTTCTGTTTTCTTCCCTCGAGTATCTCCCATGAACAAGATCTGCCAGGTGGGACAATCCGAAGAGCTTATTTCTCTCTCCAGGAGAGAGTCTCCATCTCTTTGTCTGTGTTTTGGATTTCACTTCCCCCTGTGGCTGAAGGATTTGAGATCATTAGAGAGACATCAGGTGTTAGAGTGGTCCCTGGTACCCATCAGCTTTGTAGCTCGGCCCTTATGAGGACCACTATTGGGAGGGATTTATCCATGTGCTCTGCAGAAAAACTTTGATGCCTTGTAGCTGCTCTATATGTTTGTTGACAGACCTGGTACTTCCATGAATGAGTCAGTCCTGAATTTTAGGCTGTGTCACCCAAACTGAAGAGTTTTGTATAGCCTTGCTGCCATGGGCTATCTGGAGCTACAGGTACAAGAGACTGTTCCATAGGGCTGATTCTCATTTGAGAATTGTTATAGCATTTTCTTTTTAGATTGATCTTCTAGTTTATGGTGGAGATAGAACTGAAGGTCCCCATTGCTGACTGGAGGATTCTTTTATCAGACCTTCCACTATGGACAGACCTTACACTATGGTCATACTTCTTTAAGATTCCATGTATCTCTGTCAGTCTCAGTCTGTATGTCTTACTAAGTACCATCTTTGCAATGCCTCGGCTTTATCTGACAGTGTGAGTTTCCTATGATCTTTTGAGGGTAATGTTTGCAGGTTAAAATGTGCTGAATAAGGACAAATGAGCAATGCAAAAGAAGTGAAAATAGGCAGTTTTTAAAGAAGATCATCTTCTGTCAGCACTGTTTGCATGTGTGCTCATTTCTCATAAACATTCAAAGGTTCAAGTTTCCTATTGCTAGTATACGTGGAAAACAAATGTCAAGTCTGCACATGATTACTTGCCATAAATTAATATTAAATGTGCACACACACTTCATCTGGAAGTGCTCGTACATTCTTCTTGTCAGAAAGAGGAATAAATAATGATCAGAATCACCACCTAGGGCTGGTGATTTCCATCTGTAGATATGAAAATGCTCTACAAGGAAGGTCTGGATCACAGCCTTCAGTTTTGCAAACGCAACAGTTCCGTAGTGAAGTCACTTGTCTGGTAGTCACAGAGCTTCTACCTCTAGAGCTGATCAGTAGCGGCAAGTGAGGATGAACATTTGATTATTTTCTCTTCCATCCTTACTGCCCCTTTTAAAAGGAGTTGCTTGCTCTTTCATTTACTGCTCAGTGCGTGAGGTTATCCATCACCACCCAGCACAGGCTGCCGTCTATGCTGTGCTTACTGGCATGTATTTTCTCTTTGTCTCTCTTCCTCTTTGCCTTGCAGGTGTGCCTTGCTGCTTCCCTTCAGGTCACCTCTGCTCCTGTCTTCAGTGCCCCTCACTGCAGGTGATCTCTTCTCCCCTGCATCTCTTCTGGGTTGGCCAGAGGCCTCCTAAAGCAAGTTTTCTTGCAGAGGAAGCCTGATTGCATGTCTATGTTTTCTCAACCTCTCCCACCAGCCTTGTCCTTTTCTCAGGAGTCTCTCATCTTCCGGGGTTGCCAGAGGAAGATTTGTAGTTCTGAGTCCTCTCTGCTTTCTTGTGTGGGTTTTCATCCTGACTCCCCTGCCAAACTGTGGAGGGATGCAGGAGGGTTATAAGGTGAGTGTGTTGTTTCCTGCCAGGGCGGATTTTGGTAATAGGTTTTACAAGGTTCCCTGGGAGGATGGGCTTGGTAGTGGCTTCAAGAAATGAAGTCAGAAGGGACTCGATCAAAGCGTCTAAAATAACATGTACCAGAAGAGGTCTGTCGGAAACACCTTTTCTTTGTGTCTCTCCGCAAACTAATGAAGGGCCATTCAGGGAAAAATTGGCAAATACAGTACTCGAGTACTTTGCACAGTGGTAATTAAACCACAAGGCATGTTGCCACTGGGTGTTATGGAGGCCACAAACTAAAGCAAAAAATCCCAGTGGCTCTACAGAGTGAGCCATTTCCCAAATTTCTAGGAATTAAAATGTTTCTTGAGCCTCCTTCTACAACTTCTTTGCAGGGCTCCAGCCCTGACTGTCCCTGTCTAGCATCCCCTTAGGCTCCCTGCCCAAGTCCCAGAACCCCATCTCAGCCCCCCAGGGCCATCAGTCCGTGCCACAGAGACATTGCAGCAAGGGCCAGCCTCCAGCTCCTCACAGCCCTGCCCTGACAGGCCACAGCCCCACTGCACCAGGAGGGTACCTGATGCCCAGGGTTGGGGCTGCCCTTGGTACTCCCCAGCTGCCCTGCTGCTGGCTGGGGTGGTGGGATGTCACTGGGGAGCCCCCAGCCCTCCCCGGTGCCCTGACACTTCTTACGCTGTTTGGTGTGGACACTGCTAGACTCTGTCAGCTGCATCCTGCTCCATTTGTGTGGTTTCTCTTAAGCCCTGTACAGTCTATACCATCAGGTGCCATAGCCAATAACATTTTTAAAGTGGACGATTCCCTCCAAACGTACTGCTTTTATCTACAGCAAGAGTGTTAAGGCCTGCCGGGATATGGAACTGGTTGCAGAGAGTGCAAATGCGATACTTGGACTAGTAAGTCATTTTACCAATGCACTTCCTCTTAAAAGTGATCATTGTTAGAAATCATTGATCTTTTCCTTGTCCTCTTAGTCCGACAATATCACAGCTCCAAAATGGGAAGCCTTTCTGTGTGAGCAGAGATACACAGATCAATATCCCTTCTCATGGCAGCAAATGAAAACGAGTGGTACAAAGGTAGACTTCCACAACGCTGTTAGCAGGAATAGTTTGGAGGCAAGCATCAAATGTCATGGCAGTTGAAATGAAGAAAATGAATATAGGTGTTTATGGCATAAATCTGCCTTGGCTTGGAGTTTGGGGGTTGTTATTTTGAGGATAATTGCAACATTTAATTATAAGATTTCCAGGATTTTGGGGGAGAGGGAGAGGAATGAAGCTAGACATATCTGTCAAAATAGCTGTTGTGTGTTTCAGAACATCCATTTCAGCAAGGCAGGTAGTCAGAAGAGACCCATGCTTTTGTGAACACACACTCCTATGCATACTAAAACTGCAGGCTACAATATCTTTGCTCTAGATTTACCAGCAGACACATTGCTGCTCAACAATCAAAGTCTCCAATACCAAAATCCATTAACTAAAGTATAGCCTCAGTACAGCCCAGGTACATTTGGTTCTGGGTCTTGCATTGATGGGATATTTGAGCAAAACATGTTGCATCCACTGTGAGGATTTTCCTGCACCACGCAGAACAGAGAGGTCATGGACAGACGCAACTTTTTTTAGAAAAAGGAAATAACTTTTCAGACCAAAGAGTTAAAAACACATTGGCGTGCTGACATCCATCACTTCATTGTGTTGGGTTGTGTGAGGGGTGAATTTTTTTCCCCAAGTACAGAAAAGCCTTCTTGCTCTTTCTGGATTTGATGCCAAGGTCAAATTCACAGCCCAGCTGCTTCGCACGCTCACGGGGGGATGGCTGGGCTGCCTCGCTTGCACGCTGCTTCATGGTCTTGGCAAATATGGGACCTGACAGTGCATCGAGTCCGAGGAATCCCATAGGAAGCCTCCACAGCGAGGATTTAACTTGTGATTAAAAGCAAGACAAGGCTGCATCCATATTAACCTCCTCTCTGCAAAAACCAAGAAGGTCTCCCAACTCTCTCCTCCTCAAACCCCCACCGCTTTTCCTCTTTCTTTGATTTTTCAGCTAAAAATAGGGTGACAGAGGGACTGTGGGGTAAGCAGCTGGAGTAGAGCGGAGCCAGTTGCCATAGAAACCAATGAGCCACTTAGCAGCACTTGCCTTCCTCCTTTGCCTGCGGATTTTTTTTCCCTCTTGTGCATGGAGGGGCAGTGTGGGGGGAGCCGGAGGAGCCCCACACGAAGCCGGGACCCAGCTCCCTGCCCCATGGCCCCCCGGGATGCCAGAGCTCCCGCAGGATCTGCCTCCCAAACTAGAAAGAAGGGAAGAGGGAGGATGGACATCAGATGGAAGAAGGATTTGGACATCAATGGTTGGGTGTACACTGAGAGTCTTCCCTCACTCTTGCATCTCATTTTCCTCTCATACTGGATGGCACTTGAACGGTGCCCCAAATATTCAAAGTGGCTCTCCAGGCCACTGGTGACCTGCTCTGTCTCTAAAGGTGGCAAATAGCAACAAAAGCAGGGTTTTACTTATTAGACCACATGTTGTGTTACACCCCAGGCTTGAGTAGCCAAGACAGGAGTTTGGAGGTGAACTTAAAGGTTAGAAGAAGAGAATGTTCCTCTCCTCTCAGGTCTTCCTTCCATCATGAAAAATTAACATTTGGGTGATTATTTAAAATAGATATCCAACCTACTTTTGGTTCACATGGGGCTAAAGTTGCTTTAATTTCACTGCATATACATTTCTCAGTGGGGAAAACCTATTTCCTTGAAAGATCTGAAGCTCTAAGTGGGATACCTGAAACATTTTAAGCTATAATTTGGTTATACCTGATACTGGTTTGCAGTGCTTGATATTCAGTATGGTTTTTCTTTTTTTTTTTTCTTTCCCGAGACTGAAGAGACATACATTGTTAGGTAGCACATACTTCACTAAGTTTATTTTTAAACTTAGAAAATATTATCACTAGCAAAAAAGTACTAGATTGGCAGCTCTTGGAGAATGAAATCTTCTCTTCAGCCCTGGAGTGACAGAGCCAGTTTTGGTAAGACCTTCCCACACTGCTCTTCATCTGTGTGCTCTGAGTGTGGCTTCCTCATTACCTGAATCACACAAAAAAGTCCCAGCTGCTCACACCTGGATGCAAACCCCAGGTGTCTGCTCATCTTTCTCATGCTGTGCTATGTGGAAATACTAGCGGCAATGACAGACAGACATTAATGGAGGCTGCAAGCACAGTGAAGCTGTAAGGAATTTGCCAGCAGAACCATATCTGGTGAAGCTTGCTGATGTAGTGCTTCTCCTTCAGGTTGAAGGTTGCCGGCATTTCTGAAACCTGGGAGAGAAAGTCTATCAGCTAGAAATCATGGTAGCTAAAATTGAAAGCAGTTGCTAGAAATTTGGGCTGGATAGTTTTCTTCTTGGTGGTCTGAAACTGGGTTTTTGTGTTTGATTTCTCCTCTTAGCATGAATGGAGGACTGAAAGATTATAAATGGTATCACACAGCAGTGGGTGTAGGGAAGTGTAAATGTTAAATAATGAATCTTTATAACATACCTGCAAAGCCAAATGTATCATTTAACTTCTGCTCATCAGAGAAGGTCAGGCAAGACATATGTGACAGTTAGGACTAGATCGAAGGTGTAGCCGGGCAGACCTGAGAACCTTCTTCACTGACAAGTGGTCTGGCTACCCCAAGGATGCCATTTTGCAGCTGCTTAGAAGAGGTCAATGGAAAGTACAGCTTTGACTCTTGATGCTGACTCTTAATATTACTCATCTGTACTACATCACTGATACCAGCAGGACACACCTCCGTTCTAAAGAGCTGTATAAGCACTTTTGCAGCTGGGTGAGTCCACTCCAGAGTTGTACAGACCGATAACAGGGAGCATGCCAGAAATACAGATGGGGTCATGCTGTGTTCTTTTTGTAGTCTTTTTGCAGCCCTTGACGTCAAAATAATGCGAAACAACCTTGGGGTTTTGTTAATGTGTCACATCAGGTCCATTCCTTTAGTCACTCATGCTTTCTTCTCCCTCCTCATTTCTGCACAGGCTCCTGTGCAGTCATCTCATGTGTGATTAACTTCTTACCAGCATTTAACTGAGACTGTAGTGCAAAACTTGAATCTGAATTAAAATATGTCCCCAGATTTAGGCAGCTTGATCCAGGTTTGGTGGTGGCCCATTTCTCGGTGAAATGTATAACAGCAGCCAAGTGTCTTCTCTTGTATATTATTATATTTCTTAATTTCATGGTGTGTTTTCTTTGTTTGTTGTAGTAGCCTGAAATCATGCATCAAAACTCTTACTGTATTCATGAAAACATACCAAAGGCGAGCTTCACTGGCTAATTAAATCTTCTCTGTTGCACACTGGCATGACAAATATAGATTTAAACCAAATGTAATTGCTATTATAGAGTTGCTCCTATTCTATTCACCTGATGTTATCAGAAGGGTCTGGCCCAGGAGGCAGGATGTGCTGAATGCAATGCAGGAGGTTGGAGGAGCAAAAATCTGGGGCAGGTGGGTACAAAAATAAAGGGTTCTTTGTACACAGAGGCATTCCTGTATGCCAACAAAAAAAAAGATAAAGGTTACAAAGCAAGTACTTCCACCAGCAAGATCAGAAGCTGCATGTCTTCTGTTCTCTTTAGGAGTCATTCAGAGCTGCAGCTTGTTGGCTGCAGAAAGCAAATGAGATTTGGGATGAGAAGAACTGAACCCTACAGCAACAGCTTGTGGTGGAGGGGAACAGAGAACTGTCGAGCACACTGAACATCAACAACAGATGGGTTTTTGTGCAAAACATGGTACCACAGTTAGACTAGGAAGAAAAAATGACGGCTTTCCATCTCAGCCTCAGAGCATTCAGGAGGAATAGATGTGTTGATGGCTTGAACTGAAAGGTGGGCATTGTCTCATGTCTCCTGCCTCTTCTCCCTCCTTCCTAAAGAAGCCGTTTAACTTTTTCTCTACTTCCTCTAGGACCTTAGTCCATGAAGAAAATCTGATCTTCAGCCTCCGAGGGACTGAGATTTTGACAGATTCCAGCCCCTAACGCTACTTACGACTGCCAGTTTAGCTGATCGTGAGTTTGATGCCCTTTTCTTCAAGTCCACAAGCTGATGTCCACAAACTCCTGTCTAGAAGCATTGGTGAAGAACATAAGCCAGTAGATGGGGTGTGCTGGGTAAGCAGAAGAGAGAAGTAGTGACTGGGGAAGAACTGGCCGGGCTGGATTCTTTGCGGGTATCAGGTCTGAGATGGCCTTGCCACCCAGCTGCTAGAAACAAAACTTGTGCTTTTCCATTGATTGGGTATTAATGCTTCTGGAAAATACCTTCCACAATATATGCAATTTGTAGAGGAATTCTAAAAAAAAAGAAAAAAATAATGCACTTACACATAAAATTATAGTGTTCTCGTTAATATTGTGTCCTTTTCATTAACAGTAGTGAGGGTATGTTGAATTTGTTTTGCATAGCACCTCTGTTTTCAACATGGAATGAGTTTTTGCACTGGTTGCAGCTCACTGGTGAACCAGCTGACAGGGAAGGCAATGAGAGAAGTGACAGCAGCTTGGAGTTCGGTAAATCAGCCACTGTCCATACTGGGGCTAAGGAACCCCAGGTTCATTTAGCTGTTTTTCCCATTAAAATGAACCTAATAGAGCTAATATTTTTGTTTTAATTAGGAGTAGATTCCAGTAAGGAAAATAGAAGGTTTTATGCCTTTCTCAGAAGTGCTGAAGAGCCACAGAGGTGGTTCAGGCATACAACCTCCCAGGAAGAGAAAGGAAATGGATGCTTCCATGCTGGCCATGGATTCAGGAGGACAGCATGGCATCAGATTACATCTGTTTGGTATTTTAAGGTTTTTTTACAACCTTAAAGTAGAATGTTATTCCCTGAAGAATGCAGTCCTGCAGTTTAAGAAGAAATATTCTGGTATAAAATGTATTCCATAGGAAATTCTGCTGCTGTGGAAAATGTGGGGCCTTGCCAGAAACCCTCCCACTCAGGAGAGAAACTGAATCCCAGAAAAGCGGATGGACTCTACGATATTAAACACTAGGGGAATGGGTTCAACTCTGTTGCCCTTTTCGGTGAGATTACAGCTGACAGTTCAGGCAGGAGGATATGTGCAGTGAGTAACGTGAAGTGGGATAATGCATGCAGAACACTGTGTGCTGGAAGACTTACATACGGCTCTTGCTCAAAATAGTGTCTTCAGACATAGACTGTGGAGTATGTGCATAATGGCTCTTTGCTGAAGTTTTTGTAATGTATAATCTTTGATGGAAGTAGAGGCTTTGCTTCTGCACAAAACTGCATCTGCCATTGCAGACTGCTGGGCATGTTCCGTGCATAATGTTCTGGTGTTACTGCATGTGTACGTTGCTAATGCCTAGACACACTTCTGAAATGATGAAGATTTTTCCTTCATTATGATCTGTGTAACGACTATTCCTCACCGAAGTGTTTATCTCAACTCCTTGAATTTCCGTGCAAAAAGATCTGATTAATTATTTGTTTAAAGGCAGCAAATGTGCTCCTCTCCCTCTCTCCCCCTCTTGTTCTCAGCTAACTCAGGCATAACGTCTTTGCAGTTTTTTCCTGAGGTTTGCCAGAATACTTCATCACTAGGATGAGGCACAGGTATCTGCAGTCGTGCTTCAGGACCAAAGGAACTGCTTGG
Source organism: Xenus cinereus (assembly GCA_025774025.1). Taxonomy (NCBI): domain Eukaryota; kingdom Metazoa; phylum Chordata; class Aves; order Charadriiformes; family Scolopacidae; genus Xenus; species Xenus cinereus. The sequence continues at coordinate 52,902,280 of JAOXJK010000001.1, read as the reverse complement.
GACTTTGTTCACTTTGCAAACAAAACAAAGCCTGGCTGCTTTCTGTTGTTCTCTTTTCTAGGCTGTTAACTCTGGGCATTGTTCACTGTCAGTGCTAGCAGAAAATGAATAAACTTAAAATATGGCTCCTTTGAGCAACTGAACAGAGAAGTTTAGAATGAGAGCCCTTTCTCAAATTTACTTACTGCAAACAATTCAGAGCTTGCTAGACCACTCTCTGTTCTCTGCGGTGCTTTGCATCGTGACAGAAAGACGCTGTGTAAATGTAAGATATTATTATTAGCTCTGTCCCATGTTCAAGCCGTCTGATAACAGCAACTGTCCTCTCCTTTCATTGATGCACTTGTGAGATCCGTCAGTCGGGGCTGTGTCAGCGGCACAAGAGAGGGAGGGTGCAAGTGTGTTTATTTTTGCTGCCAGTTTTATTTGCTAATGAGAGAGGAGTCCATTACTAGAGAGGGAGCCTATGCGAGTCAGTGACTGAGTCAATTCGTTATCAAGTGCTGGCTCTAGTGCCAAGTATTGCTTAGGAGAACTGAAAATCCTAATTCCTCCACCCCAAACTCCCCTCAGCCTAGCCTTTCATAGTCACTCCTGATATTAACTGGAGATCACAGCTGCTGGGAAACCGGCGGATACAATTTTACAGATGGATGTTGTCTGATGTCAACCTTTCCTCCTCCCCTCCCCAAGCATCTGACAGTTCTCAACCAAACGGACAGACGATAGAGCAAAACTGGGATTATTTCTTTATGTTCATAATTGTAATGACTTATTTTCAAAGTGCTTTTGCTCGGTAAGGAGGGGGGATAGAATAGCGTTTATCCAGCTTGCATTTTCCCATCTCATCCGCTGTATTTTCTGCCCCGCAGCATGCTCCTTTTTCCACTTAATCTTCTCCTCTTTCTTCTTCATTTTAACCACTTCTGGTCCCCTGAACATCGTGTTGCTTTGGTGATGCCCCCCTCACCTGAACTCAGACACGGTCCTAGCCCCGCTTTGGCTTTACAAACCGCCCCTTCGTGCTTTCCAATCTCTTTTCTTGAACTGAACATGTTCCTGACCCAGCTTGCTCTCCACAGGGCAAATTTCTTACTGCTGGGGGAGACGTGCTTCATCCCCACTGGACGCAACAGTGTGTGGTAGCTGCCTTTGGAGTGAGCAGTGTTACTGCTACCTGCCAATGCTGGATAGAAACAGCAGCCTCCCATGCTGAGAGCTCTCCGAGCCGTCTGCCTCACTACTGCCTAAAGCAGATGAAGCCTTATTTTGCATAAGGTAGGACATCATAGTCCTAAAAAAGGAGGAAATCACGACAAAAACTCCCAAAGCTTTGGGAAGAGTTTGGGGCCATCTGGCAGACAGCAACTTCTGCTACAGTCTTTCAGGGAGATGCTCATCCAGAGCTGTCTCTGGTGGCAAAGCGCTGTCTGCAGAGCCACCAACACAGTTCCTGCTTTGTATCCTCATGCTGCTCGTTCCACTGCTGTCCAAATCTAGGCCGGGCTGTTTCTGTGGGGAGGAACCCTGAGGTGGTGTCATTACAGGTAAAGTATGTGACTTGTGCACTACAGTTGACTCAGTTCTACCTTCAGAAATGTCCTTTTTTCTTCAGATCCTCTTTGTCCATTGCAACACCTTGCTCCTGGTTTGCTCTCTCCTTCCCAACAGAGCAATTCCCATGTGATTCAGGAGCTCATTTTTGCATGCTCTCCTTACTTCACGATTTTTTGTGGCCTTGCCCAGCCTGCCCCCACCTGGCAGGTCTTTTTGGAAAAGGGCCCTGTGTCACCTTGTGCTACTTCTCTGTGGTTTGGGCTTGTGCTGCCTTACATTATTGGCCAGGTCATGGCTCCCAGCAATGCCCTTTGTTTCACTGAGCAGATGGCTACTTTTTTTTGTAGACTCTGAAAAAGACTGGAAAATCATGGTTTTAACCTGGGAGAACGGACAGCCGACCTCCTGTCAGTAGACAGTGGAGGGAGCAGATGTTCTGCACAGTGCTTCTCCTCTGTCACCTTTGGGGAAAGTGGGTTGACTTCGTTTTGCTTTACTCACTTTTAGCATTGTAGTACTAGGCTTGGAAAAGAGAAGTAGTGAGATTTTAAACTCTTATCTCCCTTGGGCAAGAAAGAAGCAGGAAGGCTTGAACGCTGCTGTGGTTGTGTTGTTTTACCCCATCCTGTTCCACCTTGTTTCACCACAACCCATGTGGTATGTTGTGGTAGGGGCTGGAAAGCAAAGGAGAATCTCATCAGAAGTGTGCTAAGGAGTAAGGGGGAGAAATGGGGACAACTCATATGAGCTGGGACGAGGCTGGAGAGGTGGGGCTGAGAAGTGAATAATTCACTACTGGTCTTGCAGATAAGGAGGTGCATAGAGAGGAAATCACCAACACTTGTCGGGAGGAGCTGGATTTTCTGCATTGCTGAGTGTCCAGTCAGAGTCACTGCAAAGTCACCATCTGCTTTTGGGAACACTGGTGACTCTCTGAACGTTACACGCTGAGGAGCTGGGAATAGGGTGCTCCAAAGGCAGTTCCATTTCCAGAGGAAAAAATATGAAGTCCTTGATTTTTCTGGAGTCCAGCTCCTGTGTTTTCTTTTCACTCCTTGCGGCTAGTTTGTACTGGATTTATATTCCTAAACCTCTTCGCACGATTAATCCACCCCCTTTGTAAGATCCACCCCCTTGCTACAAATGGATAAACTGTCAGATAGAGATGATTAAGGGACTTGCCCCTAGATCTGGGGTGAGGGAACTTTCTGATTCAGGTTCCTTGCTCTTGTCAATTATATATCCTAGACCATATCCCGCTTCCCACCCCTTCCTTCATGTGTATTACCCTGCTTTCTTCTACTTTTCTACCACAGTTAGTGTGAAACCTTCCTCTAGAGTTGATTTAGCCATATAAGAACAGTTTTCCTGCTTTTCTGCCTCAACTAATCGGTTTTTAAAACATTTCAGCTGAAAGTGCATCTTCATAGCCTACGCTCTTGAATTTTTCTCTTCCTCTGCAATTATTTACCCCTCAAAAGTGGTTTTATTTAGCTACAGTATGTACATTAAATACGAAAACGTGGTTGACTTTTTTAGAATAGTTATTATTGGCTGATTTCACATTGCATGATGAACATGAAGTAAATAAGTCTTGCTAAGTAGGTAGGCAGTGTAATAGTCAAGGGTCACTTCAATAGCTCTCACAAGCATCCGGCTCTAGGTGCTGCAATCTTTGAGGATATAGGCTACAGAATAAATTTGGGTTATAATTTGCAGGTGGATATTTTCAGGTCTTTGTCTTTCTTTTGTAGCTTCTTTAGCTCCTATATGTCGTACACTTTGCCTCCAGCATGATTTATGGCGCAGCCCAGAAGGTAGGTTGGTGAGGCAGTAAGAGGACTTATATCATGCAGAGGGGATTAAAAAGCAATGGTTTGTACTTATCTGGATACGTGAGTACAGTCCAGACTTGAAGAATATGACTCTAAAATTCAAGGTAGTTTAGAAAACCTGCTCAGTTAAGCTTCATCTAAAACTTGCCAGAGCTGTAATTTAGATCAAATTTCAGGCAGTCAGAGCCACTTTTGCTGAATGGGTTTCAGCCTCACATGGAACAGGCTTTGTAATGGGCTTGATAGAAATATAGCAGACATCTGATCTCTGTGGCAGCACAGCTGATTCTGGGATCAGTTTAGCTCAGCTGAAACTGGTTTGAATTACGAGCAAATGTTTGCTTTTACTGCTCTGATATAAAACATCCTTCATTAGTGGGGCAGATATGGTTTGTCCCAAGTACGTTGTTCTCCTCAAGGTTGTTTGTTATCCTGTCCAGTCTTCATCAACAGCTGGTAATGGACTGCATGTGCTATTTTTATTAATATGTTTGTATAATGTATATCTGCTTCATACTATGTCTATACTGTTTTCTACGCTTCTGTGCACTTTTTGATGCTTCAGCTCATACGGCAGCAAAATTTGAACCTTTCGTTTTATTTGGTAGGGTGTTAGGACTTTTCATCTTGGAAAAGAGATGTCTGAGTAGGAAATGACAGAGGTCTAGTAGGATCACAGAGACAGGTAGGAGATAACTGTTTTTTCTTAATGTGAAAAGTAGGAATTCCAAGTAAATTTATCAGCCAAAACCAAAAAGAGTCACTTTTTTCATCTGGTACATGCTTAAACTGTGGAATTCACTGGATGTTGTGGAGGACAAAATTATAAATAGTCCTAAGAGAATCTTGACACATTTATGGAAAGAAAAAAGGCCATTAAGATCTATGAAACACATTGACGCAGATGTGATCTTTGGCTCAGGAAATCTCTCAGTCACAGATATCTGGCTGCTGGGAGAATACAGTGGGAGAAAGATCACTGTATATTTGCTCTGTCTTTGCCTAAACCTTTGTTGTTTCCTGTTGTCATCAGTGCACTGGGCTGGGTGGTCCTTTGGGTCTGGTACCAGACATATGCTCTGATAGTCTTAGCGATATTTCTTTAAAAACATGCAAACAGCTTGTTTGGAGTCAAGTTAAACATTGGTGTTTAACTTCATCAGCAGAGAGGTTTTTTCACTATCTTGTCAGGAGTTGTTCCTAGATATGATCAAGGCACAACAACAGCATCTCTAAAGTTAGGACAGTCAATAATCATTTGGAAGAAATGTTAACATACCTTGATTAAATATTAATGTTATGAGTCATAGGGAGTTCTTGGAGATTGGGGAGAATGGGAAGAAGGCTTAAATCTCAGTGGAATTCTGTGAGGGAACTATGGATTTAAAATAAGTAACGTATCCAGTATGTGTCTGAGCAATATCCAGGCCTGAAATTTGGATCTCTGATACAAGGATTGTGTTCTACCATCTTTTTAACTGAATGAAGCAGAGAGCGAACTTCTGGCAGCTTAACTATAGTAAAAGTCTGGTTTTCTTTAATTGCTGTATGTCTGTCTGTGAGGTTAGCAATTCTATTTTTAATATATGAATTGTAGCAAATACATGATATCTTTAATTTCATCTTAACCTCTTTCTGTTAGAAATGCCTTCAGGAAAGGTTGAACTCCAAAAGTTCTACACCCAAGAGAATGGTGAACCATAAACCACTCTTATGGTGTCCTGGGACAAATTCAAGCTCCCTCATTAAGCTTTCTGGGCTTGTGTGAGAGCTGGCAACACCAGATGTTTTCCATCAACAAAATTTACCCAGACTACCTTTAGCATGAAGTGAAAGACTGAGATGAGTTCCTCAACCGTAAGACTCTTCCATGAGTTTACAAAATCAGGCCAAGCAAATTTTGAAATTGTTGGGAGCTGCAGTGGAGGCAGATTTTACAGAATGAATGCTGTTGTGAGGACGTAATGTGCTTTTTTGTTGCTTTTTACTTCTATGGTGCTTTTTGCTCTGACCTGCAAAACCTCCTTCCTTACAGTTAAGAAAGGCATTTGTTTTGAAGCAAGGATGCCAGTGTTGGTGTGGATGGGGATCAGGATCGTAGAGGCCCAGAATAAAGAGAGGTAGATTTTGTAACCACTTACGATGTTCCTAATATCTTTCTAACTTGGAAGCTAGTGTATGTCATGAAAGTAACGAACACTTCATAACTCCTGATGACCTGAGCTTTGATTTCACGCTCCCAGAGCTGCCATGGGAACGTCAAGAACTACACGCACCACACACCCCAGCTCATTGCCTCCCTGTCTGAGCTCCTTTCAGCTTTGATCTCTTTTGCCTTTTACCATGTTTCCCACCAAAAGGGCTAATCAGCCCGACAAGTGGTTGTGTCTGACATGATAGCCAGCTGCCCTCTCCCTTCCCTTCTCCATGCAATATATACTAAACAGATTCTCATTATTGTTCCCTGGTAGCTAAGCAACCATGAAATGTCAGCTTGGCCTAAATAAATAAAAAAGGGATACATATATTTGTAATATATTTATATCTACATACGTGTAGTTAGCGATATATGTGGTCATCTGAGCACGTCTATACGTGTGTATCTGTGAAATTTGATTAAATGTGAAAATACTTTGCACTTCCACCTGAGATCTTGAAGCTTTTTGTTTAAGCATACCCATGCTCTTGTGATGGAAATATTATCACTACCTCCAAGTGACAAGTAAGCAAGCTATGGTATAAAGAAATAAAGTGACATTTCAAGGTCACAGAAATACCCAGCTGAAAATACAGGAACAGCTTCTAGAAAATGTGTGCATGAAAATCCTGTACCAGATCCAAATCCTTCACCCCATTACTATTTCCAGTATTGCAAACAGCAGGCTGGCGTCTCCCTGTCTTTTCTCTGCGCAGCTGCTCCTTTCTCATTTTGTTCACTCATTGCACCTCTGCTGTTGGTCCCCAGATTTTTCCTATTGCTCCCCAACGACTCTGTTCCCCTTCATCAGATGTCCTTTTACTTCATATAGACATGCTTTTCTTAGACACTCTCTGGCTTCTTGTTCTTCTTCCTTCACCGCCATGTCTCCTTTCTGCTCTTCAGCTCTCCACCAGCCCATTCTTTTTCCACCCTTCACCCAGATGTACAGAACTTGTCAAGCTGGGAAAAAAACCAAAACAGTCATTCCAAGAGAATCCAGTGGTGTGTTCTGAGAGCTGGAAGTGTCTATAGGTTCCAGGGAAAAGTATTTCCTAAGCTGGAGGTGAAGCATTACTTTCAGTGAGAATGAGAGGCAAAAGGGTTAGTTGGGAGGAGGAAAGAAAAAACAGCAAATTTTGTTGCTCTCCATAGCTCCTTTCCAGAAGAGGAGGATTTCAGGAAGTTTCTTCCATGTGAAATGCATCTATGCAAATATTTGCTACGAGCCAGACATGAGTCCTTGCTCTGGCAGTGCAGGACTAGTACTTTAGTACTTCAGCCCCCACCAAGGAATTTCATAATGTAAAAAAAGCCCTTTAGAGAGTTGTGGGCTGCTCTCGGCACCCTGCCTACGCTCTGGATGTGGCCAGAGCATCTTTGTGCATTGACAGTCACTTATCATCCTGGACCTTTCCCAATACCCAGTCTAAAATAAAGCTCATCTGCCCTGTGAGTGCCTGGGAATTCCCAGGATCTGTCTGTGTCCTGCTAGTGTGTGTTTCCTAGAGGCTTAATTAAAATACAGTTTGGGTGCTGTTCAAGACCTGGGGCAAAACTAAGTCAGGCAAACATCGGATCTCGGTGGATGTCTTGAGCTCTTCCTTAGTTACCTAGACGAGGATTCAGGTTTCTCAGGTTAGGGATTGCTGCATTGGGTTGTTAAGCACTGAGAGAAACCAGATTCCTGGACTAAATTGGGAACTGAGGGCTGGGGAGCTCCTTTTGTTTTTTAATGTGTGTAATGTGCATTTGAATAATAGCAAGGGGGTACTTGGGGTCCTGAATTTTAGCTAGGGATGTGTTTAAGCCGTCAAGAGGTTTGCTCTAACATCATAACTATAACAGCTTATCCTGTGTAAGCTGAGTGGGCTTAAAAGAGGAGTGGGAGGAAAAGAACTGCAGCAGAGCTGGAGGCAAAAAGGGCAGGAACAGCTACCTTAAAGCATGACTATTTAAAGTTTCCTGACCCATGTGGGCACCACTCCCCTCCCTTAGCTGAAAACACACATTCAAGGCTTTGCATCTGAACAGATCTTCCATCACCCACATTCAGCCATGACAATCTTCAGCAGGTCCATTGTAAGCCAGGGCAGAAACCAGGACAGATTTTCAGCAGGCTGCCAGGACCAAAGCTGCCACCGTCCTTTCAGGGCTGCAGCCAGAGCCCATTGCTGACCACATGCCAGCAGAAGGCTGACGGGACTCAGTGGATGAACCTTGGGAGATGCAGTCTGTCCAGAGAGGCAAAACCTCACTGCCTTTAACCTCTTGCTTCCCCAAAGATGTTGTGTTTTTTTGTCCATCCACAGTGATGGGCTGTGTGAGTGGTGAGAGAGCAGCCTGCCCTCCCACCTCTGCTGGAGTAGGGGAACAAGAGCAAATGAGCCTGTGAGTAGACTGGGCAGGGCCAGGCTGTCCTTTCGTCATCCTGATCATCGTGTTGTTAGTGCTGGGCGCGGGGCAGATTTAGCCTGTGCTAACTTGCAGACAAAGCCTGGCTCCAGCTCAGGGATGGCTTTGTCCAGGGACTGGTCCCCGGACGTGTGAAGGAGTAGAAGAGGAGGGTAGCTATAGGGACACGAGCCACGCTGTACCACTTGCCTTGCAAATGGGCCCTGGCTCATTTTAGCTCCTACGATTGACTGAGCCAGCTGATCGTGAGTAGCAGAGGGCCAGGATAGGCGTAGAAATATTTCCTTTCTAGATCACAAGGGAAGGCAGCTGAGCCTTGTCCCTGTCTCGGCCAGTCAGGCTAGGTCACCCAATGATGTTAAGTTGCTCAAAAAGAGAAATAATGGCTTTTAAATGATGTTTCCTACAGTAATTTCTCTTTTGCCTTCTACAGGGAAAGACTCGGGGCAGCTGGTGTTGTAGCTCCATCTACCAGGAAGCAACGAGTCAGGCTCCACTGTCAGTCACAGATGGTGTAATTAATTCTTCTAGGTAGTGTAATTAGTCCGTCCTATCAGCTACATATTTTCTCAGTCAAAATTATGCTAAAGCTAATAATACATAAAACACAGAAAACAAAAAAGAAACCCAAAAAAGGGGAAGCAATAATGGGAGGAGAAGGGATTAGAACAAAATTTACCAGTGTATAATTTTTTCTTGTTGTACATTTCCTCTTCCCTTCAGCTTCAAACACAATTCAGAACAACTGGTGAATGTAGCAAGCAGAATGAATACAAATTGGCTTACTTTAAATAGCAGCGTGTAGGACTTAGCCAAAGTCTGCTTTCAGATGCTGAGGCGAGATAAGGCACGGATCCTGCAACGAACTCTGTGCGGGCATTGTGTCAAGGCTAGGCTTCTGCACCGTGGTGAGCCCGAAAGTCTGGGGTGCAGGAAGGCAGTGAGAGGTGCGTGTCTTCTGCTAATGTGTGCTATTCTTTGACTTGGGTCCCAGTTGGGCAGAGCTGTGTGGAAACCTGGGTATAACTCGCCTGCAACGTGGAGTGTGGGGTGTGTTGGATGTCTTTGCTTCCGAGCAAGTAAGAGGTACCCAGGAGCAGTCGTCAGAGATTTAGGAGTTGGTCCTCAAAGTAGGCAAGGGCTAGGTTATCTGGGATGGTGTCCATAAGAGAGGTCTCATGGCCATCTGTGGGTGAGGGACTGTAGCCCAGAAGACCCTTGCAGGCTTGTATGCTTTCCGGCTCAGAAGCTAATGCAGAATAGCTCTCTCAAATGCAGTTCGGCTTGTGGTAAAAAAGAATCACCCCAAAATGTAGCTGCTGTGGGAATTTCCTTGGGGCTCAGATTTGAGGATTAAACCTAGAGATGGTAAATACAGAAACTGCTGGGTGAAACCGTCCTCCACCATGACATGCATTGCTTCCCCAGAGGTCAGGCAGGTGGGAGGGGATAACTCACCCAAGCAAGCTGGAAAAGGGAGCTGTGGGGCTCTGCAATTAGCTCAGCCTGTTGTCATGTCACCCCCTCTCCTCCCGAGCTGTTTTGACCCCTGGCTTTGCCCAAAGCATCCCATGGATGAGCAGCGTCCAGCTGGGGAGAGGATGGAGGGGGATTGTGTGGGGGGATGGTGGTGCTGTAGTGCAGTTGGGGAGGACTTCTGTGAGCAGGACACGTCTAGTTCTATGCGGTGGGAGGGAGGGCAGTGAGCGAGTTTGCAAAGAAAACTGGTGCTGAGAACATGGAGCTATTTTGGGCAGAAAAGAAGAAGATTCAAAGCAGACTGCACGAGTCAGTCTCGGTAATGAGAGACTTCTGAGCACAGTCGATCTCTGTAATCGCTCCTGCGTGAGCTCTCCAGGGCTGGGTGGGCTCACAAAGGTCCTCTGGCAGCCCTGGCTCCAGTGTGGAGACTAACACATGTTGCCTTAGAGCATCCTGTGCTTGCAGTGCTCCTGGCCTGGCGTGGCTCCATGAGCCCACCACCACCTGTGTGCCTCAGCCTCGCTGCTGAGTGACCCCACTGGAAAAGGAGAGGGGGAGCTGGCTGAGTCCCTGCGAGCGCAGAGAGCCCGTTTCCCTGGAGATAGAGTTATCTCTTTCTAAGAGTGGATTTAGCCCAGATGGGAAGAAAAAAATGCTGAGCGGGAACAAAGTCCTTTTTTTAGAGCTTGAGGAGGCTCAGCCTTCCCTAGCGCTGACCCTTGAGTCTCTGAGAGCATCCTCTCCCCTGGGAAGAGGTGGTGGGGCAGCCTGGCTGTTCTGCCTGAGCCTGCCCTCAGCAGCGGTGGCTCAAGCATGGGAGAGGGTGCAGGGCTCTGGCCCCTGACAGGAGCTGTACCCTGGGGAGCATTTGCATTTGTCCACCTTCCCATCCTCCCAGTGCCTTCAGTTCAACCAGCTGAAACTCAGCTATGGTGGTGCCACTCGCTGTATCTCAGTGGACATGGTGAGGGCTACCGTGGCTACCCTTTGACAGAGCACTTTCTGCTGCCTGGTAAGAGGCAGGCTCTGGGTAATCTCCTGCACAGCAAATGGCAAAGCCTTTTTGTCGCAGTCGAGCTGGTGCAGAGCTTCTGACACACAGGTCAAAGCCCACTGATCTACGGTGTGGCTCAAGGGAGAGCTGGATGGGTCCCCCACCCCATGAGAGTTGGTTACGGTTCCCCAGAAAGTCTAAAGTGCAGAAGGGACTTTGCTATCCACGAACTGATCTTTGTCTTTTGGAAACTCAAGTAGCTTCAGGCACCACACCCGCCCCTTATTTTCCCTGACAATTTAGTTTCTGTCTTTCTTATCTCATTTTGCTTCAACGTCTCTCCTAACACCCCCCCCCCCCCCATCCATCCATCTCTCTTGTTGCTAGGTGAAAAACTCAGAGCAGCAGTCATGGAAGCTGACTCACGGCCCATACATGGGAAATGGAGACACTGAGTATTGCCTAGTGCCCAAAGCAAGCTGCTGTCAAGCCCTCATGGGCTGTAATTGCCCTGAGCAGCCTCACCTGGGACCCCTACCTATGCACCCACTCTGCTCCTTGTCCCAGGAGCGCTTTATAGCCTCAGCCTTGCTGTGTGTCTGAGCTGTGTAGTGAGGAGGTCTGGTCACAGCTTTAATGTATCTGGTTGGGCTTTCTGGACTGACCTTGGACTTGATTTGTAGCTGTGGGATGATTGCTGTGCTAGCCTTGCTCAGGTGCTGTGGGGCTCTGCCTGTGTTGGTGACAGCATGGTCCTGCAGTCCCCATCTTCTCTTGGTTTTCCTGGTGGAGCAGCCTGCACCTTCTGCTCCCTGAGAGCCTGAAGAAAAGTAGAGGTCCTGGGAGATACCTGGGTCTTGTCGCAGGAATCTCCTTAAAATGCTGTAGTTTTCTTCATCACAAGGTCTTTTCTAAGCGTTATTGGAAGAAGTACTGGTGCTCCTTTGGCTTTCCTTAATCCAGTGCAAGTATTTTCATGTACCAAAATGTGGCTACGTGGAAAAGGCTGCTTAGCTTCTCCCTGGAGACCAAAAACTCCATATAGTTATGAGCCTCCTACTATTTTTCTGGTAATCTTGATGTTCTTGCTAATTCTGGGTTGCTGTCCATTAATGCTAGTGACCTGAAAACTTTCTGCTGCAATATGGATAAGATACCACCTTGAACCATGTTTCTCCCACAACAGGGTGGTGCAATGCATCCCATTCACCCTGTGACAGTGAGTACAAGGGAGCATGAAGAGATGGGACTAGGGACACTGCTGAATGTTTCCAGAAGAATTACACAAGGCAGAATGTGAGGGGATCATAGCCAGGAAAAAATAGAATTTAAAACTCTTTTCAGATTTTTCTCGTTTTACTGAGTTAAGTATGCAGGGACTTATAGTATCCATGGTGATCTTCATTCACGTTGTTAAAGAAGACCTGATCACCAATTAGCCTAGCATGGCAATTTTTCTCTTTGGTACATAACGGCAGGCATTTAGGGTGCTAAATCTCTCCAGATTTTACATATCTGTAGAAGGCTCGTCTGACAACTAACCACCAGCTCTAGAACTGTTAGCCTGGCTTACAGAAGTTACTGGAGAGGATGCAGGGACGTACAGCTCTCCGTTATAGCTTTCCACTTCTGCTTCTGATCTCATCCAAGTACTAAGGGTACTTGAAATTCGTATCTTAAATCTTCCTAAATGCAGGACCAAAGGGTTGATTTGGAGGCAGGTTAATTTGGCAGAATAATTGCTCTTCTTAGGATTGTGAGAGGAGAAATCAATTTATATATGTAATTTTTGGGCTTTGTCATGACTACTCATTGCACAGGACAGGAGCTCATTATATGCTGTTGAAGCAGCCTGGGCAGAACTTGGAGGGATTTGCACCAGGATCAAAGAATAGGCTGCTTTAGTGTCTTGCCCCGCTCTGGGAAGAGCAGTGCTGAAGCAGCCAGAATATATTGGCTCACATTGCTCAGTGGCTGGGGTAGAGTGCTCAGAGTAAGACCAAAGAGCAGATTCACTGAGGGAGGGAAGGGCAGCTTGCTATCAGCATAGCGTAGAGATCTTACCTTAGGTGTGTTGCACTGTATGCTGTCTTCTTTCCCATGTCTGGTTCTCCTATTGGGATCTGAGGGGGTCCCATATGTTGACTACAGCTTCTAAAATAGACCAGACCTTGAGTGTTGGTCAGCTCTGTGATGAGGATGAGATCTGTTCCTTGCTATGAAAAGGGACTTTAATTTGGCTCTTCCATGAGGTCCAGTATTGTGATGTATTCACATCTTACATCAATAAAATAAAGTTTCTGTTCCCTTTCTTACTTACGTGTATAGTGCGCTGTTTGAAATGGTAGATATTTGTAATGTTTCAATAGCTTTTTTATTAAAAGAAAATGGAAATGGAAACCACATTTCTTAAATGAATTTTATCTCTGTGGCAGTTCCAGCGATTCAGATCTGTGTCAGTGCCAGTTTATTGCAGTCTATTTTCTCCTCAGTGAGCATCTGCTTAACAGTTCAGTGCAGATACAGACAGATAGGAACATTCTAGCACGCACCTAACTCCACCCTGGGGCATCACAGAAGTTAGTTAGGGTACTAGTTCATCTTTTTTCAAGGAAAAAGATTTTGGTCAAGCGAGATGTTTTGTCCACTGAACAGGTTAAAATCATCTTGGAATAACAGAAAATGAGGATTGTGCTCTCCCTCTTCCTGTTATTTCCTTTAACTTGTTTTTTCCTAGCAGCACTATTTGGAAAAAGTTGTTGTATAAATTTTATACAACATATAAAATTGTTGTATTTTATATGTTTATATGCTTTACCTTAGTCTACATATCATAGGTCTTGTCTTGTAATGTAACCTAACTGCTATGACCTATTATGACAAGTTGCAGAGCAATAAGCCATGAAGCTCCCCCAGCTCATGGTTTTCCCCTTCTTCTTCTCCCCATTGACTACAGGATTAATTTGTTTTAAAAAAAGGTTTATTCACTCTCAGATCAAGAAATGGATCTTAGTATCAGGTGGAAAATATGTACAGGATTGAAAGCAAAGTGCTCGTCTGTGTTTGTGGAATTGTTTAAGGAATACTACTTTGGTTAAGCAGGGCATGGAAACAGATATAATTATCCATGCTATCTAGACTGGAAAGAGTGCTGCGAGGGAGGAGGAGGATGGTTTCCTGCTCCAGTAAAGGCAGGGCTGTTTCCCACAGCCTCAGCCTGTGGCACCCAGTCAGCCATAGACTCATGGAGCAAAATGAGGCCAAGGTTCTTTAAACAATAAGGCTCCTGTGTTCTTACTGCTTCTTAAAGAAAGAAGTTTCTTTCTGAAATATGTCTCTGTCAACAGGCTTTCTCCGAGCAGTGCTCCTGGAAGGGAAGGATCTGGTTGTAAGGGTCCAGCTGCAGGGTTGGAACACCACTGAAGGGACCTCCTGGGTTACTGGGCTCAGTCCCCCGACTCTGACAGGCCCTACCTTATACAGGCACAAAGCTAGGTATTTGCTGATGGCCATGTTGTCTCTGGCATGCATATGTGTAACTGTAATTAAATATAGGGGTGCTTGCACCGCTGGAGCCTGCATACTTGGTGAGGAAACAGGGATGTGTCCAGAGCAAATGGAACCATTTGCTGTCAATAACTGTTTTGCCAAATAAGGGGTTCAGACTTTCAACTGGAAAAATGTATGATGAATTATACTCTATTTCCAACATGTGCTTCAGATAGAAGATTCCTACCACTGTATCATGGTCTCAGCTCAATGAAGGGGGCTGGCTCTTCTCTCCCATGAGAGACCATTGCAGCGACACAGCATCGTACTTGCCAGAAGAAGGTCTGGCTACTGGAGCTGCATGATGAGGCAGGGGAATATCACATGGGTGACTTTGGGTCTGTTCCTGGCAGCGCCAAGGGCAGCCAGGCCAAGGTTTTCTGCCGTACGTTGAGGTTTTTTTTGTTTTTTTTTTTTTTCCTAAGCCTTATCTCACTTTGTAGTTTTGCTCCTGATCCTTGTCATAGCAGCGCAAAGCAGGAGGGAGTTTATTCAGGTTTCAGAGTTCCCCATCCTCCCACCTTAGTCAGCTGTGTCTCTTCCTGTCAGACAAGCGAGATACCTGTGCCACTGCCCTGGTGCAGTCCTGACCTTGGGGGGGGTCCTTCGAGGTCATTCTCCTCTGGTTTCTGATGGAATATTGTCTTAGCATTGCCCACACTGCCGGCTGCTTTTTTAGGCACACAAGAGAGTCTTGGAAAGGCTGCCACCCTCTTCTCTGCCAAAGGTGTGGTAAAACTGCCTGCAAGAGCCATGAGGCTAGAAATACCGCTGGAGAGGGGAAGCAGTGATGGTGAGAATGGAGCAGTGTCCCCACAGTTGAGAAGCAGCCCTCAGGGCACGTGTTTTGGGACAGGAATCCCTCTGGGAGTCAGTGGCTGGTTCTCCCAGGTGTGCTACAGAAAGCTTTGAGGAGAGAAAGTAATTTCACCCGCAGGGCCTTTAGACAGAACTCACCCCACACCAACTTGTAATGGGAGACTGGTGTAGGGAGAGGCTCCTGTGGAAGGTGTGTGGGAACTCGGCCTCTGAGCATCTTTGGCTGAGACTCCTGCTCCCTACAGCGAGAAAAGTATTTTAGCTCCTCGTGTCCCTGTGACCTTGGTTTGGCATGGAGTGAATACAAAGCGAGGAGCAGCTTAGTGCTCAGAAGTGTAGCTAGCTAACTACAGCTGTCTTAGATCACCCTTCTGCAAGATCTACAGATTGCAAGGCAGGAATGGGGGTGGGGGGAGAGGATTTAGTCAGCTGATGAGCCTGGCTTCTCTGTCTCTTTTAAGAAAGCGGATTTATTGGTATTAAACATGTCTCTCTTAATGTGGGTGATTTAAAATGGAAATTGCCTTTGAAAGGGGATTTCCTATTAACTAGCTGGGAAGGAAAAATAGGATAATACCATCATCCCTATACAGGGCCCATAGATGAGATGCTGGAACAGAATGATCTGGTTAACTGCTGCTTCTTCAGAAATTATAGCTTCTCTGTAAGAGCAAGCCTTGCTCAAATTCCTCCATGAGGAATGGTTGTATAGATGCTTCTATAAAGTTATTTTTATGGAAAAAGCAGCAATCTTACTGGGTCCTTTGGGGTTCAGGTAAGAACCCACTAAATACAAATTTTGAGGGCACGATCAGCAGTATGCCCAGCTCTTCCATGTGTTGTATTTAAGACACAGACACTGTAAGGCTGGACAGAGGATTCACATTTGTTACCATGCAGTTAATGCCAATCAAAACTTGGTTTAGTTAATGAATTTAATAAGATAAAGAAATCCTTGTCTATACCCAAATTTCCACTAGTTTGTTCCAGATTGGCCCAGTTATCAATTTAAGTCTATACAGCCCCTTTATGTTGAAGAATTGATTTACTTAATCTGAACCCTTTCAATCTGTTTTGGTTAACATGACTCTGTATAAGAGGATGTGTGTTGGTAAGGAACATGGTCTCCGCAACCTCATTTCATCATTGCCCTCCCTGGTTGTGCAGAAGCCATTCAATGCTCGTGACAGGGAGGTCTTTGTCTTCCTAGTGGGACCTGGGACTTGGGCTGTGTGTGATGTGACATGACATAAAACACAAATAACTCTGAGAGAAGTCCGTTCTGCCATGGTGCTCCTGAAAAGCTTCTTTTAAAACTCTGCCTGGTGCTCAGGGCTTGTGGCCTTGAACAAGACAGAGCCTTCCTCTAAGCCTTCTGTCTGTAGGCAGTCAACTTGGAGCAAACCAATTTTTTTTTTTTTTTCTGGATTATCCCAGCCCTAATGGTAACATGCCTGGTAAAAACAGTGTCTGAAGAGTCCTTCAGCTATATGGGCCCCTCATGCCAGACAGATGGCACCAGCATGCGAGCCCCTGAGCTCAGTCTTCTCCTGGGGTGGTTTGTGAGATTGCCCGATGCAGCCTGGGGAGCCTCTTTCTCAGGCTGTGCTGAGTACAGACCAGCACTCAGCTCACGCTGAGACCTCTACTTCCTCTGAACTCAGCCAACTGCAGGGAGCAGGGCCAAGCCTTCAATTTCTCCTGGGTGCTGTGAATGCCTTCCAAGAGTCTTACACTTGCTCACAGTATTTGCTTAAAAACTGCAGGACAGCAAAGCAAAGACAGGACCTTCTGTCTCCAGTTTTCTTGTATAAGAAGCTCAGTGATGGTAAGACAAAGGATTTGATGTTCAGGAGTCGCTAGTGCTGGTCCCAGGAGGTGCTGTGGCCGCCTCCTTAAGAAAAGCAGAAGAGACAGATGAAAGAAAGAGCAGGGAGGGGCTGCAGCAAACAGTTACTTGTGCACCTTGCGGTTGTGTGTTTGTCTCCTGCCTCCATGGTTTTCCTCCCCTGGGGACCTCATTCCAAAAGTGCCCTAGAGAAACTGAGGTCTGCCTACCCTGTGGCTGAACCACGCTCCTCTACGGGACAGTCATGCCATTGCATCTGCTGAGGGTCTGCAAGGACTAGCTACATTTCCAAAGGCAGATAAAAACCATTTTGCTTCTTTTTGAAAGACTGGGGTGGGGCTGGAGAAAATAACTCTGTGTATTGCAACAGCCCCGTTGAAGGGAAGGAAAACATGAGGCAGGAGGTGGGTGCTTGGATCATTTATCTTGGTCTTATGTCGGGGAGCTGATCCTTGGTATGTAGCACGATTATGGGGAGGGCAGAGAGATGGGGCTAGGCTGAGAGCAGTGCTAAGCTTCTTCCTTGGATCTCAGCCCTGGCTCTGGAGATACAGGAGGACAGCCTGCAGCAGCTGTGGGGATGTGGAGAGGCCGAGGAGTGAACAGGGAATGACCACCTGCAGTGTGTGACCACCAAGGCTAGGGAAGAGTCAAGGCGTGAGGCAGAAGACTGGTGATTCGTGCAAGATAGGGAAGTGCTTGGTGCCTGTATGAAGGCTGTTCCTGGTTGGAGTTCCTTGGCCTCTCTTCCTTGGCCACAGTGCTTGTGCGCACTGTATGTGTTGATTAGTTGTGGGCACATTGGCTGCTTGGAAATGGCATGAGTGCCTGGGCCAGTGCTCTTGGTTGTTGAGGGAAGAGAATAGGATGGACCTGAGTCGATCCTAGCTATGGCTGGTTGGAAGAGCTGCTGAGAGACAAAATGGTGGCAGGCTTTCGAGTTGGTCTGCAATGGATTGCTTCGATCTGCTGTGGTTGGTTGCTTGGAGGATTTGTGTTGCATGGCAACCTTGTTGTCACAATTCAGCTGGTGATATCCAAGGAGGGGGCACTTTTGAGGACACTGCTACTGGGAGGGGAAGGGGGATCTAGGGGAGGAGAGTAAGTACAATAACTGCGATGGTCCACAGTGGTTGTGCTTTGCTCAGGGCTGTGTGGTGGAGCAAGTACTGGGTCTGGTTATGATTCTGTTTGTAGTCTCTCATGGGTTTGACGGGGATAGGGAGCTGGTGAGCATCTTGATGCTGTACAGGGATGTGGGCAGACAGCTGATGAGAAGGCTGGGCACACATTCTTGATACCAGACAGGGTTTTGAAGAGATACATGGTGTGTGAGGATGTGGGGACCCTGGAGCATGCCTCTCCATGACCTTGTGAAGGCATTCCGGTAAACATGGGGTCTATAGTCTTTCCAGCAAACATGGGCTCTCTCAGAAATCCAGACTTAAAGACCATCCAGAGTGTACTTCTATACTTCTGCAGAAATTGACCAAGGACAGGAAAGCAATGGGACAGGTTGCCCAGAGAGGCTGTGCAGTCTCCATCCTTGGATATTTTCAAGACTTAACTGGTTAAAGCCCTGAGCAACCCGATCTGAACTCACAGCTGACCCTGTTTTGAGCAGGAGGTTGGACGGGAGCCTCCTGAGGACCCTCCCAACCTGAATTGTGCTACGATCCTGTGACTTCCTGATGGTGAGGAGTGGCTGCTGTTCCTCTGTCACTTCGCTCTAAGACACCCACAGAGCCAAGCACTTCAGGTCAATACAGCACCTTCGCAGTTTCCAACCCTTGCTATCATCAAGAGAAGTTTGAAAACAAAAGCATCACAGATGCAATGACAGTCAGATATGCAGTTAATAGGGAAGCCAATTGTTCCTATTCTCCCCCCGAAGGAGATTACACTCCTTTCATTGCAGCACACTGAGACACCAAGCAGTTCTGACCTCTGTTGGACTTCAAAAGAAAGAACAGATTTTTAAGGAGCCAGTCCTTTCTGATGAAAACTCTGAAATTGGTCTTTTGAGCAGTAACTCCAGGGGACATTTATCATCTGTACATATGCTAGATGCTTGCAATCATAGAGCTTGAGGCCTACCATTATTACCCGAGACGTTGTGATTAGTTATTTCAATTCTATTCAGCTGAGCTATGGCTGCTGGTCGCTGCACAGAAGAGTAACGCAGATCCTGGTGACAGTTTGGGGGATGGGGCTGTCACCAGTATCAGTGGCCTTGCCATGCTGTTTCCACTAAGCAAAGAAAATGTCTGTACAACTCAGTGTATCTTTTATGTGAGCCCGTTTATTTACAGCTGGTAATACAGGACTTGTATCCCAGAATACTGTAGCAGCAAATGATAATAGCCAGTTTCCTTGCTCACAATTTCCATGGCTGCCTTACTAGTCAGCCCTGAAGGCTGGAGATACCTAACTCTGCTCCATGTCAGTGTCGTGTTCAAGTGCACCAGTGCCTCTCAAAATAGCTGTCCTTTCAGAACACTGAGTTGCAAATTGGTGATATTGTGTGTAGTGGAGACCTACTCAACAGCAACCTGCCTCCAGCTCCTGGTGACCAGAATAGTCCACTTTAGTCTAGTGCCCAGTACCAAATATGGCCATTTCAGATGGGGCCTCCTGCAGTCAGTTGCACAGTCCTCCTCACTCTTTCTTTGGACATTTACGTGTTTGGAACAATGGTAGTTGAAGCCAAACTTTCTCTGTGGCAGTTACGGTCCCTTAGTCTTTCCTTAGTATGCTCAGAGGATGCCCAGTTTGCATTTTTGGGGGATGAAGGCTGAGAAAGACAGTGGGAATCACCTGAGGAACAGAGAACTTGAACTCATCCACTAAGTTTGCATTGCCTGGATGCCTGTAGGCCTCGTATGACCTCCATCTTATTCTCCTATCGCATGTTTTTTTTGCCAGGGATCCTAGGTGTGTGGACTGCTGGATTTTCTTCTGGTGAGGACCTGGATCAGGAGCAAGGCCTTTTCCAGAGTCACATATATCCTCAACTCCGGGACCCAGTATATCTGGGAACAGTGAAAAAGCTATTCTGGTCCCATTGTTTTTGGGGAGCTATTTATATTTTTGCATGACTGGAACTGACTGGCTGATCCCTGCCTCTCTGCTGTGGAGCATCATTTCTGTGAGACAGGGACCAACACTCCATGGGACCTCTGTCTCAGGGAGGGTTAGCAGCAGCAGGTACAGGGCGTTGTATACATGTGAAGATCTTCTGACATGCTGTGCTGTGAGCTTGCTTGCATCTCAGACTGTCACCATACAGCTTTTAAGGCCAAGGATGCAGAGGGACAGCTATCAGCTTGTATCGATGGGTAGCAGATGAGTTTGAGGCAAAGTTCATCACTGAGGTTGTCATAGGCACTGTCATGGTGGACATTTTGAAGCATCTCTCTTCCTCTTGCTGCATCTCCTGAGGTGCCACAAGGAACAATATAACTGAGATGCAGACCTTCTCTGATGATTCTGAAGTCAAAAAATATGTGGTAAAACTGGCATTAGTGATATCCCCTTTTCCCTGTGCTTTTCCTTCATTAGGTCGTGGACTGTCCCTTGTGCCACCTGTGCCACTGGGACAATGTCTTCTGCAGAGGCTGTGTTCCAACAACAAAGCTGTTAGCTGGCAAAGGCAAGAAGATGAGGGGCCTATGGAAGTTGAGTCACGTGAGAGACACAGATCAGATCATGAGAAAAAAATGAGCAATTCCTTCAGGTAGCACGAAAACACATGGCCGTCTTTGACCTAGAATAAGGACATGGCCAGCAAGGACACAACAGCCTGCAGGCTCGCGCTTTGTCAGCGTGAGAAAGCCTGGTAGCGTGGCAAGCCCAAAGTACCAACTCCTGACCGACATAGAGGCTGGAGCAGAGATGCCCAGCTGCTCTTTTGCCAGGGGAACAAGCCACAGCTCCACAGGAGCTTTATGTACTTGCATCTAAAGGGCACAACAAAGGACAAATGGCCTTGTAAAACCAAGCAACACAACGGCATAAATACAGGGGAATGGCATGAAAAGAGCACAGAATAGAATCGCAGATTTCCCCCTTCTCAGGCAAACCTGTTTACAAGGGCCAGAGGAAGCCAAAATTTTAACTGTGAGCCGCTTTGAGCTGTCCTTCCAAATAAATGTTGCCTTGCTCTAATGCCCGGCCTCTGTCCTTGGACTGGGAAAATTGCCAGAGAGTGGCCAGAGCTCTAGGTGAACATTTTCTAAAGATGATGAGGGAAGAGGGACAGAACAGCATGTGCTTTTCTGAATTCAGTGCTTGGTAAGGGATGAGGAAGATGCATGCCCTGTGCATGGGAAGGGTTCATACTTTCCATTTGCCCACTGCCAGGCCAATCAGCACTTGGGTCCTGCCAGTAACATGTAAGGGAGAGGGCAAACTTGCAGGCTTGCTGGTGGATGGAGACTGGTCAGCTGAAGCCAGACCTCACTCTGCTGAGTTCGTAATCACCGTGGAGGTGAAAGACAGCTCATATTTGAGTAAGGCCTGGTCTTGGGATCAGGTTTACAGCTGATGTAAAGCAAAAACAATAGCCAGAGCATGAGACAGTCTGTGGGTGGTGCCTGTGATCACGATGCTGAGGCTTGAGTTTGAGTTGAACCTAATGTGAGAGCAAAAATGGGCTTCTGGGCTTCAAAGCAGTTGAGGTAAACGTCCTCCATTTCAATTTGATGGTAGATTAAAAGAGGCAGCTGAGGTGTAGCAGAGGTATTTTGCTTATTGCCTCTTTCTAGATGTCTAAGTAAGGGGATGTCTAAGTAAAGGAGAGAAGAAGGTGGCAGTTTTCTTTAGAATATAGAGCAATCTGACAGAAATCTTAATGCTTCTTCCAGCCAGAGGGCTGAACTATTGAGTCAGCTGGCTCACTTGGAAACAGCTCAGGCAAAGGAAATCTATCTCCATCTGCATAATTTGCTAAGGGTAGGTGTCTTTTTTCAGGAGGGTGTGGTGGTGATGGGGCAGCATGATAACCTCAGTTGCTGGGGTTAGTTATTCTCTCCTCGCTCTGTGAATATTCAGGTTTAGCACATGCTTTTCTATGTTTTCAATTAATGAGACTACTAAATAAACAGGCACAGGAGCAGGTGACCCTGATCCTGCTGGCTCTGAACTGACCGTGGACACGCTGGTTTTCAGAGCTACTTTTAAGCTCATTAACATCTCTCTTCCGTTTGCCCCTGGGCAAGGAGCTATCTTGGGGACCATAGCTGCATGCTAACTGAGATAATTTTTCACTTTAAAATGTGTCTGTGGAAAACATTTGTCCTAAATTAGATGGTCAATACAAATGTACAATAAATGTTGGAGTGAGCACCTAACCCAAACCCTGTGGGAACATCCCCAGCTCACAGGCTCTTGGCTCTGGTGAAATCATTCCTACTTCTGTTTTGAAGGATGCTTTTAGACCCACAACTCTGTGTTAGAAAAGTGATCTGCTTTTCTAACGTCATGCAGCTCCTTGTTCAGAATCCTTGTCAGTACGAATAATATTTTCCTTCGCTACCATTTCTCCCCCCGCACCCGCTCGGCAAGTTATTTGCAATACCATCTGCTTCACCTGAAGGAGGAATGAGAGGAACAGCGAGAGACTCAGTGCTGTTATCGGCCTCGAGCTTTTCTGATAAAAAAGCTGGGTCTGTTAGGAGGTCATGAGCGACAGGGCTTCACCAGCAGGGAGCCCGGCTGGTGACACTAACCAGTGCCTCCGCTTTGCCACATTGCCATCAAAGTGCGTTCGCTCACTGGAGATGCCCCACTCCATATGTATGTGTGTGTACTAAATGGTATCAGAAGTTCTGACAGAGCTTGCAGGTGAAGGAGGACATGGGAGGTGGGTGAGATTTCATCTTTGCTTTGTGTACGTTGTTTCCCTGTGTTAAGGGCTGAAAGGAATCTACGGAGAAAAGATAGGAAGCATGTGTTTGGGAGGAAAAAAGTAGTGATGCTTTGATGGCAGTGTTTTTAGGTCATAAGGTGTTTAAATAAAAAATACATTCTTTGGGAGAAAAACAAGTATTTGTGTACACTGCTGCTGCCAGCTTTTGCCTCAGTGGTGACATGTATATTTTTCAGAGGGAAGGATTTATTTTTTACCCGCAGTAACTTAATGTTCTGAGTGAGTTTATAATAGCACTGATTAACTGGTAGCATTTAGTTTGAGTGAAATATCAGCTCTGATGTCTGTACTCCTTTTTGCTCCAGACACTTTTATCAGTCTTGGAGCTGTTTAACTTCACTTATTCCTTCCACGGGAGGTGGTTCATGTTGTAGCAATGTCCCATTGAACAAGCATTAAGGATTTGAGGCTGTGTAAGTGGAGGTGTGGTATTCTTGGTAGGCTGAAGAAATTTGTGGAACAGCAAGTGAAAAGCTGGGTATGTCCCACTGCTTTGTCTAGACACCATTTGAATGGAGCAGGGCTTGCCTGCTACTTAACTAGCATGTAGCCTTCTGTGTAAGAAAAATAAATGTGCTTATTTATGGTAGCACCCATACTGCAGTACTTTGACCTGACTATAACGTACACAGCAAAGAAGTGGCATGTTATTAACTATTCTATTATCAACAACAAAGCAAAACAAAAGGTGAAAAGCAGGGAGTTTAAGTGACTGAATCTTATTGCCCTATATTTTCGTAGTGGACAGTTTCCCTGTTAATGCTGGCAGTTGGGAAGATAAGTTTCTTGGAATGGGACTAGCTGAGCTTTCATCTTTATGTGGATATTGTGTTTAGGATGAGACTGGGTAGGTAGAGCTGCAGTATCTGATCCCTCAGGGTGTGTGCAGCAGCTCTCAGTAGCATGAGCAGTAAGCTAGGTAATTGGTGTGTTGGTTCTCATCCAATAATAATTTATTTCCTGGGAGCGACTTCAAAGCTTAATCCTAGAATTAAATCCCCTATTCCTCCTTGGGATTTTAATTTAGTTTTGAATGCTCTGATGGATCCTCTGCTAGAACATTGAAGACGGCTTTCAGACATAAGGGCGATTTTCCTAGCTGCTGTATGCCCTGTACGGAGAATAGGTGAATGCAGGCACTTTCTTGAAGAGACTCTTCTTTAGCTTTTCATCGTGATAAGCTGGCAAAAGCTACACCTTATCTCTTACTGAAAGCAGTTTTCCAGTTTCCTTTAAACCATGAAGGCAATATGCCTAATCCATTTTGCAGCTTCTCCAGTAAAGGGAAGAAGGAGTGTCATCACTTAAATCTGGAGAGAACCAATAAGGTTTTCATCGAGCAGAAAGCTGATTTTAGAACAAAATCCAGATAATCTGTTTGTCTTGTTAGGGTTGGAACAGGATGGAGATGACTGCCTGGAGGGCTGTGGTCTCCCATTCATTCAAGTGTGTAAGGAAAACTGTGCCTCATTAAGACCAGTGAGGTGGGACAAAACCTCCATCGACTAGAATGATCTTTGCACCCCAGAGGTGGAGGCCAAAGGCTTCTTTCTCAGAATGCTGCAAGGCTGTGCTTCAACCTTTCCTTTGTGTTTCTGAATGGCACGTGAAAAGGGATGGCATATATGGCTAACGTTTGTACCGTGCTTTGATGATATACAATACAGCATCTGATGATAATTACTATTTATTATTAGGTGTAATGGCTTTTGACAGCTAGGTTCTTTAGTCTGCGTGTGCTATAGGTAGAGGAGCCAAATATCATCTTAAGAAAGTGACAGTGTCAGTTTGAAATCTTGTCTGTGCTTTTGCAGTTTAAAAATAACACATTTCCATTTGAAAGAACAAACTCCACAGTTTCTTGGTTTAATGTGTATGTATTTCACATATAAATGACCATCCAGGAAAACCAATTTCAGTAAGCCTGACATTCCATACTCAAAAGAATAAAACAAGTCTATAAAGACGCAGAGAAACCTATTTTGCCTTTAATCTACTTCACACTTATTTTGATTCTGCATGACAAAAAAACCAGTCCATTAGTTGTTCAGGATTTCTGGGGACAGACTGACCATGGCAGAGACAGTAGGGGATGCTGCGATTATTGTGATATAAAATGATGAGAGCTCAGCTCAGTGTCCTGGTATGACAGCTGAGAGAACATGGTTATCAGTTCAAAGCAAATGCAACTGTGCTCACAATTCTCTTCTGCAGAGCTGCTGGCAGGATGTGTTTCCTCCGAGACAGCAAACAAATTGAGTGGTCTCCTTGTGTCCAGGTGTCTTTCAAGAGACTTACTAGAAACCCCCCTAGTGGCTTCTGGTTCAGTCCTGCTCTGCCATGCCTTGGTCCTGAGCCATGTGCAAAAGAAAGGCTAAAGGTTTCATGCCAAAATTCACCTGAGTCCTTCATCCAGGTGATTGTGACACTGTCAGGTTTGTGTGCTCATTTCTCTGTTTGCTTTCCCTTTGATTATCTGATAATTTTCTTCATGCTGTTCTTTATGCAGCAGGATGTGCCGTCCTTGCTTGTGGATCCATGAGGCCAATGTTATGGTGATCTTCCAAAAACATCATACCAGGACTTCCCACAGTGTCTCAGGCAGTGGGAAGATCTGGGACATGGGCATAGGGGTATTTGGCCACTTTATGATCCAATTGGCTGGGTGAAGCGCACAGAACCATATAAAAGCAGCTGCAGACTTGGTTACCAGGCTCTGCAGCCCATATGCAAACACCCAAAGGAATGCTATGATGAAAAGCCTTTTTATGGTGTGAATTATGCAGAGCCATCGACCCACTTCATTGATTACAAGGACTTGCTCTTCATAGACGTGGCTTTTCTTACATTGATGCAACTGCATCTGTGTGCAGATGACCTATGAATTGCCAGTCTTTTCCCTTAGCTGCAGACCCCATTTATCTAGGGACACACTGCACTGGGAGTGGGCTCTGATCTTATGAAGTCAGCGGGGGCATTTAGTAAGGGTTAAACATACAGTAGGTCCTTCAGTCCCTGTCAGTGCTGGCAGATGTTGTTCTGTGGTGGCAGAATGGCTCTGCTGCTCCGCATCCTCCCCGACACTGCCACTGCCACATCCAGCCCTGGTTGCTTTTGATACAAGAACTTTCATCCACATTCTTTTATCTTAGGCAGGACAAGAATAATATGGCCCTTAATTTATAGCAAGCATGGACACATTTAAAATAAATCCCTCAATTTGTCTTACAAATAACATTTAAGTGTTTTTGAATTGAAGAGATGTTTGAAAAACCAATTTCCTGTCAGAGATGCTATTTGTTTCATTTTATGCAGTTCATTCATCTTAGTTGATTGGAGAAAAAATAAAAGCCAACCCCAGCTACTGAGAGAAAACCCTGTCATAGTACTATGCTGCTGGAGATTTTGTAACAATTTTTATTCGGAGCCTACCTCCACGCCCATTATATACAATAAATACTACAGCCTAATGTAAAAGTAATTTGGGGGTTAGATGCTGTGCAGAATCTCAAGAAGAAGATAATTCTAAAGCAACTAGCTTTTTTGCGTGCCCGATTTCAAACTTGTAAATGAGCCCTATTTCTTTGGTCAGGGGAATGGATCACCTTTCTCTAAAAAAGGTATCAAATTGATCACTCAGGCCCCTAATCACTATAGGGAACTTGGCCTTTATGATTTAAGTGAGAATTATACATATATGTATGTATAATGTTTATATAGGATGTACATATACATATATCACGTAGAAAGGCAACTAGCCTTATCCTTAAAAGTGAGCAATAACACAGGCTGCTATGTACCATGTAACTGTGTTGTGTTGTTATAGAAATAAAACTTGCAGTTGATGAATTCCTTCATCTTAAGGTCACGGAGAATGATAATCTTAAATATTGCTGACTTGCTTAAAATAATTGCAGCTGTTCTCTTCTGATTGATAGGCCCCTTTTCAGAAATTGTTCCTAAGATACTTCTTAACCCTCCATTTTGTGTTTCTAAGTAATAAGCAGGATGAAAACCATTCCCTCTTCTTTTTTTTTTATCAAGCTTGTTCTCCACTTCTTTCATCCAGAAGATGCAGGAGGACCTACACAGTCCTCGTTTATCCCTTCTTGCCATACAGAAAGGAAAAACATCCCTTGGCCAAATCCTATCTGCTATTCTTGTATCACTATTATCAGTGAAAGGAATGGAAAGTCAAATGACTAATCTCTTCAGCTATTAGCAACTTCTGTATGTAAGTATCACTCTACATTTCTTTCCTCCAACTGTTCTGAGATAATTTCAGACTACTTGAGGATTTGGCTAATATGTCTTCCATTTTTTACTGAAATTAGAATGAAAAAGATCATAGTCACTTTTTATAAGCATGCCTAAAAATGTTAGGAAAATCTTTCTAACAGAACAGACCTTACCAGCACCCTCAGGAAGATCCTGGCTGTCGAAATGAAAATCTTGGTGTCTGTTTTTGGCAAGGAGCTTAAGCACAGATTGGTATTGCTTGTGGTCACTGCAGCTACATGAAAAATACCATTGTACACCCAGTGTACACAGCAACTCATTCAAGCTCCAGATGGCATATTGATAGATCCACACGATGCTACAGCCACATTGCCATCCATACCCACCCCTACAGACCAGCAAACCCTCTTTGAACCACGTGGATGGATTCTGAGGAACAAACTGGCAGGACCTGTGTGTTGAGTCCAGAGCTTCTGTGGTGCTTTCAGGAGGCTTTTCATCCTCAGGAACCTCGGCCATGCTAGTGTGGACCTTTGCCTTATCCATCTGTTGCCCTCCAGATACATAACCTGCAACAAAGGGCTGGCATTGAGTCAGAGTGTGCTTGGCTGCTCAGTGGAGCACAACTCTTTGGTGTGTGGGATCCAGCCCCCCTTGCCTGTCTTTTGGGGGGTGCCTTCCTCGCTGCTCCTGGACACAGAACATTCCTGGATAGGTACACACTGATGTGTTTTCCTTGGAGGGTGCTTTCGGTGAGAGGAATGCAGAAGCTGGACGATGCAGCCCGGATTGGCACCAAAGCAGAGCAGGTGGTGTTGGGCCTGGGGTCTGATTTCCTGCAGAACAAGCGTAGCTGGCAGGGCAGCATGAGGAGGGCTTTCCTTATTGCCCTCGTCTCTAAGGGATCACCAAGGCCTGTCTGAGCCTTTCCAATCCTCCTATCGAGACCCACCCAGTGACAGAGTGAGCCTTTACAACGTGGGGCACCTACATGTCCTGAGGGGTGCCCTTGGCATGTCTACTTGGAGATGCTCTGCCTTCCTGTCCTTTCTGGCTTGCCCTGGTTTGGGGCAGGCTTCCCCCCAGGACTGCTTTGCAGTTCTGCGGAGGGCAGTTGGATGCTCCTCAGCTCTGCTCGGGCCACCCAGAGGTAAACCCAGGCATGGGAGGGGAGCTGGATGGATGGGTGACCGGAGAGCAGATCACACCGCAGGGACGAGGTCGAGAGCACCCTGGGGAGCCAGGGCGCAGACACCCGTGGGCAGGGAGGAGCGTGCAAACACACGCTGCTTTCTGTTCAGACTGATTTCACGTCGCTTAGCTTTCAGGGGGCTCTGAGAATAGCAATTAAAGCACCGGGCTTAATTGTGGAGTATCCAATTTGGATATTAGCGTTATCTCCGTTCTCACTCCTTTCTTTTCCTTCAGATCCAATTCCGCTGCCTGCCTGCTGGCTGGGCGCCTGTTCCTTTCTTCTTATTATTACTATTTTATGGTTATTGTTAATATTTTAATTTTTTTTTTTTTTTAAGCATTCCTTCTCTCCGTCGCTTCCGACCACGCCGGTCCTCAGCAGCCCCAAGACCTTAGAAAAATTACTTCTCATAGTAGTGGTGAAGCTGACCTAGAATATTTCTGAAAGAAAGTCTTTTCTGT
>JAOXJK010000001.1:52850377-52870522 GCA_025774025.1 Xenus cinereus | reverse complement strand
GGTGGACCCCCCCCCACCACCCTTACCCTCACTGTCAGCCCCCGCCTGGGCTCCCCCCGACCCGTCTCCCCCTGCCTCCCGTCTCTACAGCAGACCGGAGGCCTGGCAGCGGGCGGGGGGAGGCAATACAGAGCGGTGGGCTCACCCCACAGCGGGGAGGAAGAGGAGGAGGAGGAGGGGGAGGGAGGGGGTCCGCTCCCCCAGCCCTGCCGCCGGGGGGCCGGGGCGGTGGCGCTTGAGACACCCGGAGCATCCTGCGGCGGGGGCGCGCCGCTCCCACCCTCTCCCTCGCCTTGATCCTTCCAGCGGCTTTTTCGCACGTTTCGGAGGGGGTTTCGCTGGGCTATTGTTAAAAACCAGGAGCGGTTCCCCGTCGAGGGGTTGAGAGCCACCTTTCCTGCCATGTTCTGGCTGCGCTTCTATAAATATCTAAGGCTTCCCAGGGTTTATCCACGCCTGGATCCTCGCTGCCAGAGCGCTCCCTCCCTCCCGCTGCCTCCGCAAGTGGGAGTAGAAAGTTTACCTGTGCGGAGAGGAGGGCGTGTGGGAGCCTTTCTCCCGTTTTCAGGAGGAATTTCTCAGGTCCCACAGCTCCTGCCTGCTGCCGGATCCACCCGGGACCCCAGCACCAGTTAGGGGTGAGATTATAGCCCCCTCCCTTCGATCTCATTTGCCTGTGAGAGTCCGTAAAAGCACAGGCCCCGGGGGGGTGGGATGCGCCCCTACCCCTCAAGGAGCAGGCCAAGGGGAGGACAGATGCTGGGTGAGCCTGGCTCAGCCCCTGCCCCTCACCCCGGGTTTTGCAGGAAGATCAGAGGGAAGAGGGAACACCTTGCCTCTGGTGTCCAGCAAGGATGGCAGTTCCCAGCAGCCAGACTGGGCTGCATGGTCACCTGGAGAGCGGTGGCCAGCACTGCCCACACGGTGCCTGCCCCAGCCACCAGCCTTCCCTGCAGAGCACCGGGTCCAAGCAGGTGCCACATCCCTGCCATGGCCCTTCCCAGCCGTGAACTGGGCCAGGTTTGGGCAGGGTTGACAGGAGTTGGGGTGGGGGTCTTGCAGCTTTGATGCTCAGCTGAGGGGCATGGGCCCACAGCTTCATTCCATCTTTACCTCTCAGTCTCTCTAGCTGCTGCTACCTTCACCTGGGACTTTTCCTTGCCTTCCCTACCAGTTCCAGCATGGGCAAAAAGAGGTGCCCGCTAATATTGCCCTCCACCATCAAGCGCAGCCACGTCAGGCTTTGTAAGCAGTGTAGGGGGGCAGGCAGGAAGGGCTAGGCATGCAGCATCCCCAGCTTTTGGGTCCCCAGTGCTGTCCCACTGCCCAAGACCCTGGCGGGCAGAGCAGGTGCATGGCATCTGGGGGTTTGGGGTGACCTGGTGTACCCCCCAACTGCAGCTCGGAGGAGAGCGGCAGTGCGTGCGTGGGTGCCGGCTGCTCTGTAAGAGGGGAGGTGTGGGTATGGGTGATTTTCAAGCGCTCACCCACGCCACCCTAAAGCAGCAGCTCATGTCACCTCCGCATATCCTGGTTTTCTCTGGTCTTCCACCACAGCAGCTTGTCTCCCAGTCCTGGGTGGGGGTCTCAGAGGCTTGCGTCAGGATGGAGCAGATTGAGAGCGGACTGGGGAACAGCCTGGGGGTGTGAGACCTGCTTCAGTTGCCCCTTGGCTCTGCCTTTGGTACCCAGAGGCAGGTCTTAGGAGGGAGAAGGAAAGAAGCACGGTCAAAGCTGTTACACCTCTTCTCGGGGACCCTGGACTCTGATCTGGTGACACACACCTACAGCACCAGCCCGGCTCAACCCGCACCATCCCTGGTGCCTCTTGTGATCCCTTTGCCAATGAGACCATAGCTGGGAAAAAGAAGGTGTCAGGAGCAGCCCTCGGCCACCCTGGGCTGGGCAGGGTTCTCAAGATACCTGCGTTGATGGCTGAGTTTTACATTGTTCCCTGTGTGCGCAAGAGCACGAAGAAATCGTGGGGAGATGGAACACACAGAGCAGGGGCAAAAATCCCAACCCTCCATCACCATCTAACAATTTAGGCTTTGATTTGTTTTATTCTCATTTTGGATTATCAGCTGCTCCTGTATAAAACCCCTGTCAACCTATAAACCAGCACCTTATCCCCCAACCCATGCCTACAGGGGGAAAAGGTGGTGGCATTAGTTTCTGTGTTTCATCTTCTGTTGGAGCTCAGCTGGGGCTGTTTCTTGTGCTTGGTTCGGAAGGAGGCAGGTGGACCCCAGCTCTGATGCTGGAGCCGTTCTGCGCTAGCGCATGGAGCTGCGCTTGGATTCCCACGCTGGACTCGCGTTGCCTGGGCTGGCACCGGGAATCGGTGTCTCTGCAGTACCATGTGGGAGGTCTGGATTTGATTCCCAGCGCTGTTTTCTCATTCCCCCAAGCTGGCAAGGGGATGGGAGTGCTGTGCAGGCAGCACTGCTTGTCTCTGCAACGGGCTCCCTTCCCTGCTCCCGTCTTTTGCTCCTTAAGATGCGCAAAAGCTGCCTGCGAGATAGCCCACACTGAGGGCTTGTCCCTAGGGATTTAATCTTCTTGGCCTTTAAGGAGGCCACAGCTCTGCTCTGCCTGTACTCTACCTCTCGGCATGGCTTGGTGGACAGCGGGGAAACAGAATGGAGAATATGCAGAGGTTTTAAAATTTTTTTTCTTCTTTTCTTTGTCTAAGCCGCAATTTATCACAAAGAAATGGATTAGTTAATAGGAGAAATCGACTAGATGATCTTTTTGAGGAAGTGGCTTCAGGTACTGTGATTGCCTAATCTACAACGGGATGCTGGTCATACACGCTCTGCCTGACATCGGGGCTCTAGGACTGCCTGAGTCTTTTGCAATTCTGTGATTAGCCTTCTTTGATATATATTTTTACTTGATAGAAAAGCAGGGAGTGGTTGGGAGAAACATGGCTGATAAGTTATCTGCAATTACCCTGATTCGTCCTCCACCCACCCGTCCACATGAATTCTTTAAACCACAGTGAATCAACTTATTCATTTCGTTGCTTCGCCGCAGTCAGACGGACTAGCTACTGCCCTGGGTGCCTCCTTGCATAAGATGAAATGGCAGTTTGAAGATCGCAGCACTGAAATATGTGGAAGGGGAACCAGCGGAAAATAAGATATCTAAGGCTAAGCATGGCCCTGCTGCTACCGCTGCCCCGTCCCTTCTTCTGAGCCTTGTGTTTCTGCTTCAGCTACGTGCGTCATAACAGCAACTGAAAAGACCATTTCTCCAGCCACGATTAGGGCTTCACCATCCCTCTGAA
The DNA here is from genome assembly GCA_025774025.1 of Xenus cinereus. Classification (NCBI taxonomy): domain Eukaryota; kingdom Metazoa; phylum Chordata; class Aves; order Charadriiformes; family Scolopacidae; genus Xenus; species Xenus cinereus. The sequence continues at coordinate 52,867,230 of JAOXJK010000001.1, read as the reverse complement.
CTTACCCATCGTACTTGTCTGTTCGTCTGAAGACAGGAGAGGAGGTTCCTGGCAGGTATGGACTGGCGCTTGTTCTGGCAAAATTAGCGGCATAGTGCTAACTGCCTGGGAACCAGGAGACTGACCCAGCCGGGTTAAATGTCAAAGCTACCTTTGATGTTGGGAAAAAAAAATCCAAATGAACCCACCCTTTATAGTTCAAGAGCTCGTGGCTTCCTTAAGCCGCAAACTACCAGCTCCCAGCTAGAATCACACATTGGCGTGTGAACTGGTGTGTGTAAAAGTCGACCAAGTGCACGGTGGAGATCTGTGCAAACCAGGCAGCGTACCTCCATGCACCTGAGGTCAAATGCAGAGAAAAAAATATCTCTTAGTGCTCAGAAACAAATGTATGGTGCTAGGCAGTCTGCAAACTGTGCTGCAATCAAGTCAAGTCAAACCATGGCTAATTTGGACCTCTCAAGGCAAGGCTGCTTTTTGTTTAGTGTTTTCTTAGAAGCAGGAGATAACACTGGCTCTGGGCAGAAGGAGGGACTGGCTTCTCTTTAATTTTTACATGTACACTGAATATGTTTAATACGAGTGGAATAAAAATACTGCTTTTTCTGTACTCAGGGCCGCTAAAGAAGGGGAGAAGGAAAGGGTACGTCTTCTGAGACTGTCGGCTGATACTTCCTAATACAGAGGGTATTTGCAGACCGCAAAGTGCACCGGGTGGCTCTCTTCCCTTTCTAACACAAGCAGTCAAAGACCATGTTTTAGAGCCATCGATATAGAGGGATTGATTAAGCATCTGGGGAAAAAAAAGAAATTACAAACGAGAGTGTGGTTACTGGCTCAAAGTAAAAGGGATACTAAGCTGAGACCTCTGCAGCACTCACTCCCTATACCTCTAACCGCATCCACAAAGAACGTTCAAAACTGAAAAGAGTCACTGAAAGTGGCTCAGGTAAAATGTTAGGTTGCCAGCTCTGAATACTGAAGGTGTTTCCGTATTCCCAGAGCACATGCAGCGTCATTAATATTGGTGTGCATGGCTGTGCTGAAACATTTGTGGGGAAGAAACAGTTTTAGAGGAAAAATAGGAATTTGGTCTTCATAGTCTGTTGGGTGGCTTGTCTCTGCTGATTGCTCACCCACCGAAACAGGTGTGGGGCCAGCAGTTTATATGATCTGAATAATCCCTGGGACATTATTCTGTCACTCCTTCTCACCCCTGACGTGCTAGGCATGTAGGAGCTCACATCCAGTTAACTCTTCATGTGACAAACTCCTAAGTTACTTCTCAAGGTAGCAGTCAGCCTACACTACTTCGTCTGTGTGTAGCTAGCTGGTTGTGAAATGGGAATGGCTCTTACTTACTGCACTCCTAGTCTGGATTTGAACCACTGATCAAGAAATGAATCACTCTGGCCACCACCATCCTCTGCTGGACCTGCTGTCCAGCCCATGTTTGAGCTCCGTATGCAGTCCTGGTTTGTTCACAATGGTGAAATGATATGTCTAACACCTATTTACAGATGTGGTTAAGCCCTGCTTAGATAACTGTATTCTGTTTGGGGGCTGCACTTCTAAGAGAGGGAAGGAGTAGGGTGAGCGTGGGGGAGTGAACAAAGACGATGATCACAGATCAGAGAAAACAAGACCTGTAAAGAAAGGTTGGGAGAGCCAGGCAAGCTGAGTCTGGAGAAAAGACAACTGTGGGTGGATACCTAACTGTCTGCAAATACATAAAAGACCGTTACAGAAAGAGGACAGGGGCCAATTATTCTCATTAGTCACCGAGGACAGATCAGGAAATAAATGAGTTTAAGATGAAGCAGAGAGAATACAGATTAAACATCAAATTAAATGTTTACTGTAATAATGGTTTAGTGACAGTAGAAGACGCTGATAAACGTGGCAGGATGGCTGTGACTGAAGATATTTAAAGCTAGATGTAGGTGCTGAACTATCAGGATTTTGTATCTAATAAAGTCTGTCTCTAGTGAACAATAGATCATGAAATTTGCATGCCTAATCAAACAACTTCAGAAGAAAGATAATGAGGTCGATCTATTCTGTGTGCACGAGAGAGGGACTGACATTGGAGGAAAATCTCCACCCCGAGTGGGTTTGACCCTGTGCTCGAGATCTCACATGGTACCTGTAGGAGTCAACATGATGGTGTTGGCTGGTGGTATAGCTTAAGCATATCGGGAGCTCCCCAAAGATGTCTGTTTTTCAAAACCTCTGGTATGTTGTGGCAGTGCGTCCTGTCCTGAGGGACCGACTAGAACTTCAGTATGGAAATCTGTGCAAAAGACAGTTACAAACCTGTCCCATGTAAACGATGCCTTAGCATTTGCAGGTGCAATTCTTGAATCCTGGGATAAGTTGGGCTGTTCCAGATTGAGATCATGTCCCTTTCATTAAGAAGCTTCACCCATCTGTGGCTGTCGCTTTCAACATTTTACACCATCACAACTAGTGCTGCGATGCACACACAGTGTGCAAAAACCTGACACTGCAAGGGGAGGTGACGTATATCATCACATCCTGAACGATGTGAAAACACACGCCTTGCTATTTCATGATGTCATTCTTCTGTCTTGCAAGATGAGCTGCAGTTTAAAGGTGCCTTCTGTTTACTCACCTTTACTGTTTCCAGAAGATAAAATGGGATTTCAGTAGCCACAAGCATTGTGGTTTCTGAGAATCATCGCTTCCCTAGCCAGCCTTTGCAGTGCTCTGAGTTGCAGGAGCTTCCTGTGCATGGTTGGGGTTTGGATGGGTCATTCAGTTAATGGTTTCAGAGAAGGGTCTCCCTACTTTGAGTCAGTAGAGATTCCCCTGCCGGTAGCTGAAGGGCTGAAGGTGCCATTTTGAGTTTGGCCAGTGTTGGGAATGTGCCACGTGGCCAGAAGCCTATGCCAGTTTATATCCTCCTGTGCATCCGCAGAAGTGGGGACTGTGGTACAACCTTACTGGTGGGTTACTATTTTTCAGCAGAGCAACAAGCGTGTAATCCCGACCTCTGGGTGTTTTTTGTAAGAATCAGGAATTTTCTATACAGGTGTTCAGGACAAACTCAAACTCAAATGGAGGAAATTACATGATAAGCTCTCTTTTTTATTATACTTGGATTTAATATTTTTATTTTACCTCTGCTCCTAATCTCTTAGTTAGGGTTGCCATGCACTGTTGATGAGCTAATATGCACAACTCTTTCATGTGCATGTAGTTTCTTGCACGTATGAGCTCTAAAGAATTTGGAGGATTTTGCAAAAGGAAGCAAATATAAAACTTATTAACTTCACTATTTCAAAACAGACTAGAAGGTGAGATGGTGACTAGGAGCCAGCTGAGACAGATGAGATTTGGTGTCATGAACCTGCTGATAATTTACTAGCACAAATGCCATGTCCTACATCACAGCTGATTGCCTAATGAACAGAAAATTGTTTTCAGGTGATAGGCATCATAGCCTAATGATAGCTGAAGAGAGCAGCGGCCACGCATTACCTCTGGCTGTTGGCCATGAACAGGACACAGGGGGATACAGATAGGTGAGAAGTTATAGTCTGCCATAAGAAGGGGCTTTGATTTCCCTCTGTCACATGGGATTTCTGCTACCCCAGCGTTCCCAGATGGGAATAAGGTCCTGGAGATACACAGTGGATGTTTGGAATGTGAAAGGCGAAAGCCCTAAAGGAATACTGAGCGGAAATGAATTGCAGAAGATCTGCTAGGAGTCTAAAGCTGGCTCTGATTCCAAGGGTCATCCTAAATCCTCACGGCATCTGGGAGCAGGTGGTTTTGAAGCCTGTGCAGTGAGAAGAATGGCTTTGCTGCTGCATGGAAAGGTGTAGGGATGCTGCCAGCCGCTCCAGGAGGAGGATGGAGAAGGGGTCACTGCTGTGAATATCTTTGTGCCAGGTAAAGCGGGGTGTTAATTAATTGCCCGTGATTGGATTGCTGGGGAATTTCTGTCACAGGACTCTGCTGAGAAATGCCTTTGAAGTGCATTGTGGCAGAGGGAATGCACAAAAATGCACTAGCTCGCGGCAACTCGCACGTAGGCATACCCTTGCGTGGAAAGCACACGGGAGGGATCCGCATGTCCCTGCGCCCCGCTCTCTCCTCCTCTATAATTCTCTGTTATCGTTGGCTGCTGTAGTCAGTGGCCTAAGCATCTCAGGGGAGATTCCCTTGTGTCAGACGTGTTTCAGCAGAGGCAAGCTGAAACATCAGAGGCTGACAATCCCCAAGGGAGAGTCTAATGAAAGCGACAGGATGACATAATCTGTTCTCACAGTCTCTCCTCTTTAGTTCTCCACATTTTTTGGTGCAACTTGAAATTACCCTCTAATTTATTACTGAAAAGGTGAATACTATATATAATTAAAATTGCAAAGATAATATCCTGAAATGTTGAAAGTCAAAGTATAAAAGCAGCTTGGACGTGGTCTGAAGTACGATGTATTTGAGTATTCTGGGAGGAAGATTTTGAGACTCCATCTGGAAGTTACAAAGTGGTAAATGCCACAAAAGCATAAATGGAATCTCAGAAAAGACATTGCAATAATTTCATTACATGATGGGAGGCCTGTACTCGAAACAGGAGGAGATAAAAACTAAGTCGCTTAGAAAAATAGGATATCTGTGGGACAGCTGCCTTGAAAGATACAGCGGCTCTTACAGAAAACTGTCTTTGAATCGCTGGTTTGAAAGTTTGCAAACCTTCAAACCAGGGATTCAGAGAGAGCTGTAAGATTCATGCTTTATCTGCTTTTAATTTACACCATTTCAATGCAAAGAGGCTAAAAGGCTCTCTGAACTTCAGGGCTCAGAGAACTTTGCAGGAGCTGAGTGTCTGTGCCTCAGTGCTCTCTGAAGCAGAAGCTGGATGCCCACAGCAGGCACCTTGCATGAGCAACGCTTTCTGTGCAATAGTTTTTTAAGTGGAGGGAGGAATAACTTTCAGAAACCAGGAGGTACACAATAGGATATGAGTGTTGGCTAATGACATACCTCGCCTTGATACTCTTTTTTCTGTTAGGACATCGAGGTGAAATCATGTTCCTTGTTTGCAACTTGTCGGAGAGATCCCCGACTTCAGCTTTTGATGTCAGAGGTGGTGATTAAGGTTTCTGACAGGAGAGGTTCGTAATGGAGTGAATGTGGCAGAAAATGCATTTACTGCCCCGTGAAAAAAAAATAATATTAATTTCATAGATTTTGTTAGTTCTGCACTGAAATTAATTAGTGCATTTGATGTGTTTTCATGAAAAAGCGTAGAAAAGCCCAGAATAGCTAGCAGCCTGGTAAGCAGAAAAGCAACGGGGTTTTGGGTGACGCATTCCTATTCTGCATACTTCAGAGTGGGGGCTTGTCTCGAGGCTGTCCTAGCCAACATGAGGGCCCAGACTACTGGGTCCTCTGCAGTAATGCTTTCTCAGTTGGAGCTTTTCCAGTTGGAGCTGTTCTACTTTATATAAATGCCTATTCATTCTGCTGGAGAGGGAGTGCTCTAACGACTGGGCTGTGGAGGTAGTTTGTTTCTTTGGCCCAATATAAAGTAATTACTTATATAAAGGGAAATGACTTCAGCATGAAAGAAATGGAGAAGCAGACTCCATAGCCCAGAGGCTGTGGAGTCCTCTGAGATACGGGAGACACGGGAGCTAATTCTCCCTCCAAATTAGGCAGTGCAGGTTTGCTCTTGTTCTGCTTCGGATGCATTGTGACAACAAAATGTTTCATTTAGCATCCAGCTTCAGTACTGGCTCCAGGTGGGAGAAGAAGTGACAGGAGGAGGTGAATTCCCAGGGAACAAAGACCTGATCCTTGAGCAAATGCTCTTAAACAAAGGATGAGGGATGAGAACTACAGAGACTGTGTGACAGGAAACCAGAGTTATTGCTTCAATGAAAAATTTTATCATTTCCTGTAATGTGCAGGTAGCTCTTTAAAGTTGTCTCCAGATCTTTAAAATCACTTGGGATTTTCACTCCTGCAGTTTGTATCCCTTGGTGTATCCCCTCTCGTTGTTCATTATTCGTTTGCTTTTATAAGCTTGGTGAGATGTTTGACTTTTATATGGAAAGGGGAGTTTTTCCAGAAGTTAGCACTAGCTGTGGGAGACTTCTTTCCAGACAATCTCCAGGGAGTCAGTGGAGAAAGAGGGGGTCCTTTGAAGGGCAGTGTAGAGCAGGAGCCCAATGGATGTGCTTCAGCCTGCCCTCTGGAGGACCTAATGCTGTTTGACTACAAAGGCAGCCTACATAGGTGAGCTTTCTAAAGCTTTTTTATGTCTCTCTTTTGTTCTGTGTGAATGCATGCTAAGGATGTACAGGGTTGGGGGCTGGAAAAGACAATGGTTGTATCAAATTATCTCTCTTCTACCACCCTGTGTGGAAACCAGTCATGATCCAGGAGAGATCCAAAGTCTCCTAATTCCTGGCCCTCTGTCTTGTATCTTTCCCCTGTAAGAAAACTGGCCACCCAATAGTCCATCTCTTTGAATGTGAAGGCCTGGAGATGTCTCAGTCTGGGTTCGATGTAAATCGTTCCCAAACATGATTTGAATTTGGAAGACCCAACAATGTCCATATAGCTCAGCCCAGCCACAATCTCTGGACTTCTCAAACCTTAATTTAAAGTCAGAGAGTGGCAAATTGGCACATGTAGTCCCCTTGATATGACCAGGTATCATAGGGCTGGTCCTTGGCACCCCACAGAGAACTGTCCTTCAGGGTGCTGCAGGATGGCTAAGGAGAGATGGCCAGGGGTTGCTTCTTTTGCTGTAACCACTGTGTTCCAGGAGGGAGCTGGTGTAAGAATGACATTTAATTATATGTCTTTGTACATCTTTGCCTGCATGTGTTTAGAAGCATTGCCCATTTTTAGCAAGGCAGATGTTTAATAAGAAAATATTGCTTTCAAGATGAAGCATAAAAATCAAGCACAACAGAAAATTAGAGAGAAGGTTTGCCCTGGCAGTCTGTGTGCTTTTAAGTGCATGGGGTAATACAGAAATCTGTATATCTTCTCTGACATGACAGTCTTCTGTGCTACCGTAGTTCCACAACTGTGGCAGGACAAATTGCAGTGTGTACCTACACAAGGGTTCTGCAAGCCCAGAGGCCGGATTCACTGCCCTTTTGAAGTTGGGCAGAATGTGGGCATTGGCTGTGGTGAGGATTGGATTGACTTCGGATGTCTGCTCTGTGGTATGAGACACAAGGGGTTGCAATATTTCTTTGAATCAGCTTAATTTCAAAATATTACTGCTTATAAACTTGTTAATTTTTGTCATCTGAGGAACACTTTAAAGAACTATTGAGGTACTGCCTAGGTTGCTATTTTGGTGCCTGCAATGAATGCTGCATAAATCCTTAATGTTAGCTGCATACAATGGGTGGGATTTTTTTTCCCTTGTTTTTCAAGCATTAAACAATGAAATTTTAAGCATATGAAAAGATTCATCAACACTTCTCTTGCTGTATAAGTTTTCAGGTGTTTTCTTGATCACCTAATGTATTGCTTTTCCTGCAGTATAAAACAGCAATAAGTATAGAATCTGGTTGACATTCATTTTTGGGATCAGATTAAGTTGTGTGAAGTTTCCTCCCCCAAATCCTCATGGGCTGTGCCTGGAGGAGAAAAATCAATGACTCTCTGGTAAGAGCTGCTTAAAATGTCTGTATTTGGCATAGCTGAAATTTCCATTTGAGCAGAATTTGAGATTTAAAGCAACTTAATGGTGTTTTCTCATAATCTGAATGACTTTGAAAGAGTAATATAAAGTGATGGTTTTAAAAGTTGCAGGGCAAAACTTGATGGAAAATCATAGAACTTGATTTTACTGTCAGATATTCAGAGGGAGAGAAAAAAGAAAGAGTTAAAGATCTAATTTCTCTTTAAAACTCCTAATTTCCTTTATTATAGGATGTCTAAATATTCAGTGAATTTAAAGGAGATGGCAGAAAGACAGTGTTTGGTTCAATGCTCCTCCTGGATATGACAAATCTACATGTTCTTTAGGTGAAGCCTGAGGGTTTAGAGAAGTTCGTATGAAAAAGACTCAACTTGAACCTTGGCTTTACTGAAATGCCACATTTATTACACTAGCTAAAGAAATAGAGAACTTGGATAAAAGCATCTGGAGATAGTCCGTTCAATGACAGATGTAAAGAGAATGTAAAGAGAAGGCAAATTTTACTTCGAAGCAGCAGGTTAAGCTGTGCATCTTAATATAGCTGAAAGTGAACCATTATACATTCGTACCAGTAAATAGAAGAACATACTGGGTAACAACCATTCAACCTGGAGCTGCACTTGCAGTGCACTGGATGGATGGAGTTCCTTGGTGCAAAACTGGAGGCCTTGCAGAAGATGTAATTGAGAATTGTCTCGTTGCTTGCTAGAGCAAGATGGTAAGAGCCACGCTAAGGCTTTTCTTGGCCATAGTCAGCTCCCAGTTGGCTGAAGCCAAGCTGACCTTCTCCATCCTGGCTGAGCTGGTCCTGTATATGCTGATCAGCATTTGGCAGAAAGTACCCATCCTTGTTCTGTGCCAGGAGATACGGTCAGGTGGTTTGGCTGGAGCTCCTTTCCTCTAGATGTATGCATAGGCCTGGTCCTTCTTTTCAGGCTAAGATCTTGTAGACTAGTCTCCTGCAAGGAGGACCTGTTGGCTTCAAGTAAATGCAAAGTGTAGAGGTAGGAGAGGTGTATGTGTGCATCTGTGCCATCTTGTATTTTCTGAACATCCAAAGGATGGGTACTCTGCAGTTTTATGCTTTTATTCAGTCCATTTTGGCTTCCCTCTGCTCAAATCGATCCTGTTACTTGTAGTGAGGGTCTCTGTGGTGGCGCTAACAACTGTCATAAATCCAGACAATTCACAGACATTGAGGCTTTTCAAGTGACTTGAGTTACGCTAAGCCTCTTCCCTCACTCACTTCTTTCTGTTGCCACATGAGGGTGGAAAGTTAAGCAGAAGACTTTCTCTTGCTGCTGGTGAGGAGGAAGTGGGCTGATGTGGGTCATGATAATAGGTGGTGGCAGGAGGGTAGATTTGTATACCTCGTTGGACTTTCACTGGCAGTAAATTGCATTCTGGTCCTGGGAAAGCCTCGACTATGAAAGACTGAGAGAGCTGACTCATAAATTTACCTGCACTAGCGTGGGAGAGAGGGAGTAGCCAGTGCCTTATTTTCTCCTGTTTTCTGGGGAGAGGAAAACTGGTGAGGGTAGAGGTGCCCCGTTTCATCTGGGGCACAGAGCAGAGGGGGAGCAGGCACAGTGGCAAGGAGCCCTGGCCCACTTCGTTTAGGCATTGCTGAGCCACAGCTGCCTTGTGGCTGATGTAAGCAGGACTGGGCTGGCATCTTCCCCCCTCCCCACCCCCAAAGCTGAACCACCACAGAGGTAATGCATCAGTGCTGCCCGGGGTTAGTTCCCTATCCACCCCTGCAGCACCTTACCTTCCCCTTGATCCTTCATCCTCTTTCCCACGCAACTCCTTCTTCTTCCCACCTTCCTCTTCCAGGCTGAACAAGCCCAACTGGACTTCATGCCATCACCCCCAGCTCAGGGTCAGGGCAGCCCTGTAGGCACTGGCTGGGGGGGCGTTGGAGCAAAGAAGCCATCCTGTCTCAGTGCCTTTGATCAGGTTTGGGAGCTGTCGGAGGCTCTGGTGTGTGTAGGAGCTGGGGATGAGGTGGGGGACAGGGGAAGAATTTTGGATGAGATTTCAGAGGGACAAGGTTTGGAGGAGGCGGAAGGGTTTTTTCTTCTGCATTCTAAAAAAAAAAAAAAAAATTAACAGTCTACTTTGCACTCAGGCCCTGTTTCTGTGACTGCTTGGGCAGTGTCTGGGGTGCTCTGCACCAACATGATGTCTCACAGAAAGGCTTTGAAGAAGCACGCTTCTCACTCCCCTCCCATCTTTGGGATGAAGGAGGAGGGGACCCTGCCTTTGACACCACCGTTCAGAGGAAGGCGATGTGCGGGCTATTAGGAAGGTGCCATGCCCACTTTAAGGGCGCGTGTGAAGTAAGGCAGTGTACAGAAATGTACCCCAGCAGCGGCACATTTGGGTGATGCTTAATTGGCACCTGCCCAGCACTCCCAGTGGTTTTCACAGGGCCTTTCGCAGGTCTCCAGGGACCACTGCTTTTTCTGAGAGCAGCAGGGCCTGATGCAAAGCTGTCACACCGTGGCACAACATTGGTATGCCACCAAAGCCAAACTGCAGTGTCTGAAAACCCTTTGGCAGTTTTCGGTGAGGGACTGATGCTGGGGATCGGCGTGTGAAAAATCTATATTGTCTTGTGAATTCAGGGATGTGCCTTGACTTTTCTCTGATGACAAACCCCGTGCCTTTTGCTTTGTGAGAGTATTTCCATTGGAAATCAAAGAGATTTGAGATATATAGCTGGCTAAGCAGTCATACCTCAGAATAGGATTTGGGGATTAGCAGAGTGGATAATAAATTGAATAGTAGGAGTTAAAATCAGACTGCACTTGGAAAGAAAGCAGAGATGAGAGGTACACCCCTGGAAAGCAGTAATGCTGGAAACTACACTGGGGTTACACCGGTTAGCAAATGAGATATGGGCTCGCAATACAATGTGGCAGCAAAGAAGCTGATGTGATTTCTGGATTGCATAAACAGCACTGTTATGTCTCAGAGCAAAGAAATGTTTTCTCCATGTTTTTAGTCATGTTTTCTTCATGCGCTTGGTCTGCGTGTACCTAGGCTATCGAGTTCATTTCTGGAGAACTCGGTGCCCCAAAGATGGCAGCAAATTAGAACAAATTCAGTGGAGCAACAAAAATGATTAAGATGCTGGAGGGATTGATCTAAGAGGGAAGATTAAAGTAACTAATTACATTTAGCTTGGCCAAATGACAATTTAAAGAGAGATGTGATGACTGCCTTAAAGTGTGCACTTAAGAATGTAAACACCAAGGAGAGAGAGAAAGAGAACGAGGGATTGTTTAGTGCTGTTGGAACCGCTGTTGGTTAGATGCCCGGTCTGTGCTGCTAGGGGAGTTGTGCGGGAGCCTAACCAGAACCCAAGGAGAAGTAGCTGTAACCAAACAATAGCAGCAAATGGAACAAAAGGAAGCACCGAATAGACAGCACAGTTCCCGCTGTGAAGCGTGGTAGAGGCAAAAGTACCATTCTCAGAGAAGCGATGGCAGTCTCTGAGCAAAAGTAGCCCTGGGAGCTTTGCTAGAAGTAGTATTCAAAATCCTCCAGGAGACGAGGGAAAGGATGCGGTGTTCCCGCAAGAGTCCTCCCCCTCTGATTTGCGGGACCTGTAGATCATTTCTCCCTCGTCCTTTTGGCTCTGATTGTGTAGTGTTACATCCACATCAGGGTGTGGTGTTTTTAAAAAGATAGTTTGCAGGCCGGAGGGGGAGCATGGGGTAGGTGACAGTAGACACTACGTCCTATAAGAAATGTGAAGAGAGCCAGGCATGTTCCGCCTAGAGGAAAGATAACTGTGGGTGGAAACCTAACTGTCTGCAAATTGGTAAAGGACTGTTATAAAGAGAGAACAGGGGCCAATTATTCTCTTTAGTCACTAAGGGCAGATCTGGAAGAAATTGGACCCTTAGCTGAAGCTGGGAAAAATGGGATCGGTGTGAAGGAGAAGCCAAAGTGTTGGGTGACAAGGAGGCTAGGAGGAGAGGGTGGGGGAATTGTCGTGAGTACAGATACTCAGGGGTGACATTAGACACTCAATTATCCAGGAGTGACACGGGCATCAAGAAACCGATCTTGTTTCAGCAAGATTTCATAGTCTTTAAAAAGCTGTTGAGCTTCTAAATGAGCCAGTGCTGTGGTGTTTTTTCCTTGCAAGTTATATGTTCAGGACATGTTTGTTAATGTTCCTGTTTAATTATATTTTCTTCTCTGATTATGGATCTGTTTGATTGCTTCCTTTTGCAATGGAGCGACTATGGATGAAAAGCACGCTTCTTATGAAAAAATGCAATGAGGAGCTGGTTCCAGCAGAGTGTGGACTAGTTGTTTTTTTTGCCCCTTCAGTGTGAATTTTTTTTTGAAGTATGAAATAACTTAATTAGCTTTAAAAAAAGTCTATGTGCAGTACTATATCTCCTCGCTTTGACAGGCACAGGAAAATATCATGAAGCAGAGCTCTTATCACAATGTTTTTCACCCAGTTGTATTTAAGAAATTCTGCGCACTTTTTCATATGAAGTCCATTTTCAGATGCTAGGAGGATATTTCATACCTGGAAATGTTAATTTCCTGATCCGCTTTTAAGACTGAGCGCATTTCCAAGTGAAATGAAGAGGTGAGGATAAGAAACAGAGCCATGAGCCGATGCAGTATCTCTGCCGGTGGCTCTGGTCTCTCTGGGTGAATGGCTCTGTTAAGCCCGATGTGAAGAGCATCCTAAATTTATTCTTTTGTGTTACCTGCTTGGAGGGCTGTTTGTAAAATAAATGCTTCAGCTTAGTTCCCTGTATGACAGTGACTGTGTCCCAGTGACACAGCTAGTTCCTGAGCAATTTTAAGAGGGAGTGCAAAGATTGACAGGAGCCCAGGATCAGAGAAACAATTTATTGCTATAAACTCAGAAGAGCACCTTTTAAGGCAAAGGCTGAAGCACTGCATGCAAGTGGGGCTGCGCTATCCTGGGCTATGGGGAAGACTCCTCTTGTGGTAAAGACGGGGAGGCAGGTCAGCAGGGTCCCGTATCTGACTTTTCCATGCATTGGCTCTTACTCAGTTAATCAATGGCTGTGGTCAATAAAGTTGCTTCCCTTTCCTGCCCCAGCAGTTTGTTCCTGCAGCAGTTCAGGGGTCTGGCAAACCCACCTTTGTTGCTGGTTGAGGATAGCATGGCAGGCTGTCGACAGGCGTGGATGAAACACAGGCACAAGTCTCCTTCTGCGTTGCCAGCTACAGTCTGTACCTTTTCAGGAGCGTGGCAAGCTGGGGTTGAACAAGTCTTACACAGCAGCAGAGTTTGTCAGAGCCTGTGAGCTAGTCACTTGGCATACCTGTTCGTCTGTGAGCTGGGATGATGAACACGCACGCACTATACAGCTGTATTCAGAACTCACACTTACTTTTGGGTTTGTGAGGTGCCTTGGGACTTTTCAGCTGGTGATGCCATAGAAAAATACTTATTCTTTACTTGGTCTTGACTTTCAGAGCTCTACCCTTGGCATTCTTCAGTGGTTTGGCAGTTACTGAAAGAAATAAAGCAAAAGCATCATACAGAGCAGAAAAGCACTTCACAAAGCATATTCTGATGAAGTCAGCTCCTTCAACAGCTGCGACAGGGACAGGGAAGCAGCCAGAAATACAGAAAGGGGAATATGATGGGAGATTTATGCTGGTGAATACCAGTCTATGATGAGTCCTGCAAGATCTTTGCCTAGAGAAGATTTCCGTGCTGTGTTTACCTGCAAAGCCTTCATCTCAGACTTCTAAGGGTCTGCAGCCAGTATTAGATTTGCAGGTGTTCTGCAGGATATAGGGGCTTGGTTACGGTAAAATCCCATGTCCTCTGTGAAACAAGTATGGGTCATGTTGCTTTTCCTTACATGTCTGTCATGACTTTCCACTTCTTATGTATTTATTTATCTATCTATTTATTCATTTTTGGAAGGCAGCCACTGGGCTCATGCAGTTTGTGACTTGTCAGTACCAATGCAGTGACTTAACCATGTGCCCTGGACCTATAGAGTCCTTAGGAAGAGCGACACTCCTGTTGCTGGTGTTGGATGACGGTGAGGAACTTGGTCTGGAACTCTCTACAACAGAGCAGAATATTTCTACGTTCAAGTTAGCTTTGGAAAATTTAAAATGCTACCTTATACCTAAACAACCCCCCCAAACACCTTCATTCTAGAAATGAGTTGGTTTGAACAATACAAAATGGTTAAGATGGAAGTCTGTCTCTTTCCCCAGAGTATCTCTGACTGTCCACGTTTGCCTGTGAGCCAGAATGGAGTTGTAGTTTCAAACACCAAAGGCTTTGCCCAAACATAATCCTCCTCCATCGCAAAGCTCCAAAAAGTGGCAGTTTGGGAGCACAGGCTCAGCTCAGATGACGGCTTAGGGACACCAGAGCTGGCGCGGACACCAGCCGCTCTGAAGGTTGTGTGGGTAGAGTCAGCAAAGTGGGAGCCTGCCTTGGATGTGCCAATGTTATGCACGTATATGTGCCTTGGCTAGCAGTTGGCTGTCCTGTTGTCCCCTTGCTCTGATGCAGTACTGGCTAATGAGGTTTGCTACCCCAAAGGGCTGCAAACCTGTGTGCCCCCAGCCAGCCCTACTGTGCTCTCCTGTGCTGACATTAGGAGGCACGTATATAGGATGTTCTGACCTGCTTCACGCTCGACAGATGGTAGAAGCTGATTGCTGGAGGCAGCCCTTGGTCTGCTCGCAGATTGGCTTCAGGGATTACATGCAGGGGAGTGTGGGACATTAGAGCTGCAGTCTTCATGTACCACGGTTTTCTGTGACTTCATAGTGCTTGAGAAGCATGAACGGCATCACAGGAGGTCCTTGCAGCAGTGTGGTGTCACGTCTGAAGAAAATACTCAGTATATCCAACTTCCACTTGTCTCTAGCTTACAGCGGGAACCAAAGTACATGAGTTGTATCTTTCCTGTAGCCCAATTCTACTGTTGTTAATATCCACTGACAATTTTTTTTTCCTGCACAGTGCTGCAGGTTGGAAAGGCTGATGGGACCCCAGGTGAATCACTACATGTTGATGTATTTACTTTACCTGTTGCTCTGTAGAAGCCTGGGTTCCAGACAGTGAGGTTTTAACGGCTCCCTGCCAATCAGATTAAATATTTAGCAGCAATAGGTTCTGGGCATCACTTTCCTGACAGTGTATTTCATGCATCATTTGCCGTAAACGTTGGGAGATTTTTAGCTACGGCTTGCAAAGTAACTCCCTCTCCACTCACTCTCCCATCCTTATCTCCTCTTTTCACCATCCCTCTCACTTTCAACTTTTGTTCTTGTCCTCGCCTTCTCTGCTCTGCTGTTTCCTTCCCCTTAGCTTTTTCCTTCTTTCTCTAATTGTTGTTTGCTGGTGTGTGGTTGTGTAAATTGTACCTGGTGTGGACGTCAGCCTGTGATGGAGGAGTGGAGGCATGGACTGCATCTAATTGAGTGTTCCTACCTCCTTGGAAAAGTGTGCGTGATTAGAGGAGTGCGCAGGCTGATGGCTTCTTTTGGGAGTGGGTGCCCCTTGACTCAGGAAAGCACCCTGAGGACAAGGAAAGGGAAAACATCTCTGTCATCTCTCTTCATGATACAGCTCATCTGTCTGCAAGGACTATCTGTCTTGCTCTAGGCACATGCAAGAGCTGCTCTGGGATTGCGGCTGTGGGGTAGCCTTTTCCTTTTTTTGTCCCTTTCTAGCTGAAACCTTTTTAGGAGAAGAGTGCATGGGTTCAGTCATCCGATTGCAATCGTGAGGTCCCCTTGTCCCACCACTGATGGGCTTGCAGCAGACTTTTGTGTCAGCTGTGCCCACACAACTGGCTGATACCCTCAGTGCTGGTATGAAGGCCATCAAAAACAAAAATGCAATGAACATGGACGGGGAAAACAAAAGTATCCCTAGGGGAGGCTTCAGTATGTGATGGTATCTTCTGTACTGGCAGAAGGTTGTCTCCTGGGAAACAGCAAGCCTTGAAGAATGGGCAAGGACCTTCCTCCACTTCCTTCAGTGTGTTGGACATCAGTAGGTTTCACTTGTACGAAGTACACTTGACTGGTTATCATCTGAGTTTTCAGGCGTAATGTCTAAGGACACAGCCCTTTAGGGGGGCTATATGACACAAGAATGATCACTGACACCAGAT
This sequence comes from Xenus cinereus, assembly GCA_025774025.1. Lineage (NCBI taxonomy): Eukaryota > Metazoa > Chordata > Aves > Charadriiformes > Scolopacidae > Xenus > Xenus cinereus. Next base: position 52,851,360 of record JAOXJK010000001.1, on the reverse strand, counting down.
GTGGTGGTTCTGGGTTGATATTGGGTTCAGGAAGCTAAAGTCTTCTGGGCTAGTGAGCTATTTAGGCAGGCTTTTGCGCTGCAAGTTTTATGCTGCAGAGTCTTCTCTAGAGCTTGCTTTTCTCATTTCACCCATTGCTTGTCATGATTTGATGCCATTTATTAGTAGCTGTGGTCAGATGATTTGACTCTTCCTTACCCTGCTTCCTTGACTGTTTGGTATGTGCATCTTTTCCTCTGCTCTTGCTCCAAGCATGCTGCCTGCCTGAACATGTTGCAGTCCCTGATGAAGCTCATGGTCCTCACTGCCTCCTGGTTCACCCTGTGAGATTGCTGCTCTGTATTCCTGTTGTCGCACATCTTGTACCTGTCTCCAACTGCTCCAGCGGTCCTATATACCAATCCAGGAGATGTTAATTAGTGTTGGGGCTGGATTTTTCAAGTGGGTTTCTCTCCTTGCTGTGACATGTCTGAAGCCATCTGGTGAAACATCATCCTCTTTATTTCACATTTCTATTGGCATGGGTCATATCCTCTGTTCACGCTGACACTGCTGTTGCACCAGTGTGGGCTTGAGGACTTGGGGGAGATGAGACTATCTCCTCATGGTGGCTGCCAAAGAGATAGTTGGGGAGGTGCGTTGCTTTGAGAGCTGGGATGTCCGTGTTTGTGCATGAGATTATTTTTGCTTATGAGAGAAATGGGGGCCCTTTGGGTGGGGGGGAGAGACAGGTCATAGTGTCCAGAGAATATGGCTCTCTTTGTTGCTGTGCCACAATAGGCACTGAAGCCTTTTTGTCAGGCAGTCTGCTGGGATGGGATATGGCAGGCCAGATGTTTTGAAGCAAGTACTGGGACATTTGGGAAGCTGCTTCAGCAGACTTAAGGAGTGAAAGAAACCTGTAAATTCTGTAACGCGTAATAACTAGTGATGGGCAAACCAGCCTGCTTAATTTCTTGTTTTATTTCTCTCTCTTTCCTCCC